>JBBDHI010000021.1:8556901-8571129 GCA_037177115.1 Craterocephalus stercusmuscarum
GACTTTATATAAACCATAAATGAATGATTTACTTGTGAAAAAGAAGGATTTAAAAGCATGATACGATACCTTTAAGTTAACATCTTTTAGTGTAGTTTAATTTTTTTACATTAAAGACTATCAGCAATGCAATTATGAAAAATAGATACACAAATACAACACGCCAACGTGCGACATGATGGATTAATCCACAGGGGGCCAGATCGTCAGTTTGATAGTGCATCACAAAATAAATTCCCCAGGACAACATACACCCTCAACACGGTTAAAGCAACGATGGATCTAACTTGCTGCTTTGGGCTGGAAGCATTGAATGCATCAAAATGAATCATCTGAACAATTTCCAAGGTGCTTAAGAGCAAAATGACTAACTATTGTCTGAACATGATGTGGTCTTGGATCTGAAAATAAGCTGAAGCATCAAACAGCACAAAAAAAACGTGAAAGAAGGAAAAAAGTAACACAACATTACTTTCTAACTTTAAAATTCTGAGCCATTTTGATGGCACACTGATATTTTCTGATACTGATACATTCCTGGAGCTTCAGCACCCAGGGACCGAGAAACCGCCCCCTCAACTTTAATTTCCAACTCGGGGAATCATGTTACAGCTGCATTTTTTCTTTACAGCATCACATCACATGGCAGCAACTGGATACCAACGCACTGACCAGGGCTGATTCAGCAAAGAAATGCAAAAAAACATTAGCAGAGGAAGAGAGGAAATGAGGAAAGGGTTGAACGTCAAACTGACTTTTATTGGCAGGAGAGAGCTCAGAGAAGAGAGAAGATACAGTTCAGTAATGGAGCTTTAAACTGGCTGGCCACGAACTTAAAAGAGCACAAACATGTCATGAAAAAGTCCCAGAAAATACCAGAATAAAAAGATCTAAAACCCAAAGGCGTATTCTGATGATACTTTTATTTTCCATTTTAGTTCAAATTTCCACTTGAACATACAAGAAATTCAAGCCTCCAATAATTCTGACTGAGTAATTTTGTACTAACTAAACAAACCTCCACTGATCTAAAGGGCATGAGGTCACAGGAAGGCATGACCAAGTGTGTTAAATACCAGCTGGGAACCAAAACTGAGCCTGGCGGCTGATCACTGATGAAAAGTCAATCTGACATCCTTGAACTGGGCTTATATCATTATTGTGGCTTTGCAGAGATTATATAGAGCACACTGAATATGCTCAAAATCCATTTAGCCATTGTCCAATGGCAGATTTACATGTACCAAACGGGAATAGCAAATTATAATCCTTTTCCTTACAGCACCCAAGATGTCCCAGGTTTTCCCGCAGCTGACTGTGAACTAGGTGGGATACGGGTCAGGGGGAGGGATAGCAGGATTCAGAGAGTTCAACTGCTCCTGCGACTATTTTGCTCATGGGAACTCTCCACAGGTCGAACTCTGTGTCAGCTTTATGCCTTTGATCTGGGACACTCCCCCTAATCTCTGCCTTCCCCTACAGCAGCGAGCGAGTTAACATGGATCGTCAGCCAAACTATTCTCAGGCCCTGCTTGCCTTGTGCGCAACTCTGTGGGGGAGTTTTTAATTTGGGGTCACATAAATAACCCGAAACCACAGCAGTGACTAACTAACAAAGAGCTCATGGAAAACAGACTCAGCTGTTGGACAAAATACATTTATTAGACACCAGCTGAAAGGAAAAAAAACAAATCCTCCCCTTGTGGCATGGCCTTGTCACACACACACACCTGCATTTCCTTCAAACCATCTCTTTCCTTTGAAAATCTGCATCAGTGATCGCAATCTAACAAAAGGTTTGTGCCTCAGAAGAAAGAAGACACGATGAAAGAATGCTATCAAAGAGAATTTTCCCCACTCACCTGTTGTGGTGGAGTTGCTGGAGGAGTTCCACTTAGAGCTGCTGGGCCGCCTGCTGAGGTTCAGGTCCAGATGAGTGACAGTCCGCTTGTTGCCGTTCTTGTCGATGACCTCGGTGTAGATTTTGGGTTCATCTGTATTACTGGAAGTATCTCTATCGGGGTCTTCGTCCTGGTCTGGGAGCAGGACGATGCGGTGGTTGAGCTGTGGGCTCACCTGCTTGGGAGACAGAGGGGACAGCACGGGGGACATGCTCTGGAGGCTGTTTGAAGCTGGGAAAGATGTGTTGAAAACCCCAGCGAGAGAGGGTGAAGACGGGCTCTTTAGGTGGGATCTAGCTGGGACTAGAGGCTCTGTGGTGTGGGACAGGGGCAGCCGCAGACCCTCTGAGGGTTTATTTAGTGTCTTCTCCTTGCTGTCTCCGTTTGATCTTTTCCACTCTCCGTTCTCCTGATGGCATCTACTGGTCGCTGGCTGCTGCCCAACCTTGTCTGGACTCGTGTGGCTGACATGTTGCACTTTCCCTTCCACATCCTGAACTTTGGCCACCACCCTGACCCCCATGTTCCTTTGGTTTATTTCACTGTAAAGCTGTTGAGCGGACTTGAGACTTGATGCGGTCCCAGTCTCGGCAGGAGATCCGAACTCTTTAACCGGTCGAAGGTTGCTCCCACTTTCCCTTCGGGTCAGACCCTCCAGCAGGCTGCAAGAAGTGGACTCGTAGCCCAGCTCACCATCACACTCGGAGAAATCATTACAGAAATCCATGTCAGGGTCAAACGTGCGGTTGTCCTCCATGAAGTCCCAGCTCTCACGAATGATCTGGAAGGGTCCCTCCATTGGCAGGTCGGGATTACTAACAGCGCTGATATAAGAGCCGGTCACCGGGCTGTCAGACACACCATCAGAGGCCGTTATCCTGGGAATGTGCTCAGCTTTTGAAGCTGCAGATGAGGACAGCTTCTCAGTAGGATGTTCCACATACAAGCGCCCTTTAGTAACTTTCTTTTTTATCTTACTGTGCAGTAAATCCTCAGCATTGTCCACCTTCTTACCCCCCAGTTTCTTCAGCTTTTTGCTCTTGGGTGCACTTCTCTTATGCTCCCCGTGGGAGTAATTGCCGCCGCTGCTGCTATGAGCTTGACCTCCGAGGTGGACTTCCTGATCCTCTGCATAATCCTGGAGTTTCCCATCCTGGTTCCCCATCCTGACTTTGTTAGCACAGTCCCGACACAACGACAACAGATCCACCAGCAGCTGGTGGTTCTCCGCCGCCAGCCAGCAGAACTCTGCCACTGCTGCTTTTGCCGCCTGCTGAGAGTTAAAGAGTTTACTGGAGGAGTCGGAAGACTGGCCTCTTTGTGTGGACGCTGCAAGATCCTCCTTCCCCCGGTCATGGTCATTACCACAGCTTTCTGAATGAGAGGTGCGGCTCTTGTATTTGAAACTTGGGGCCCGCCTCTTGGGGAAGTAGGGGCTGATGTTGCTTAGCTCATGGATGGGTGTGTACAAAAGCAAGACAGTGTGTGTGCCCTCCATGATGGGTGCCATGCTTATCACTCCAACACCAGGTGGTCAGCCTGCAGACAGCCTGGCTTGAAGCTGTTAAAAAAAACAGAGCACAGAGATAAAACTGTTTTTTTTTTACCAGGATAATTAACCCTGCAGCATAAATCAAGCTTTTATAAAAGTTAAAGCTTAATATTTCTCCCTACATATTAACCCTGTACTCTCACAAGGGCCCCTCAAAATCTAATATTCAAACATATCAGGGAAATCTACAAACCATATCTCATTCAACTCTGCCATATTTCTATAAACACACGTCCTTCTTTCTGGCATCTTCCTGTGGGAAGATGAAACATTTTAAAACCGCATTTCATCAACATTTCACAAGCTGCCGCAGCCTGTGTCACACAAGGTGACGACACATGCAGAGCCCCATGCTGGGCTGCTGTCAGAGATGTTTACAGGAATAACAGCCATGGAATCCACGTGTGCTTCCAATGTTCAGCTTAATGTCCCTAAACTGTTTTCATCATCACGTAATCCCTCGGGGTACTTTCACCTTGCAACAACCACAAATGTATTTAGGGTTGTTAAGATGGCTGCAGAGTGCTCTAGCACTCAGACTTTCAAATTTCTGCAACACAGCTGAAATCGACGATTTAATTGTTAAAATGTATGATCATATAAAATATAACACATAATCCGCGACTCTTCCTCTCATGGGCTGTAAGACATGTTTTGAACTCTTTAGTAGAAGCAAACAGCGAGCAACTGTCAGATGCATGCGCAGCAGTAAAAACGCAGCAGCTGTGCGTAAAAGACAAACAGTTACTTACCCGATTTAGTGGCAAGGCAAAAGATTTCCTCTCATCTCTGCTGCAGCCAGCCGAGACTCACCGCTGCCTCACTGGAGTCGTCCGCAGTGATCGACGGGAGGTTGGTCCAATAGTAAAACTCACCGCTGGGTCCCTGCTCTGTGGTTGGTTGTTTAGTGTTCATGCACAACCCGCTGTTTGGGTCAGTGCAGCTGCCGCTTGCAGGTGGAACATGTGATAGGTTTCAGTCGGAGCTGAGAGCACGGAGGAAGCATAGGATGTGAATGTTTGGTTCATTTGAATTAGACTAATAACAATTTGTAGAGGCTGTATGGGAGGGGAGTTGTACTGTTTTTACCCACGAACACTGGCCTTTATAAAGAACATTTACTTATCGTTTAAAGGTCCATATCCAAAACTTGAGAAACAGAGACATCTAGTGTCGAGCATGTGCATCAACCGCTGTACTACCTCTGTAGTTCCTGTTATACTGTATATGAATAGAATAAGATGATGAAGATGAAAGATGAAAACGATCTGAAATATTTATCAGCAGTTTATTTATCTCAACCAGAGATTCAATGTGAATATAAGTCATACATGGCTCTCAAGAGGGCACTCTTAGATAGTAGCAATAAACAAAAAAGTTAAGGAGAAATGATTAATAATGCTACAACATGTTTTTAGAAAGTCATACAGAAGAGGACAAATTATTAAATAGTGGTCATAATACAAAACTGCAAACAACACTACAAAAATTCACAAAAAGCAATATTCTGGACAAAAAAGGCCAAGCTTTATTTTACAGAACACAATAATTCCTAAATAATGACTTAAATAAAAAAACTGTATTTTCCAAATTATATACTTCAGTACACCTGAAAGAAGACGGAAAAAACAAACGTTAAATGCAAAGCAAAAACATTCTAGGAAAAAAAATGTTTCAGGAAAAGAAAGAAAGAAAGAAAATATGCCACATCAGCAAAAACCAGGAAAGGGAAAGACAAGGAATCTTAAATGGAAACTGGAATCCTAAACTGTGCACACATTGTATACTAAAGTTGAAGAAATCTTGAAAGAAGTTTTAAAAGTCTTTATAGTAATAAATCTTAAACTGTTGCATCATTTCAGAAATATATTGGCATAAAGCACAACAAATAACTCAGGTAAGAACAATAGAGCTATACCATATTAAGTCAGGCTATTTTACTTAGTGGCTAGTTTTTGCTTTGGGAAGACGCTCTTTCTCGGCCAATGGGATTAACTTTCGGAACTTCTGGACTCCTAAGGGAATGCTCTTATTGGCTGATCGGAATCCGAACATTCCAGAAGTTATCCCCATTGGCAGAGAAAGAGAGTCACACTAAAGCTAAAAACTAGCTTCCTTCGCTAACTAAAATAGCTATAAAATAGAATTAATATCGAGTATAGCTCCTTAGAATAGTGTTTGATTTTTTTCACACTTCTGTTTTCATTTTTCAGTTGTAATTAATTTTTTTCTTTCTTTTTGTTCTTTAAAACATGTTTAAGAAAAAAGTTGCTTAAAATTGCAAATGTATCTTTTCACTATACAGTAGGCTACAGTGAAATACTGTCCAGATACATGGAGATGAAAATGCTTTTTTTACTTACACCTCCAAACACAATCTGTGTTTATGAGTTGGTCAAGAAAAGTACATTTAGTCAACAATATAGTGAAGGTAAATATCAATTCTTTAAGCAAGTTCTAAAATACTTTGCTTCACATTTGTGTATCAATAAGAAGGAGAAAGAAAATCACGTTTTAGAGAAGTGAAGATACTGAAGAATGTCTCTTTTGATCAACACTTCTCTCTGGCGTTAGAGGGCAGCAGTGCATCACGGTTTACGGTTCATTCAGAGATGGTTTATTTGCGGTAGATGTGGAAATGAGTGAGCTTTATTAAGCTTGAGCAATGTGAGCAGAGCAACCTTTGCAAACATCGGTCAGAGCCGTTTGAATCCTGCTGCCACAATAAAAGGAAAATCTGCTTTGTGCTCAGTTCTTCATTGAGTTGAATTGTTTACTCTAATTGGATTGTTATAATGACAAGTCGTCATTATCAAAGTGACTTAAATAGTTAGGCTAGTACAGGTACAGCACGATTTCAGCTTTTCCTCATCAAGTCAATGATAAAATCGTTTTATGAGCCTTTAAAACTCAAAATTTACGCAATATTTATTGCGTCTCAGAGTGGTTTGATTGTTGAAACTGTCCGACATTTTTGTTGACATAGACGCATGTTTTCATTCAGCAAATTCTATATCAAATTAGTAGCAATGTCCTCACTGCCTTCATCAAATGCAAAGAAACAAGCAGCTGCCTCACAAACGAGCTGCCGTTTTGGTTCACACACACTGGAAGCATGTGTGCGCTGACCATGGTGCTGATCTGGACCGTCACTGGAAAATAGCAGCTTCCACGAGAGGCAAAGCGGCAAAGCGGCTTCAAACAACAGCCTGTGAATCTATTCAACTCGCTAATTGTTTGAATATTCGCGCTTTCACGCCTGTATTAAATAAGCACTAACGGTGACGTCGAAGATAAAGACCCCGCTGCTGGATCTGTGCTACGGCGATTCAACGCCGTCCCCAGTTGCTCCAGCCCACCGATGCTGACACACTCCTCCTCCGGGCGGTGAGCGGGGCGTGAGCACAGGGGCTTGACTGACACATGCTGCGGTATTCACCCCGCTGTTTGGCCGTGGATTAGCTATATGCTAATATCGATAGGAGAGAGGAGCCAGCGGAGTCTGAACGGGCTCCTTTGCAGCCATGGCTGAAGGTGGAGAAGGAGAGGATGAGATTCAGTTCCTCAGAACTGTAAGTACATTTATGCGCTTTCACTTGGAGTGCTCTGGTGGCTGAGGGAATATGTGTAGCTCTGTCTTTTATGAATGTGAGATTAATTCTGTCGATTGCCAGCCACTTCCCCGTGCTGGCATGCTGTTTTACCTCGTAGCCTTTGATAACCCTGTACCTTTTTGCTGATCTTACCGGCGGCGATGTTCTATTGTTTTGCGCATCGCTCACTGACAGCTATTGTCTTTTCTGCAGTCTTTCTCAAGAAGTTCACAGCAGCAATGTCCCCGCTGTTAAAAACTTACCTTTGTACCCTAATGCACCCTTATTGTCAACATGTGTCCAAATTTTCCACGCTAAATCGCCAGTAAGAACAACGATTAAACTCAAAGTAATGTAGAATTAAACGACTTAGTTGTTTTTTCAGCTTCCATGAATCTCTTTGAGGAAAACAGATTTCAGTTCCCACTGTAATACATATAGTAAAACATTGTATCCTGGCAGGATAGGCTGCCTGTACAGACAGCCACTCCAGGGTCCCTGTGCAGCAGCAAACGCTTATGCAAATGAGATAATGACAACATTTTGTAATAAATGCAGTGTTGTTGCACCCAGGCCAGATTTACTCACGCTGCTTCACTTGTTGGACGCAAAGCCAATATAGACAGACTGTAATGCATGCTCATAAAAAGAGGCAATAATTTAGGATTAAACACAAGCTGTAGATTATTTGCTCCTCTTGGCTCCAGCACTGCACTACAGTGGAAATGTTTGCCTCTCAGTTCAGACGTATTACTTTAGCCGAGGATGAGTCTTTTCAGCTTGAAAATATTTGCTACTTGCTGCTCTGATGACACAATTGACTCATCCACGATCAAATATATTTGGAGGCGTCTGAAAATACACACTCGGCCTTGATAGATAAAGGAGCAGAGCACTGGAGGTCTTCCAGTAAGCCCCCGAGGACAGTAGGAGGTGTTTGGTTGCATGCATGTAGCAATATGCTTGTGGTCTCCCTTTATTAAGCCGGTCACAGACATGGAACCTGCTGTACACTGAGGCAGACACACTTCTGATATTCATGTTTTAGTTGAGGTTATAGTAACCCTTTGATACATTTTTCCCCTTAAAAATGAAATAGATGTAATCCAACAAAGTTTGCCCAATTTCCACGGATGAATCATGAACAGATTTGACAGAATACTGACAAAGAAAGCGCAAACTAGTTTAAAAAAATAGAAGTTTGAGAGTTTCAAAAAGTCTCTTTCCTGTACTCAGGAAAGAAGCTGATGCCTTCTCCTTATTTGTCTGTAGCCCTTCAAACTTTTAACCACAGCACAAAGAGGTCACCACATCAGCATGAATGCCACTTCAAAATAGGGCTGACATTTCAGCACCATTTCTTCCCTTCACAGGCCCTGAACTTAAATGTCAGGAGTCCTCATTCAGGATTTTTAGACACAACTGCCTCTGACAGGTGTGGATTAAGTGGAGTTACTTTGCTTACCTCTTTTATTTAAAATTTTCAGACTGCAGGGGGCCGGATTCCTGCAATTTTATTTTACAAATAGGGAATAGTTTTGCTTTGAAATACAAAAGACTAAACAGCTTGTTGCATTCCTTCATGCTGAAACAGCTGACAGGCTGGATGGTGTTGGGATAGGGGTGCAGTGTTGAGTATAAAAGTATGTGCGTGTGCGCGCGTGTGCGTTGAATGCAAATGCGGCGCGGTAGCTGTGTGGTGCAGTCAGGCTGCGCCAGACGTGCCACAGCAGAGCTCAATGCAGAAATTATTCATCAGCATTGCAAGACACTGAGCTGAACTACTCAGCCTGGAAGAGCAGAACGGATACAAGCCTGAGTGTATGCATGCTCAGGCTTATGTTCAGGGACATACATTTTTCTGTGGCATGTGGCAAAAAATAAACGAAAATCAGTCCTGCAGAAAGAAATGCTCACTCGGAAGCAGATATTACTGTTCACGCATGGACTCGATCCTTACCCTTATGTTCGTATCACCTGGTGTGTGTATGAAAATGCAGAGGCTGTGTTTCTTGTTTGCATCTGAATGTTGACTTTATTGGAGTCAAGGAGCCTGATAAAGCAGTTTGCAAACTGTCTTTTCTCTAACAACACAAAGTGATTTCCCTGGAGTGGGAGCAGAAATTACCCCTGCCTATAAAGCCAACTCAGTGGGAGGAAAGGAGATGAGGAGAGGGAAAGAGCGAGGATATCTCTCAGCCATGGGTAATTTGATGTTGCAGGAAGGGGAATGGTGCTGATTGTGAGGTAGGAGTCGCAGAGAAAAGCCTCTCCTACAAACTGCTATTTAATGTCACATGGTCGCACAGACAGTTTAATAACCCTGCATATTGTATTTGTCCTGTTCGCACGCGTCCTCGGATGCACCAGCTCCATCAGGGCTGACAAGGAGTACAGTGAATAAAATATCAACTCATAGTTGCCCAGCTTTGGGTGCTAATTATGTAAAGGTAGTTTGGTACATGAATTGTTTTTCTCATATTTGATGGTAGTTGAGCAGAAAAAAAGGGGGAATCTCTTCTTCTTCCTCTGTTTTATTTAAACAATAGGGCCACTTCTTAGGGTTTATGTGTGGCTGGATGCAACAAACACACATCCATGCACACGTCTTCTCTGTTGTGAGGATCCCTGCTAGGCGAATATCAAATTCTAGGGATCTATTAGCAGTTTGAGTGGGTGTAGAGACTTTGAAAAGGCCAGACTAAGGCTGTGACTAATGCACTGTGGCAGTGCATGGCTTGTTTATGTGAAGGCACAAACCTCACTTTGCATCCAGGCAATGACTGTTGATGCAGCAGCACAGAGGAATAATGCAACAAGCCATGCTACTTCAGAAAAAAGACTGCTGTACGAGTGGCGAAGCAAAAAAACGGGCACTTTGGCTTTTTGTGCCCTCAGAGTTTGAGCTCCCCTACACCCTGCTGGGCATCTCCTTTCTGTTCCCTGGTTGATGTTGTCCTTTTCTGTTTTTTTCTGCTCATATTTCCCTTTTGCGATTATTTGTTTCACTTGGCTCACTTGTTCTGATTTCCTCCTTGATGTCTTGAATGCTTGTTCCTTTTCTGGCTATGGGCATTTTTCAAAAGCATGCACATCTGGACAGTGCTAGCAACGATTTAAGAGAGCGCTAACAGAGGAACTTGGAGGGTGATGCCGTCTTTAAAAGCAGAACTACTTTAGCCACCAGAGAAGTTATTGCTAACAACTCATTGCACTCTTAAAAACTCGTTTCATATTTGTTCTGTATAATCTTAACACATATTAAAATGGGGAAAATAGAGCCTCACATGTAGGGCTGGACGATTATGGAAAAAGTAATAATCTCAATTATTTTGACTGATATTGAAATCATGATTAATGTACACGATTATTCATTAATTTAAAAAAAATGTGTATTGAACCACCAAAATTGAAGCTCAAATATAACTTAAAAAAACAACTGGAAATAAATTAGAAACAAGTAAAGGAGTAAAATAATAATATATTGAAATAATAATAACAATAAGAAAATGAATACCCAATCTATATGCATTTCTGTTACATACATGTGACATTAATCATTTTTCTTCGATTACAGTATTTTTGTGATTGTGAGTAGGTTATATTGTAATCACGATTAAAATTCGATTAATTGTCCAGCCTTACTCACATGACATACTGGACAATGGAAAAGCCAAGCGAAGACACAGACGGAACGGATGAAATGCCAAATACATGCCTTGATTCAGCAGCTTGTAGAATCACCTTTAGCAGAGATGATTTAAAGCAATCAATTTCTAAATGATGTTATCCATCTTTAACATCATTGCGGGGACATTTTGGTCCGTTGTTGAATCTTCCGTTCAGCTAGTCTGCAGTAGATTAGCTGCTGTCCCTCATTGTCCTGTTGCTACAGCTGTCAGACAGATGGCCTCCCAAATCATCATCCATCCACTGCTGTATGGTATGAGGTATCAGTGCTGGTGTGCAATGTATGGACGTTGTATCAAAAGTCTTGAAATGAAATGAAAAATGCTTTATCCATCCCAGAGGGAAATTTCAATGTTGGATTTTTTCAAACCCCCCAAACCCCAATAGTTATAAATTAGAAGATAGTGACTTGTTCTGGAGGGTGATGACTGCTGGCAGGGACGATCTCCTGTATCTTTCTCTCTTGGATTAGAAAAAAATCTCTCTCTGAACACACTTTGTTGTTTCCCTTAGAGGATGAGGAGAATTGTTCATTGTTTTCAGCCGTTTGTGCAGCATCCTTCTCTGGACAATCTGCTCCAGAGCCAAGCTTCTTGATCAATTCGTTCAGCTTCTTTAAGTCTCTGGCTCTGGTACTGCTGCTCCAGCAGATGGCTGCAGAGCTGGTTGCACTTTAAAATTCCTCATTGTTCATATCTAACTTTTCAAACATAAGCTGTGCTCCATGTTCTTTTCAGAAAATCTAATGTTTTCTTGTTCTTTTACTTTCTAATTGTACTGTCAGAAATTTAAAAAGCCGCAGCGCAGTGATGCTGGTATTACTTTGGTGTTTGTGCAAAACTGCAGGGAAAATAAAGTGACTCTCCTTGCTTCATAAGTTTCGGATCAGGGAGGGATGTGAAGCCATTTGAATTAGTTTCAACTACATCACTTTCTGTTTAGTTAAGACAAACTGAAGACAAGGTGCATGTTTCAGACTCAAGTAAAGCTAGAACATGCAGAAACATAAAAATGTGTTCTATTTTCTGCGGTGCATAGGAAGTTCTGTAGATGACATGCCAAGCAGGGTGCTGAAAGCTCTCAGCTCTACATAAAGACATAGGGCTTCAGTTTTTTTGTGTTGATTTTTTGGTGTCTATATCAGTTCTGTAATTGCTTTATAAAGGGACAAACACTGTTCAGATAAAGACTTGGTCAAAATTGATCCCCAACACACTGAAAATGGACTGAATGACACTACAGTATATATTTTTATGTTCAGGCATTTAAGCCTAAGCTTCAAAGATTTATTTAGTCTTTGGCCAACAGAGAAAGATTTGATTTAGAGAATATATAATCAGTAACAAATATCACAAGATCGGTATAAAGTAGCCCAGTGGACACCATGCTCATAAGTCAATACTAAAGTGTCCTGTTTTTCACCAACTCACATCTGGTAAACACACCAGAAGGAACAAATTCCTGCTTTTATGGAAGTGCTCACTCTTACAGTTTGTTAATTAATCAAGTGTATTTGATTAGCAGCTCCTGGCTGCCAGTTACCTTCTGAATTAATAAAAAAGCAGTTAAGGGTGTACTCCGTTTTTCCACTCACTGTCTCTGCATTCTGACTTAATTTTTGCTAATTATATTATGACATGGTATAATTTGTTATGTCCTGTTCTCCATCTAATCATTAGATTATTATTTTTTCTTTTATCTGTTTATCCAAATCAAACCTTACCATTTTTGGGAGGGCCTACTTTCTTTTTCATAAGATTAGGCTTGTTTGCACAGAGACCCATATTCCACTCCTCCTGTTGCTCCATCACTTGCCCTGCATATAATTATTAGAGATTACCATGAAATTATTCCCCCGGATGGGAATTCAGTTCAGCCCAGCCCCGCATTCAACTTGACACTATGGAGGAGAACTTTAATGTTATTATGATGAGGTCCGCTGTCATTTCACGGTTGAGTTATAAAAAGTAATAGCTCAGTTTCATTGGCAACCAGGAGGCATTATGAGCATAATAGGGCAGATTTGGAGGTAAGAAATCGTGTATTGATGCAAGCTGCCACAGGATGTATTAGCTTGTTTGGTGTTGTCTGCATATGCTTCTGCCAGCTGTTATGTTTACAAGTGAGGCGTAATAAACGGGTGCTTTGTATGAAAGCTTGATTTTCTTCACCTCCACGTGATAAATTCTTATCAGACATAGTGTTTTTGGCAAGTATGAAATGCTATCGACTTATTGACGTCCCGGCTGAGTTGCGGTACAAGTCTTCCAGATTCAAAGTTATGACACACATACAGTAAGACGCATCTTTTTCTGTGCTGCGTGGACATACATTATACTCACAACTACTTTGCCGCAGTATCGATTTCTCTCATTTTGCTTATTAGCTCGGCCGAAAAGTCATTCACGCTTCTCAAAATTGCACTTTCAAAAAAAAGTGTGTGTGTGAGCGTGTGTGTTTTAGATCGGAAATGCTGTTCTGGAGGATGCTGTTGCGTGATGAAGATGGACAGATCAGATATGCCTGTGATGTAGAGGGAATTAAGCCAGCACGTCTGCCCAGAGACAAGCCCAGTGTAAAGCTGCTATAATGAGCTATTGATCGCAGCACTAAATGAAGAAATTTCCTCAGCAATGTCAGTGGCGTACAGTAAGCCAGCCTGATTGATCAGGTGTTTCAGAGAATGAATATTTAATAGGGCAGTACAGGAAGCTTCCGCCCATAGAAGACCTTTCCTCTGTGGTTGAAGACCTCCGACACGCATACCATTTATATTTTCAGTTATTGTATCAGAGGGTCTTGATGTGACAGAGGTTGGCTATTGAGTGAGAAAAAATATGTGGGAAAACTCATCAATCTTCCCCTGCTGTCTGTGTTTGAGGACACTTAATTCTGTTAAATATCTCTTCATACACAATAGTTCATGTTATAAAACAAAGCATAGACCGGATCATTGTTTATTTAAAGCTGGAATTAAGTCGCTTTGAAGCTGATCAGAAGCCAAACTATTTTCTGTCATCTTCAGAAATACCTCAGACACTGATGTTACAGCTGTTTGGGTTTCCTTTTTATTTGCTGCAGCTGCTTCTCGATGACTACGGCTGGCTGCTTTGGAGCAAAAACAATCCTGTGTAATAAAACAACCTTAAGGCAACATGCACATTTGCCATGGAGGCTCCTTCACTTCCAGCTCTTTTTGTTAGCTTCTGCCTCCATCAGAGCCAGTAGGGCTGCCTCTCATCCACCATCTCCGCTGTTCAATCTTGGCAGTAAATTTTTTTTTCCTTCTTTGCTTCTGAATTAGCTTTACTCCTAAAAGGGATGCCTACCCGTTAATCATGGTAAAAACCTCTGTTCTCGACTAATTTTTATAGGTTTGCTATCTTTTTTTAAAGCTATTATCCTCTGGTTCTGCTCTGTCTCAGAACATTTGAATGCAAGTTCACTGGCAAGAGTTTATGTTTAAGTAACAACAGGTTTGCTATGGATGTG
>JBBDHI010000021.1:8652307-8663565 GCA_037177115.1 Craterocephalus stercusmuscarum
GATCTATTGGAATTAATAGTGTTTTCATATGTTTTTAACTCCCTTATTAATCATTTTTATTTATTATGCATAATTTGAAATCAAAGCCCTAGATCTTACAGTATTAAAATCCTGCTCAGCCAGTCATAATGAAAGTACATCAGAAGTCTTCCTGCTCTGTGATGAAATGACAGAATGGCATCATGCTTAATTCCATTCATTCAAACTGTTGAACATCATATGTGTGTGTATAAGCATGTGTGGATTTGCCAGTTGTGTCCATGCATGCACTTGTAGTCTCTTTTCTGCATGATTTGTTTTGATTTTTTTTTCCCCTTTGTTTTTCTTGATGATATGAAACCTGATGTTAAACAATGGTTTAATGCTACTGCACACACTGTTACACACAAAATCTTTCAGATCAGTTCATCTGGTTGATTTGTGTCATTTTCCAGAAAACACAGCCTAAAGTGGAGGAGGAGGAAGAGGAGGAGGTCAGAAAGCAGCCAGATCCTCTTCATCAGCTCATTTTGCATTTTAGCCACAACGCTCTGACCGAATGCAGGTGAATTCACATATGCACACACTCACACCTACACACATACACCTGGCCACCTGGCACCAGCATGAGCCGAGTCCATCTGTGCTACATTATCGTTTTGGCTCGTCTCGTAAAAAACAAACATTAAACATAAATTGTCGTGATATTCTATATGATAGGAGAAAAACACATGCAGTTTTTTATCATGCCTCTGTAGTCTTGTTAGTTTAACAGCTGTACTGTAAATCAAATTTTTACAAATTATTACTTAGAGTTGTGATGTGAATTTCAATTTAAGCGCCTGAAAGTTATCTTTCTTCTTTCATAGTTCTTTAGAAGAGGATCCCTTGTATATTGCCTATGCAGATATGATGGCAAAGGTATCTCTTTCTCTAAATTGTTCTTGCATGCGGCTCTACAAAAATGTGCAGGTTTGACATTCATTTTGTCTCGCAGAGTTGTGCTGAGGGTGAAGAGGAAGAAGAAGAGGAAGGAAAAGAGAAAACATTTGAGGTACTTTTCATATTTTCTGGAGTATTCTGCATCTCACCGGTTTTTAATAGGTCTAAATTATTCTAAATTTTGCCTTTTGTTTTTTCTGATGTCTTGAAGGAAAAGGAAATGGAAAAGCAAAAGATGCTGTATCAGCAAGCCCGGCTGCACGACCGAGGTGCTGCAGAAATGGTGCTTCAGATGATCAGTGCCAGCAAAGGTAGGAACACACATTCGGACCTGTCCTTCGTCTTCCAGCAGCCATCTTTGATTTAACTCTGATTTGTGGCTATCAGGTCATCTCGCCGCTACTGTGACTTTCACACTCAAGCTGGGCATTTCCGTTCTCAACGGGGGGAACATACTGGTCCAGCAGGTATGCAGCACTCCTCGAGGCTGAAAAGACAATGATTTTATTCAGAGTTTTTGCATTTTCATTTTGATGCAGAAAATGCTGGACTATTTGAAGGAAAAAAGGGATGTTGGATTCTTCAAAAGTTTGTCTGGACTGATGATGTCGTGCAGGTATTGGAGCCATTTAAGCATGAATAAGTCATTTAATACCTCATTTGAAATATCTGTGGCAGAAATACACACCACTAAAATTCAGTGTTTAATGGTTCAGTGTGTTTCTTTCTTTTCTGAAAGTGTCCTGGACCTTAATGCTTTTGAAAGGCAGAACAAAGCTGAAGGTCTGGGAATGGTAACTGAAGAGGGATCAAGTAAGTAGGGCTGATAAATGTGGTAAACTCTTTACACAGCACCGGTTGATCCATAAGACTGAGTGATTGACTTGTCCTCTACAAGATCTTTAATCATGTTGAGACATACATGTAGAGAGGTTTAACGTGGCAGAAAAAAATGGATTGCAATTTGTCACTGCTGGAAAATCGCAACATTGACAGAAGCTCAATAGTAAAAGTTCAGCAGTTTATTTGCTGCCCTGTGCTGTTGCTAAACGCTGATCTGCTGCAGATTGAAGAGCATCTTCATAAACCGGTAATGAAAGAGGTGATAAAATCTGTGCCTTTTATTTGTGCAGCAGATGGGGTTTCAAGTCATTGAGGCTGTGTTTGGAAATCTTTTACACCTCAAATATTATGGATGCCACTCAGCAAACATCCCCTATTTCACCCAGATGTGTGACACTCTGGGTCCTAATGTTGGCTTGTCGTTGACCGGATAATAAATAACTTGACAGGATGTTTACTTATTACTTTGTTGTTTCTCAAGTCCATCTCCATGTCATTTGTGTCTCTTGCTTCATGTTGTCATGTCACCCTGCAGGTAAACCTGTGTTACTGTATGTCCAAGTCCTGTCTTGGCTTTGTCTGCCACTTAAAAAAAAACAAAACAAAAAAAAACTCACAATCACAAATACATCTGCATTAAAAAAAATATCCAGCTTTAATCAGACGTTTCTCTCAATGTTGATGGGTTGCATACAGTATAAAAATATATTTTTATCATACATTATCCTGCTCATTTTCACTTCATAAGCCCAGGCATAAGTGATGGCAACTGTTACTTTTATACTCCTGCCAAGTGAGCAGACTGTACTTAAAGACTCTACGAATTGTTACCGTATGTCAGTGTATGTAAAGTATATATCTACAGCCCTATCATTCTCTCCTGTTCCTACTTCTTCTGATTGAATCTCAATGTCTTCTCCTTTGCTTATGTCTGCTTTTGTTTTGTTTGTTTGTTTCCTTCTGATCATGTTTTTATGTCATCGGTCGCAGTCAACGTGAGTGAGCGGGGTAAATACACGGTTTAGATTTTACTCATTTTATGCAATGCTGACATCTTGATTGCACTCCGACCCATTCTTTCTTCCTCTCATTTCCTTCCAGTCTCTTTCTGCCCCTTCCTTTCCCCCCTCCTTATTATCTGAATCATAACCACCATCTTTGTACCTTGGACTGAAAGAACACATGCATGCTCTTTTGACATGAGTCCGCGCTCCCAAAATTTACTTACTTGAATCTTTCCTTTTCTTTTCAAAAGAAGACAGTGCTTGTTACAGTATGTGTATGGGACCTTTTTTTCCCCTTTTTTGACAATACTAACCTACGTATGTTAAGAACTAAATATCCCAAAGCTTTGTCTATGCAAAACAACAAAGCTTTGCTGGTAATAAACCAAAAAAAGCTCAGTTTTATTTACATTTCTTTTAAATGATGCACTTGACCATTTGTGTGTGCTCTAACTTCTCTGTATAATTCCCATAATTTGATGCTAGACAGCAGCTTTATAAGGGGGAAAAGCTTGTGTATGCCTGTATTGATGCTAAACTGATGGGTCTTTGAGCTGCTTATCACTGAAAAGGAAAGGTAATATCATTTCCTATTTTCAGGTTCCAAGGTACTACAGAATGATGAGTTCACTAAGGACCTCTTTAGGTTTCTGCAGCTTCTCTGTGAGGGCCACAATAATGGTAGGCAGACTCTTTTTTTCCATTCAATAAGATAAAAGATAAAGATGAGCTTCATGTTTCTGAACATTAAGGTTTCAGAGGTTTGATTTTTGTGGAGGTGATCAGGTGCATTCATTTTAACCACCTTCTTTAACTTGTCCTAGATTTTCAAAATTTCCTGAGGACTCAGACAGGGAACACAACTACAGTCAACATCATCATTAGCACTGTGGATTACCTGCTCAGACTACAGGTATCACTTTGTGACATGTTGTGTGCAGATCTTCTATACTATACACTTCTATACTAATATGAAGAAATTGCTAGATTTCAGTCATATTTATTTGTTTCCCTGTTAGGAATCAATCAGTGATTTCTACTGGTACTACTCTGGTAAGGATGTCATTGATGAGGCTGGCCAAAGAAACTTTTCCAGAGCGTTGGCAGTGGCCAAACAGGTCTTCAACTCTTTAACTGAGTATATACAGGTACATTATCACAGAGAACTTCGCCACAATTAAAAGACGATTTGCAAAATATGAATGATAACTTTTAACAACAAGAAGATATTTCAGAACATGTGTCATGTGTGTTTCCTCTATCTCTGCTCTCTGTCTGTGTGCTCCAGGGTCCTTGTATAGGTAATCAGCAGAGTCTGGCTCACAGCCGGCTCTGGGATGCAGTGGTGGGCTTCCTTCATGTGTTTGCCAACATGCAGATGAAGCTATCACAGGTATGCGCTTCAAAGAAAAATAGCAGAAAACAAAGATTTTGCCATTTTTACTTCTGAGTTTTTACTTTGTTTTTTGCAAGTTCCCTCAGGTACAAATAACGTATATTTCATTTCATCCCAGTTTTACAAACAAATGCATTCTACTTGGTTATATAACAATAACTGTAAAGACTTCTTTTTAGCCTTTTTATGCCTCTGTATTTTGCCTATCCTTTGCATTGCAATAAAAGAGGCAGCTTGCAGAAGCTCTCATATATATGAGGCTGCTCCTGAAAGTGCCTAGAAGCTGAAGCACAAGCCAGATGTTTGCTAATGTTAGTGTACCCACATGCTCTGCTGTAATTAATTTTATTTATAGATATATGTGTGGGCTATTGCCTTTGCTTTTCCAAAGCTCTGCTAAGTTCAGCGACAATCTGACATTTAACAGGGCTGCTGATAAGCCAGAACACAAAACTGTGCACAATTTTCGGTGAAAATTCCAGCAAAGTCCAAGTATACAACGTTTTTATGGAGTTGTTAGTGTTTTGTAGTGATATAAAATACAATTGATGTTTTACATAAGACCACCAGAGGTCTCTCCTGCCTCTAGGATAACTTGGGGCTACAGTCACATGGCAATCCACAGTTAGCAGATACATGGCTCCATCCATGCTATGGGCAATAAGCCAGACAGCATTGGGATGAAAACATACACCAAACCTTATCTTGCACTGTTCACAAAGGGCTGGCTCTGAATGTGGAAGCCAGGATGTGGGAGAGCGCAGGTGGAGAGGGCTGATTTTAGCCCATCAAAGTATGGTTTAGATTTATGGTATGTTGATTACAATCTCCGGAGAGACCGTGAATGAGTCAGACTGACCTAGCCATCTGCTCCTCGACAGTAAAATAACATCAGTCCTGGTGATGATGGATGGATGTGATGTTGCAGGACCTTCTGGCCCCCAGCAGAATTTGAAGCAGCCTTGATCTCTTCAAATAACACTCAGGGTTTTTAAGAGGGTTGCAGTACATTACAGGGGGGTCATCAGTACTCACAGGGTTTCGCTTCCCTCCTCTTATTCCATTAGGACTCCAGTCAAATTGAATTATTGAAGGAGCTGCTGGACTTGCAGAAGGACATGATCGTCATGATGCTTTCTCTTCTTGAAGGTTTGTCCCTTTCAAGACTTTCGTCAAAAGAGTTCTTTGATTGGAATGCATTCAAATGTGCATTGTTTTTATTTATTTATTTTTATTTTGCAGAGTGTTTGTTGTTAATATGCTTACTAACAAACCTGGCTTTTATCCCTTTACTGAACAGGTAACGTTGTCAACGGAACCATTGGGAAACAAATGGTGGACACCTTGGTGGAATCTTCCAGTAACGTGGAGATGATTCTGAAGTTCTTCGACATGTTCCTTAAGTTGAAAGACTTGACCACTTCAGATAGCTTCAAGGAGTATGACGCCGAGAGTAAAGGCGTCATCTCAAAGAAGGACTTCCAGAAGTCAATGGAGAATCAGAAACAGTACTCTCAATCTGAGATCGAGTTCCTTCTCTCCTGCGCTGAGGCCGATGAGAATGACATGTTCAACTACAAGCAGTTTGTGGAGAGATTCCACGAACCAGCGAAGGACATTGGCTTTAACGTAGCCGTGTTGCTCACCAACCTCTCCGAGCATATGCCTCATGATTCTCGCCTCTCAACGTTCCTCGACCTGGCTGAGAGCGTCCTCAGCTACTTCGAGCCCTTCTTGGGTCGTATAGAGATCATGGGCGGAGCCAAGCGCATTGAGAGAGTTTACTTTGAGATCAGCGAGTCGAGTCGTACGCAGTGGGAAAAGCCTCAGGTGAAAGAGTCCAAGCGGCAGTTTATCTTCGATGTGGTCAACGAAGGCGGGGAGAGCGAGAAGATGGAACTGTTTGTCAACTTCTGCGAGGACACCATCTTTGAAATGCAGCTGGCTTCGCAGATTTCCGAGCCTGACCCGGTTGAGCTTCAAGAGGAAGATGAGGAGGACAGTCAGAGCGTGGTGGAGAACCAAGAAGAGGAAGAGGAGGAGAACATGATGCTGGAGTCTTCCTCTGCGTTCACAATCGCCTGCGTCTCGATGAGAAAGAGCCTCAGCCACTTCCGCCAGCTGCTCACTCTGAAGAGCATGAGGCGGCAGTACAGGAAGTTCAGGAAGATGACTGTGAGGGAGATGGTGCAGGGCTTCTTCTCCTTCTTCTGGATGATCATCACAGGCCTCTTCCACTTCATCTACAACCTAATCTGGGGTTTCTTCCACATCTTGTGGACCACTATGTTTGGGGGTGGCTTCGTGGAAGGAGCCAAGAATATGAAGGTGACAGATATTTTGGGAAACATGCCAGACCCAACTCAGTTTGGGATACACGGGGATGTGTTGGAGACAGAGAAGATGGAGCTCAATGAGGCGTCAGCGTTGGCAGAGATGGGTCAGATGGCCCAGGGTGACGCAGCAGAGGCCGACCTGATGGCTGAGCTGCTCAACATCCAGCCCAAGAGGGAGGGGAAGCACGGGGCCGAGCCCGGTTTGGGCGATGTATCCGAAGTGGTCGTGGGAGACGCTCCATCAATAGCCAGTGCAGTCAGACAGAAAAAGGCCCAGGTCAGTAGTCATATTTAGGCATATTTGTGGAAACTGAAGATTTCTTTTGTGCTTAATTGTAAAAAAAAAAAAAAAAAAAAAAAAACACATTTTATTTTGTTTTAGATGGCTGCAAAGAAGAGGGCCTCAAATGGAGACTACAAATCTGACTCAGAGAAAGGAGAGTGAGTGTAATTTGATCAATGGCTCAGCTTTGTCCTAACTGGTCTTTCACAATGAACCATGATGTAACATATGCAGTTATGAGCAAGTTGTTTCTAGGTCTATAATCTTGTTAGATTCTCCTCAAAGACCACATGGACTGTTACTAACAGCAGAGTTGTGCTTGCAGCTCAGAGGATGGTGAGAAGAAGGATGATGACAAGGCCAAAGATGAAACCCCTCCGGAGCTTTCAGTTGAAGAGAAGAGGGCCCCGAAGAAGAGGCTCGGCCTGAAGAAAGAACCACCAGAGGCCTTCATGGCCAGCTTCTTCGCTGGCTTGGAAATCTATCAGACCAAGATGCTTGTAGGATATCACTCCCAGACACCTCCCAAGTCCAGAGGCTTATTTATTTATGAAATGGTTTTACTCGAACTTCAGGCAGTTTGCGGATGTCTGATTCATGAGCATCTAAATCCATCTCAGCTGTAAGAGCTTTTTATGCCCCTTTCAGACCAGAAGAAGATAACTACCTGGTGACATCTTACACACATAATTCCAGGTCAAATGAGGGTTTAATCAGGAATGATCCAAGGCCAGTAAATTCATGGCTATGGTGGAGTAAACCGAAATATAGACTTAGCATTATTCTGTGTATTTCTGACAGACAGAGCTTTGGCTCATACTGTTAAAAAGGAATCTGACTTTGAGAGAAAAGATTTGACCTGGTATGTTACCTTGCGTCTGATGAATTCTTAATTAATTCCTGCAACCTTTAACGGATAATTTCAAACTAATTGCAGAAAGGGCTTGTCCAATTTTCACCACAGACAATATAAACTGCTTCACCTCTACACGGCCTGCATGACGGCCACCTTCAGTATGCGGCTAAAATAAAAAATGTTAAAAAAAACAGATTTCTGAATAGTTTCTTAGAGTGAATTTGGTTTTCTGCCAGATTCATAACTATCGAAACAGATTTAGATTCGAACCCAGAACCTTTAGTTTTATCCTGTAAAAATGTCCTTTTTGTTTATGCACAACTAATACGGAAATGATTTTCATCTTGTATTTCTGACAGAACTACCTAGCCAGAAATTTCTACAACCTTCGCTTCTTGGCACTTTTTGTTGCCTTCGCTATCAATTTCATTCTGCTCTTCTACAAGGTACGTTTGTAATTAAACTGTCCTGATGCATGTAGCGAGGGTTACAGATTGTTTTAGCTGCTTTGTTAAATATTTATTAATGCCTGATCATCCTTCAGGTGACTGGTGATTACTCAGACGATGAGGACCCCTGGAACGGTCGAGGCAGGGTAGGAGAGGAGGACGATGAAGGGGCTCTTGAGTACTTTGTCCTGCAGGAGAGCACTGGTTACATGGCGCCAACGCTGCGCTGTTTGGCAATACTACACACTATCATATCTTTCCTGTGTGTGGTGGGATACTACTACCTAAAGGTACAATGACCTCCACTGAGAATTTGTTTTTTTTAAAGATGCAACACTAAAATTTAATTGTTTAGCATTAATGCACATACAAGAAAAATACTAACTATACAGTAACATGCACAGTTTTAATTAATGTTTCTTTAAATATTCCCAACTTTGCTTTTTAGAATTTTTTTTTCTGTACACTTCCATATCTTGGTCTCATTTCACACAATCTAGGTTCCTCTTGTGGTCTTTAAACGGGAGAAGGAGATAGCAAGGAAGTTGGAGTTTGCAGGCCTCTACATCACTGAGCAGCCGTCTGACGATGACATTAAAGGACAGTGGGACAGGCTGGTCATCAACACTCCGTAAGTCACCTACAGCGCTGCTATTAAACCTTCATGTCATAATCTTTTGCAAACAAGGGTTTAATTCTAATGGGTTTTTTTCGCCCTGTTTTTATCAGTTCATTTCCCAATAACTACTGGGATAAATTTGTCAAACGCAAAGTAAGTGGCTTTATGTAATTCTAATTAAATCTGTAGTGCACACAGGCTGTACATCAAATCTGGCTGAACCTTTAAAATGTCAGCTACAGTCTCCTCCTCTTTTGTGTTTTTCTGTGGCTGCTGTTTGTAGGTGATAAAGAAGTACGGAGACCTGTATGGAGCAGAGAGGATAGCGGAGCTGCTGGGATTGGACAAGAGTGCCCTGGATTTCAACCCGACAGAGGAGACGGTTGCCAAGGAGGCCTCGCTGGTGTCATGGTGAGAGATTAAACCGATAAATAGCTGCCAAGCTGGGACTGCTGGAAGCAAAAGTAGAGGTCAAACTGAAAATATGAGCCCTTCATATCAACTTTTTTCTCATTGCCAGGTTGAGCTCAATCGATACAAAGTACCATGTTTGGAAAATGGGGGTGGTGTTTACAGACAATGTAAGTTTGACAATTGGGATGATTAATAAGGTTTGCTCTGGCTTGTAATGTCACAAATGGATGATTGAATCATTTAAAAGGACGAACAGGTTGATTGATGTGAGAAAAGAAAGATGATTTCTAATAAAGTCCTTTTCCAACAGTCATTCCTGTATCTAGTTTGGTACACCACCATGTCCATTTTGGGACACTACAACAACTTCTTCTTCGCTGCCCATCTGTTGGACATCGCCATGGGCTTCAAGACCCTCCGCACCATCCTTTCCTCTGTCACCCATAATGGCAAGCAGGTGAGGAGGAGTGGATTGCAGTTCTACTTTCAAGCAGCAGGGGTCACTGCAGCGTTAGCAGTTCGTTGTTAGTTTCATGAGAGCAGATGAAGTTTCGGCCCTCAAGGCTCTTTCAGCAGCAGCAATCTCCTGGACAAAAGCACAGATGTGCCACATATTAGTAACACATTTGCTGTGACTGAATTAACTCCATCACTGAGTTAGGAAGAATCTCCGAATGACTCAAACCTTCATGCATCAGAGGACAGAGAGCCTGGAAAATGACAAGAAATGAAGACTTAAAAGGTTTTACAATTCCTCTGTTCAGTAGCTTCTAAAATGTAAAAACATAAACATTCAGTAGATTTGTAAAAATAATGTTTCTAAAATAAATCAACATCAACTCTAATCAAGCCATTGAAAATGTTCCGATGCTTCGCCGCCTCTTGGGGTTTGACATCTTCCCAGATCATTTCCAAGAAAAGAAATAGAACAAAATTCATGTTTTTTTTAAATCTGCAATTCCTTATTTCAGTTCCTGTTGTCTGACCAGCATTTAAAGTAAACTCCATTGTCAGCACATCCTAATATAATTCCTGTCATTGAAAATCTCTGTATGTTTATTGTTGTTCAGTGAGTAACCTGGAGTGACTTCAACAGCCACATTGCCCTTGGGACAACTGCTAAAGATGCGTGTACTAATTGAGCAGGAAGTAAACATGACTGTGCTTAGCGATCTCTTTCAAGGGAAGCCGCACTTTAGATACACAACAGATACAGTATAAGTACAGTACTGTTTGTACCAGTGGTTTGGTATTTATTTTGTCCATCTCACACCCTTGGAATGCAGACATCTTTTGTGTCAGTAGCAGCATTAGTTAATTCAGGTTTCTAATTTCCTTTTAGTTGAACATAGTTTTTAATTTCTACCATGTTTTTTTTACTATCAAATATGTTTTGGCTCTAAAATAAATGAGCAATAAGGGGATTAAAGTTTTTAACACCACATTTTAAAGGTTGCGTCGATATCAACGCCTGTCAGTTCCCTGATGGGAGGCACGGTTTTATCACAGTTTGAAGGCCGCTGCTCCACTGATGGCATTTTTGCTATGCCAATCAAAATCCTCCATGCATTCCTACCTTGTCTAAATGACACATCGCTGACATGTTGTGATCATTTTAAGTGAATTAAATCCATTGTTTTTAATAAATAGCAACACACAAGCCAATCATGATCCACTATTTCTGCTTGACTCTTGGAAAGAAAAATGACAAGACATCCAAATTCAACCAACTCATGAATTACTCATGTTTGTCCACAAATTAACAAAGAAATGTCCCTTTCTTCATGGTTTTATTAGATACTTAAATCATTATCGTCTGACTTTTGTCATCAAACACCACAAGTTCCCCCATATAAATCTATTCTTAAAACAGTTCTTCTGAAAACGGGTCAAAGACATGAATCAAAGTTTAATTTCACTTTAGTCCGTGAGGATAAAAATACTCTAAAATGGTGCGGCTTCAAGGACTCGTCATTACTTCCAGACTCAGCAGCCTGCGAGCAGATCAATCTGGCTGTCAATTCAAATGCACTTTACTGCTGCTTACACTGTTGTAGCCTTCTTAAAGGAACTATACCTGATATTATTTTAATCTTTCTACGAAAAATGGTTTTCTACGTGGTATAGTATGTGGTAA
>JBBDHI010000021.1:8706100-8718269 GCA_037177115.1 Craterocephalus stercusmuscarum
AAGAAAGAAAGAAAGAAAGAAAGAAAGAAAGAAAGAAAGAAAGAAAGAAAGAAAGAAAGAAAGAAAGAAAGAAACTAGGAGTGGAAAAGGAAAAACAAAATTAAAGGAAAAGACAAAATGAAAGAAAGAAAGACAAGGAAAGTAGTCTTTGAAAGAGGTGAAATGTCATCAATTTTGAATTGAACTGCATCAAATGTGTGTCTCAGTGATCACACTTGATTACACGAAGTTAAACTGAGGACAATCAAGATTGTAGGTTTTGATTATACACAGCAGGCAAGACCTTTAAAAAAAAGGATTCAATCAGAAAACTGATTTTCTGGTAGTGAGACTACAATATATCTGTGGCTTGGACACAAAATAGCCCAAACAACTGTTTCCTGTAAGTTCTTTTGACTGCATTTCTGTATAGGACAAATAAGCCTGTAATACTTTTCTAAGTTAGTCTACCTATGATGGTGCTGTTTTCATTTTTTATATATTAAACTATAGTGAGTAAAGCTGCGGCCATTGGGAAAATTGCTTGGATTTAAGGATTAACATAGAAAAATAAACAGCAATGACTCAAAAGGTTATTTTTTAGAGCTAAGTGATTAGTTGCAAATAAAATGTTTAATATTATCATTGAAATTCCAATGGCAAGCTAAAGAAGTGAATCAGGGGGGGATGCTATCAACTATATCAAAAGAAAAATTACTAAAATTCCTCCAGTTTGGTAAGCTGCCATCCTCGTCCCTCTGTAGCAGGGAGACTGTAGGGAGCAGAAGGACGGTTCAGTTGAATATCTCAGTCTCTTCCGCCTACTCATTGATCCTTCTTTGACTGAAGTCTGTGCGTGCTCGACCCGATGACCCTGTAAATTGGCTCTGAAATGATCTCTGCTTTGTATTGATCAATCCATGTTGCTGTCCATGGTGCTGAAGAGGTGGATCAAGTCACGACTGCACCTTTTTTTCTTGGTGTCTTGTGTTTATTGCTTTCATCTCAGATGTCTAATCATAAACTTTAAAATTTTTATATATGTTACATAATAATATATATTCTACATTGTCTGCATTACTGCCTTAATACAACATTGTCAACGTTATGATCAAATGGCAACATCCAAAATGTTAAAGGAATATATTCGAGGATATTAAGTTCTGTTGATTGCTAAATTTAATTCCTGAAACATTTTGCAGGTTTTTTTATTCTATTCATTTGATTTATGTTGAATTTTTCTGTCCCATATCTGATTTTTATTTATTCTGTTTACTCACAGGGTTAGAAAAATACAATTTAAATCTTCAGTTTGCCCTATACATAAAGCAGACCTGCCAAATTGTTTTCTTGTACTGTACATTGACTCAATGTACAGACAAATGATCAACCAGCACAGAAACTTAGAAAAAAAATATTTTAAACAGTAAATTACATTCTCATTAAAGGGAAATTTTAAGGTAACAAATTTAGTAAAAGAATCATGAATAGAATCGTAATTCTGTGGTCTTTTAGCAGTACTTCCACTTCTATAACATGAAGAAGGGGGCCATGGACCTCCTGCAGTTAGACACCCCACAGTAACTGGAATGTTATTTGTGAGAGCCTTGAGCTTTCACTGGAACTCCTGCTAACCTTGCAACATTAAAGGAATGCCAATCAGCATGGAAGTTATTTCTAAAGTAAAAAACTTGTGATTACATCAAAGTAATGTAAAGGAGAGTTTATGTTTGATGGACTAGCAACCTGCCCACGGTGTACCTCACTTCTTGTTGTTTAACGGCTAGGACAGCATCCAGCCTCCCGATGACCCTGAAACAGGATTAAACAGGCAGGTGTTATGTTGTTGACAGCCACTGGTGGAGCTTTCCAATTTAATGGTGATTTAAGAGACAACTTACAATTGCATGCAGATATAGTTAATCATTTTTTATAAGATTAAGTTTGGGATGTGATATAAGCCATGTTTAGGACAACAGTGTTGGGTTTGGCAAGATAAAGCTGCTGGAAAACTGCATTCAAGCTTTCACCCATGTTAACAATTCTTGTTTTGTAGCAAACTGAGGACTAAGACACGGCAATACCCAGGAGAGCCTGAGGTATTTTAGGAAACCTTCTCTAATACCTTAGAGAGAAGTTAGCCAACTGTTCTCTAAAGCTGTCTTGATGTACAATTTCCTGTTGCTGTGTTTTGATCAAAGTGCTCTGACATGGCAGGTCTGTAAATAACGGAAGAGCCAAGGGTCAGTCAACAAGGATATGAATGTTTGTGCAGTATTTGAGCGGCAGTTGCATTATATGGTGCTATTTTCTGACTGCTACAATGTGTAAGCTATATCTGTTTACATGTGTACTACCTGAAGGTTTAAATGCTACTACCTACATGGAGGATTTTCTCTGTAGAGATGATCTGCCCCTGAAGCATTGCGGTTCAAGACCCTGCAAGTATACTTAATGGTGGATTGATGCCACTGCTGCAATGGTCATATCGAGTGATTTGAGAGAGTTTGGGAAGTCACACACCAAACTTGAATACAGCAGAGAAATTTCTCATTTCAAGCAGCTCAAGTGGCACAGATGAAATACTGATGCCACAGTGACCAGTTGGCAGCAGTTTTCCTCAGAGAGAGGAGAGTCCACTCTGGAATGATAAAAGTGGGGACTAACAGCTCATTCATTTGCACGACAGTGTTTCACAGCAGAACAAAGCATAGCAGCATCATTTTACTAGAGGGGGTGTCATTTGCACATTTAGGAGGTTAACACTGCATCAACACATTTCTTAAAAACCCCTTGTAAATGAAAGATAATCACAAGTCACTGTCTCACAGCTACAGGTGATGAAAGCCAAGATACCAGGCTATGACACTGTTGTTTTATGGGCTTGGTTCCAACGCACATGTCCATTTTGGCTTGAGTGTCCTCCCGCTTGTGTCCTGCACTCAGAAAGGGTGCATCCATACTATTGCACTAACCTGAGAATAGATTAAACATTTTTGTAGCTTTCTGTGTGTAGGGTGTCTGCTGCCATCTACTGGCACAGAAAGATAAAGACCATGGTTTGAGTGCTCTTCTTCAGCCATTTCCTGGGGTAGTTTGAGGTGAAAAATGTTTCAGGGTTTTTCTGGAACATGCCCCTTGTAAAAATCCTTGCTGCTTAATGATGCCATACATATTGAAAATGATGGCCAACTTGAACATTTGCTGGTTGTAACTTTAAAATGTAGGTAGATGTTTAGATTTTTGTAGCACTCGAAAACCAAGACTATCATTTTTCTTTCTGTTTTTTATTTCAGACACCTCATACCTCAAACAAATTCAGAGCTAGTAAAATACATAATGCATGTTTATCATTTCAGTTCTTCAAATATAGTTAACTCAATAAAACTCTCACTAACTAAGAGTTCATGGCTTCAATATGCTGAATGCTTCTTTTTCTTTTTTAGTTTTGTTGTAACTTTTTATCAAAGGCCATACTGTGGACTTGTGTCGCTATGGGGACAACAGACATAGTTCTCTCTTCTTTAAGTCGAGTGATACAGACATTGGAAAGACTGCAGATGCCTGAACCAAGTTTATACTATGAATATCAGCAAGCTCACAGACATGAATTTCTAGAAATGAGCTCCAAAATATTCAGACACAAGAGCAAAATAAATTAATGATCAGGATCTTAAAAGGAGATTTATTTTGTTGCAAACTGGATTATTTACATTTCTCTCATATGCATACAGGTTCACAAACCAACCATAATACAATAGATATTCTTTTAAATCAAATCAAAATTTTATTTATAAAGCGCTTTTCATGCAAACGCAACACAAAGTGCTTTACATAGTTTTCATATTAAAAAGAAAAACGCTCTTCAAAACAACAAGCCATTCACACACCCACTTATATGAAAGATTAAACACATCCCATCCACCTCACCCATCCACACACACACACACACACACAAACTCCTAATGTCTGTCTCTGGCTTGGTGCTGCTGTGAGGAAGAACAGATGTGGAGAAAACTATTTTGTGACCTGAACTTTTTTGCACAAGGTTATCTCTGGAAATGGAAAAATATTTGAAAAATACTGATGTTGTTCTGTTACAGTATGTATAACTGAGGTGATTAAATTCAGTTGTACTATAGGTAATCTATCATCTTCCTTATCAGGTGAAGTGGGAATATTTGATGCTAAGCATGCTAAGATGCTAAGTGATGCCATTATTTTATTGTTGTTATCATATATTTTATTTATTGAGACCTGAAAAAGTAACTTCTTTCTTTCTCTTTCTTTCTTTCTTTCTTTCTAGGGGCATCTTCCTAAAAATGACAAATCCAAGCATACTTGTGATGGTTGGATGCCACTAAAACCAGAAGACCATGGAAGGAGAAAGCGTAGCCAACTCCACACTGAACAGGAGTACGACGGACATCCACCTGGTCACTCACAGTCTCTGGGAGGTGATCACCATTGCAACTGTGTCAGCTATAGTCAGCCTCATCACAATTGTGGGGAATGTTCTTGTAATGCTCTCTTTTAAAGTGAACAGTCAACTTAAGACGGTGAACAATTACTACCTGCTGAGTCTGGCAGCAGCTGACCTCATCATAGGTGTTTTCTCCATGAATCTCTACACTTCTTACATACTGATGGGCTACTGGGCCCTTGGGAACCTCGCCTGTGACCTGTGGTTGGCATTGGACTACGTAGCTAGTAACGCTTCCGTCATGAACCTACTGGTGATCAGTTTTGACAGATATTTCTCCATCACCAGACCTCTGACCTACAGGGCCAAGCGGACTCCCAAACGGGCTGGTATCATGATAGGTTTAGCCTGGTTGGTGTCCCTGATTCTGTGGGCTCCACCTATTCTATGCTGGCAATACTTTGTTGGTAAGAGGACTGTCCCTGAGAGGCAATGCCAGATCCAGTTTTTCTCTGAGCCTGTAATAACATTTGGAACAGCAATTGCGGCTTTTTACATCCCCGTGTCAGTTATGACAATCCTCTATTGTCGGATCTACAAAGAGACGGAGAAGAGGACTAAGGATCTGGCTGAGCTTCAGGGAGTTAACTATCAGACAGACTCTGTGGCAACACAGCCTCAAAAAACCATCATCAGATCCTGTTTTAGTTGTAAACTAAGATCAACTTCACATGATATGAATCAAGCTTCCTGGTCATCCTCCAGCAGGAGCAATGCAGCTAAATCAGCAGCAACCACAAGTGATGAATGGCCCAAGGCAGGTCAGCTGACCACCTTCAACAGCTATGCTTCCTCAGAGGATGAGGACAGACCAGTTTCCCCAGGAAGCTTCCAGCCCTCCTTCAGGAACCAGGCTTGTGAACCCAGCAAGAACAGGGCGGGTAGTGAGAGCGAGCAGCTCAGCAGCTATGACGAAGACAGTTTCTTTCAGGCGCCGCCCAAAAGCAGCTCTCAGAAGAGCAGCAAGTGTGTATCCTACAAATTCAAACCCGTGGCCAAAGACACTCACGTGGAGCACCAGAGCAAAAACGGGGACACCAAAATGGTGTCGTCAGCATTCTCATCAGCAGAGTCCATGAGTGCTCCATCCACCTCCTCAGCCTCCAAACCCATAGATGCTTCGCTGAAGAACCAGATCACCAAGAGGAAGAGGATGGTGCTGATCAAGGAGAGAAAGGCGGCTCAGACTCTCAGCGCCATCTTGCTGGCTTTCATTCTAACGTGGACACCTTACAACATCATGGTGCTGATTTCCACTTTCTGCTCAGACTGCATCCCCCTCTCCCTCTGGCATCTAGGCTACTGGCTGTGCTACGTCAACAGCACCGTCAACCCCATGTGCTACGCCCTTTGCAACAAGACTTTTCAAAAGACTTTTCGCATGCTGTTGCTCTGCCAGTGGAAAAAGAAAAGGATTGAGGAGAAGCTATACTGGTATGGACAAAATCCTGTGGTCAGTTCGAAACTGACGTAAACGAGCTGTTGTTTTTTTTTTTTAAGTATGACTGTAAGTTTGTACCAGCAACTCTTATGTGTGAACTTGGATTCAACATCCAAGCGATGTAGATCTTATAGTATTGCTTGTTCTGCTATAGTGTAATGCTGCTAAAAGTCCGCAAGTGGAGAAACATTACACATCTATTACAGTAGTACTTACACTGTATGTAGTTCAAAAACAATTATTAAAGAAAAACTCTCGAATTTCCCTTCAAATATGGTCATTGAATGCATCATGATAATTCATACAGTATGTACCATGCTTGTGTTCAGATTCCATTCTGGATTAGATCCAGTCTGATTGTCTAAAGAGTGACCAGATTCCCTTCAATTTTACGGTATACTTTTACACCCAAAATGTCCAAACACATCCATATGTGTTTAATTCTCGGAGTGCTGTGTTCGTATTTGCTCATTTTATTCGTAAGGGCTAAAGGTGTACAAGTTGTCCTGAGGTCAGATTCCCTTTTGGTACATCATGATTGTTATTTGGTGATAATCAAAGCCTCTCACCGTCGTTTGTCAAATGATTAAACATAGATTCAGCTTCATCGTAATCACATACATTTTCTGTCCATTCGTCATTGTGATGATACATCAGTTACAAGCTGTCAACGGTACAAAGAAAAAAAAAAGTTGTTTTAACCTGTTATTGATGTCAGTGTTTACATCTGGAGGAGTAAAGGATTTAACAGTAACATTGTGAAAATGTTTATTTTCTATCCTCAGGATATGTTTTTGTTGTTTCTAGAGCATCAAAATACAGTATTTGTTGCTTTTATCAATGTAGCTAAAATCAACATGTCATATTTCTATTGCATTTCTGGCAAATGAGTACCAGTGCTCATGAAGTGTTCCTTTCTGCAAGCACTGGATAGAGCAAGACATGCAGAAGACATTTTCATTGTTATCAATTATAAGCTATACTGTAATGTTACAATGTGTTTTTTTTAGGGGAGCAGCTGTGATAAAAACAGAGCATTTGAAATTTGGGAAAAGAAAAAAAATCCTCTGCTTTGAGTACGCTGGCATGATGAAGGAAGAGCTAAAACCAGAATGAGGTTTTAAACATTGTCTCAAGTTTGTGATACATTTTTGTTTCTTCTCAGTATTTTGTGATCATGTCAGTGAATTTCTCAATAAAATGTGTTGATGTCACTAATGTCACCCACTACAGTGTTTTATGTAACGACGCAGCTTTAACAGAAATCCTAAAAGGGATATCCTCATAGCTCATCCTTTTTGCATTCTCCACTGTGAATCACTTTAAATGTGTCTGAAGGCTTCACCATCATCCATGCATACTTGCACAACCGCTCCTTGTTGCAGTCTTTTTGCCAGTAAATGACATTTCTGCGATTCAGATTGGCCCCAGCGCAGGCGTCGTACCACCATCCTCCTCCTGGCACTCCTTGAAACTCCAGCTTTGCACAGTTTTGGAAGTAGTTGTCATTGTCTCTGTCTTTAGTTGTGAATTTCTGGTTATCATGCAAGTAGTTTTCTGTGTCCATGGTCAGAGCATCCACCGCTGTGCCCTGGAACAACCCCAGCCTCAGTCTGTATGCTGTAGACTCATCCTCCACCAGGACCGGATCGTACTCCCCCATCTTTGTGACGGCGTCCCTGTCCACGAGTTTTACTCCCAGTTTATAGCGAGCAGGGCCTTGGGTGAGCTGATGGAGGTGCTCATTCCCAAGCCAGTGATCCCCTGTAACATCCCCAAAGCCATCCTTGTACTCAGCCCAGGTGCGGTCAAAGTTCACACTGCTGTTAACTGTGATATGCTGTACCACAGTCCAGCCACCGTCCTGCATAGCACAGTAGGCCACGATGGGAAAGTCACCTGGTTTGATCAAGTATACCCCATCTCTGGCCTGGCCCGAGGATGCCATCAGCATCTCATGGCAGTCTCTGGGCAGCACTGATGGACAAATAAACATCAGTCATGAGTGATTGTCAATCTTATGACGATTACAAAAAAACAAGTTGCCTTAGTTATTGGTAATTTTGCAGTCAGGACTGCATCAAAGTCACTATATTTTAATGGAACAGCTCTCTGTTACACAGTTAGAAAGATTATAACAACAAAATGAGATGCCAACCTGATAGAAACCTGTTCTTTAGGCCTTATATATCTATTCGGTAACTGAATCATTTTCAGAAGAAACATCGGTACACTGGTCACTGGGAATGAATCTAGCTAATGCTACTATTATACTATTATGACAGAATGAGAGAAGTTGATGCATTTTAAATGAGATACTATGGGAGATCATTTAGAGTCAGCCCAGAGCAAATGAAAAACAACCGCCCTTTAAGGCCATCCTTTTTCATAAACCTTCTGGCTACTTCAATATTTTCATTCATTTTAGTTTAAAATCCAACATCTGTGATGGTACATTCACAAAAATATCCACCTATAACTTGCTTTCTTCCAGGATTAAAAAAATCTGTTGTGTCCAGGTAATTTGACTTTTTACAGTAGATAACATTAATAAACATTAATAGAGTAATTGTTAATAAACTTGGGATTTTGACCCAATGCCATTTGTTTGCTTTTTTTTCTGTTTGTCTGCTAAACTAACTCGCTTAGTTCTACAAATCTCCCCCAAGAAGACATAATACCAGGCTCATCAACTAACACAAAGGCTAATCTGAAATGAAGCTTATTCTGCATGTTGACGGCATTATTCTGAATGGAGGCCCTGCACAAAGTGGAAGTACATTTCTAAGGGTTGATGTAATGGGGTCGTTATTTCCCAGCTCCAACACTGCTTATTAAAGTAGATAACAAAGAATGAAACTGAACTGAAAGAGACAGTCTAAACTAATAAATACCTGTCATTCCACGATTCATAACCATGTTGTGCTCATCTGGAGGAAGAAGATTGAGGTTTTCAGCTTGGAGATGCTCCATTTGAACTCCAGTCACACCAAAGAACAGCATAGCCACTGCTGGCAACCACTCCATCCTTCACTTCTGTCAAATCAGCCGTGTGGAGTTCATGGCACAGGTACAACAACAGAAGCTTTTAGTGAAACTTATATGAGAGCACACGGTAAGACTAAAACTGCTGTAAAAATGACAAGAATCAAAGAGCTTACACTAGTCACCTCTGAAGAAGCACCTGAATCTTCTTGCTCTGTGTGTGTCAATGCTGTGTGAGTGAAAGGCACTAAAATGCAAACACAGCTGTAGTGTTCAGATTCAGCCCAGTTACAGCTGGACTTTAGCCTCAGGTTCACATCACAATAACAGACACCAACCCTCTACTTATCTATGCCAAGTCAGATAAACCCTCGTGTTAACTCATTTATCTTTCTTCAATCAGTGCGTGAGGCTGAAGTCCCTTTAAGAAAAAAAAAAAACAACATGCCTGTACAGCTCACAGTTGTTCTGAATCCTTTTTGGCTGGGTTCAAATCTCTCTCGTGTATTCAGTCAAACTGCCTGTGTTGTAATGCAAGTGTGGCATTAAAAACACCTTTTTTCACAATTTTGCACAATAAAAACTTACGCAAGTTTTTAAAAAACTAAACTTTTTTTTTTCTTTTCATCATTCAGCCATTGCGTGAGTCATCAACTGCATACTCAGTCGGCTCTCAGTGGGGGGATGTGGGGGGTCAATACTGATGATGTGGGCCTGACATCCCTCCTCGGGCTGTTTCATCACCGTTCACACCTTGACCACATTTCGCCAAATAGTCATTGAAAGATGACTATGACCCCTCTGGCTCAAATGTTGATTAACATCACATGTGAGACCTCAACACTTCTCAAGACAGAATAACCCCACATAGTATAAATGCCAGGCAGTCCCCCAAGCGGTCATTTACAGCTTAAGACGGCTATGACGTCTCTGTGTCTCTCTAGGTAAACCCTGCAGCCCCAAAGCACCAGTTGACTCTCTATGAGACCAGGAACAAGAAAATTCTTGTTTGAAATATCTAAAAAAAAGAAGAAAAACTGAAAAGACTCTTGAAATATTTTCACATAATTGATGTGTCTTTAACATTTCTGTCAATCAACCCATTAACTTTTCAGACTTGCTTGTAAAGTTATGGTAATAGCCAGTGTGCATGTGATATTGGACGACAATGAAGTGCAATATTACATAATAGCCCTTATAGAGACACAGTTTACTCCTAAAATGTTGCATTGCCATAAAAATTCATATTACAGATGTGTGCCAGGCGTTTAAGTTCACTGAAGAGTATTTTCCTGGAGTTTCAATTTACTATGAAAGCAGGGTTGTTTTTTAACACAAGTTAAAATGTGATATATTTTTAAAGGAGCTTAAGGCAACTTTACAAAATCTTACTGTGTGCTGCCGCGACAGTCGTTTGCTGGCTGCAGAAGCATCTATAATTATCCCTTCAGTGTCCGCGGCGTCCATGTTCTTTCTGTTCTTCTTTTTTATTTTTTATTTTTTTTAACTTTTTTTTTTTATACTATATTAATCCCAACTGGGAAATTCTAACTTCTGCATTCAACCCATCTCTGGAGGAACGATTACAAAACCCATGAACATATTAAGCCAGAGAGTGGGCAGCTACTTAAAGCACCCGGGGAGCAATGGGTGGGGTTAAGGACCTAGCTCAGGGGTCCAGGGTGGATAGCCTACAGTATATGCTTCTGCATCCTGGGCTCGAACCCTGTTCAAGAGCTGTCGGCCACACGAATACAGCGTCACTTTACATCACATCCTAACGACTGCGTGGGATATTCGGACACCGGACTGCAGCGCATCATGTGGCACACCGCCTGTTCAAGGCAACAGACAGATATGCCTCGTTATGTTGGGTTTTTAATGCTTCACAACCCATTAGCTTAAATAAACTGGAAATGCATGTTTAGTTTCTCACAACTCTTGCCTTACAGTAAGTCCCTTTAACATTAGGACACCATCATCACAGCAGTTTGTGGGTTAAAGAAACTGTGCCTCATAAAAAGGATTACATGGTTTTCTGTATGGTGTATTTTGTCCCTACCCCCACTCCCTACACCTTCTCTGTCCCCGTCTTTCCCCTCCCTCTTCTTTCTCTTTTTTTTCTCCCTCTGTCCCCTCCGGTCGAGTTCAGCATTAAGAATTTGATTTAATAAAGTTCATCTTCTCAAGAGGGATTTTATACATGTAGTATAAATCCCTACTTGATAGAGTAAATTTGCTCGGCACCAAACAGCAGCCAGACAATCATTCTGATTGCAACGATGCTGGACAAGACAGGTTAAAAAAAAAAAAAAAAAGGATTACAGTTTGTCATACAAATTTATATCCTGAGCATTATACAGACATAGTTCCGAAGGTTCAGCTACAGGGATATATGTCAGTGACAAAATTAAATAAGTTTTTAAATTAGCCACGAATTCACAAATGTAAATGTTATGTTCATGCATTTTTAATGGGGTACTTAAGAAGAACAAATCCAATATATCACCAATGAGAAACATGTTAGTTCATTCAAAATTTCTGCAGCATTCCTTTTTTACCATTGTGCTATCCTACAAGTCAATGAGGAGGCAATCAAATCAAATTTGGTGCATTATTTAACTGCAGTATCTTTACAGCTCGAGTCCATTAATACAGTACATAAAGCCTACAGTACACTCTTAATATCTTATTTGGAAAGAATAGCAGCTGCTTTTGGTTTCTACTGAAGTGTCCTCATAATGTTTTTTGATGCTGTTGAGAGAGAAAGATGCCTGGATCTTTAATGCTGTCAGTCAAGTTGAAGCAAGAAGGAATCAACAACCTGAGGGTAAAAATTATTCATATGAGACACAACATTTGTGTTTCATGCAAAAACAAAATACAAAAATAAGTAAATAAATAAAAGTTAAATAAAAGTGACAATGGTCATTAATGTGTTTTTCAACTGACCTTGGCCATGTCTCCTGCAGCTCCTGGTACAGATTTTAATAGAGGTTCCTGATGCCATAGCTCCCATAACTGCTGATTAAAAACTTGGAAATTTCTGAAAAAATAATAATACTAATCTATTATTATTAATAAGCAGATCTATAACACTAAATACGTGTGCGCTTTCTTGGTTTTTCATTGTGTTGGATGTGTTAAATGGGTTTCAAAAAGATGTCATACTATATCTTTGCTTGAAACAATCCGGAATATTCTATGGTCAAGTAGTGCAAAGCACAAGAGAAACAATATTTCATTTTAAAAAATCAAAAAACAGCAAGGAAAACAGGAAG
>JBBDHI010000021.1:8728305-8744882 GCA_037177115.1 Craterocephalus stercusmuscarum
CGGACCGCTTGGAAAAGGCAAAAACAGGTATGTAAGGGCTTAAAAAAGTGGATTTTCCATGATATGTTCCCTTTAAACTAAGTGTGTGATCCACTTAAGCTTTTTAGTCCAACTTATTTAGCACAGTTCAAAGATGTGCATACTTATCTTTGCATTACATATGGAGAGTGATTTGCAAAAATCTATGGTCTCTGATCTCTGGATGTTTGTTTTGGTCTTTTTTACAGGGGACTTTGCCTATGATATGCATGAGGTACTTCACACTTTAATTTTCTCTATATTGTGAAAGAGGGTAAATCATGTACTTACTGTAGTTAAAATTGAGATCACTGACGCAAAATTTCTTTCTTAAATAACAATTCTTATAATTCCACACATCTACATAAAGCACAGCACTGCCTATTATCTGGAAATATACTGATTCTGCACCATGACTAAGACGTGCAGCTTATGGTTAGCATTACTGTGAGACGTATTAAGCTTCTGGTGAAAGCTGAGAAGCAAAAAGATGTCGCCCAAGTATTTTATGAATAAAAGCGCTATTCAAAACCACAGATCTTAAGTCAAAATCACATATTGCTAACACAGAATCCTCCTCGCTGTCATCTTTGATTTTAAGCGGGCATAATTTTGTTTTGGATGCTAATATTATTTTCCATTAAATACTCCACATTACTTGTGTGCTGTTATTGTGTATATGGAGAGAAGGTTAAATTGAATCAGCAGACATCTTCAAAAATTAAAAACCATAATTCACCAGAGTTATGTTTTCAGCTGGAATGTCCAAGCACATTCTGTGGCTTCACTCATACTTTAAAGAGAAAAACAGAAAGGACATTTAGTCTGGTTGTTTCAGGTAAAAGCCATCAAGGCAGCACTGAGCAATGGTGTGCTTTGCAAGCCCTTCACCTCGTGTTTGGATATCTTAAAGCCTGATATCATTGCTGTTTGTTTTTAAGGTTTTGATACTTACTCCTTATCTTTGGCATCATATTAAATGTCTAAACGACACCCTTGCAGGACAACGCCAGGATTGGGGATGAATTCATGAGGCAGATCCAGTCTATAGCAGCCTACGTGCCCTACATGACCTGCCCAGGCAACCATGAAGCCACATAGTAGGTGGAATTCAAGTGTACAGTATGTTACTCTTTTCTGTTTGACTCTTGATTTATCAAAGGTTATAGCCTCTTAAAACACACGCTAACTTCATAACACAGAAACATGCAGCTGATCTATCAAGCCGGCACATCTAAAAATGTGCCCACAAAACAGGCAGAATAGTGCCACAATGCATTTTGTGCTTTTACTTTGAATGAATAATCTGTGTGTTTCTGCGCTGGCTGTCTTTGCACCAATATTTAGCCCTTCTGAAAGGCAGGTGCCCAAATGGCTGCAACTCGATGAGAGGCAATGATCAAATCCTGCAGGATTGCAGATGTGCATCAGTCTGATTCAATATATTTTCTAAAGGCCAGTTGGAGCCAATGACTGAACTTCTGGAACAAAATCTTTACACAAAAACATATAATCTTGTGTGAATGTTAAAATCACAAAGTTCTTTAGACAAAATTAGTCAAAAGTAGGCAATTTCATATTTCTTATGTCATTAACAGAACATGTTTCAGTTTGTGCACATATAGTACCACATGTGCGTGTCATACCCAGTACTATCTGCTCCTTGCAGAAAGGGAGGTGCACCCTTCTTATTTGCAAGGTTTCATTTTGAGTTTTTTTTTGTCCTTCAATCTTCCCATCTCTTCTTAACCTCATCTGATGTTATTGTTTTTCCAACTGCATTTACTTATAATTTTCTAATATCCTCCCATATCCCATAGTCCTTCTGTTCACATCGAGATGTCTTTGACAGATTTCTATTTGCCTCTTTCTCGTTGAAATAAGACTGTTTGCGCCCGTTATCAATCAATCCTAATACTATAGATCAGCCGCAAATCATGGGAACAAAACAGACTCAATTTATTTGCGTGCCAATTTATTTTGTGCTCGCTATTTAAGATCTTAGTAAATCAGGGTCTTAGATTCTTAACACACCATGACATGAGATTGGCGTTAACACAGAATGAGTCAGACTGTTCCCGGTCTGTCTACTTTAGATTCTTCCATGGCCTGCTGAGGCCACAAAGGCACATGCGTTTACATTGGGTTTTGGTAAAAGTGCAGTGCTATGTGCATTTAATATAGGTAAAGCCAACTTACCTCATCAGCCTGACAGAACATAAATTGTTCTTCTAAAATCTCTTCACTATAATTTTTCAACATGTCTGATTTTTCCTTCAGATACATTAGAGCATGAAGGTTTGTTTTTTAGTCTGGCATTTTCACTCCATTTTATATAACCAATTCTGCTCAGTTCATCAGTTAAAAAAAACTCGGTAGTGATTTTTATCTGAAAGATCAGCAGCTACTATATCCAGGGGTGTGTATCTTGCATATTGAAACATTTAGAAGTACCAGATTCTGTACCATAATATTTACATGCCGCTGCTATATTGGGCTAGCCTTGTGATTTGTTATATGTCTGCTGTCTGGTCTCTATTAAAGAGCTGCTAACAGTAGTCTCTTTTTCTTGGCGCTACATCCTGACATAAGAACCTGATATCAAGAACCGGCACGCTGCATTACATAACCAAGAGTCCAACCCCTTGCCTTCCTCGGTACCCACGTGTGTTTTGTTCTGTGGTTCAGAATCCAAATAATTCCAGTAGCTGGCCACTGCTGTTTTGTTTGTGCTCTCTCTTGCTGTACTTCTATATTTCCAACCTCAGAACCTAATGGGTGAGAAGTGGTTGAAACAAGCCTGACCACAAAAGTTTGTTGTCAGAATTTCACCAGGTTGAAAACAGTGGACCCACAGAAGATGCTAAATCCAAAATCAGGACTGTCTTTGCTCCAGAAGTACAATAGATTGCTCAGCAGGCCCTCAAAGGAAATGAGAAACAATGGCCAACATTAGAAACAAGGTGTCGTGATGGAAGTTAGAGATATCTTTAACTCAGTGGCAACTTTTTCCTTCAGTTAGTTTTACTGCCTGGATTTAGCTCATTAGATGATAAAATGGAAGATTTGATGAGGAGGGGAAAGTTTGATGGGTCTGTTTAAGAAGTCAGGTTGTTCATATCAAATTTATTTTATTTATGAAATAATATTTAGCTTATATTAAAAGAAAAGCAAACACACATTACTGAGAAAACCATGTTTTGCTATACATAGTAACCCATAGTATACACTAGGTTCCCTTTGTGCTGATAAAGAACAAGCTGATCATATTTCTCCGTTAGTTGAAACTGCAGACTTTGAACTCATAATAGATTCTAAAGTCTAACATTGTCCTTTGGGATTGCTCTGACATATCACAGTTTGGATTCATAGAGAATATGTATATTTCTATAAGTATAATCACTACATACCCAGAGTCTTCTGGATGTTTGCTTATACCTTTCCCAGCCACAAGATGGGAGTATTCATCCATATTACGACTGTTCATTGCCTTGACCTAAACTTGGATGGGAAAGTCTGATCATCAACTTATTTGCTCAGGTTCAAATTTAATCCATCTGGGTTTTTTTATCCCCTTTAGCTTAAAACAGTAGATTTGTATGAGTTATATCTTTTCCAAACATCTTACACTTAGCTTTGACATAAATTTCTATCTATTTGTGATTGAGGATTATAATGATTATACTAAATTATCAGTATGAGCTGATGTGGAGAGAAGATAAATTCCCCACAGCTAGCATACTGACCTTTGGATTATTGTGCCTATCATTTAAATGTCACCTCAGTGTCAGAGCCCACATTGACTGCAGGCCTCATTAGTGTTAAACCCATGCAGCATTAGCAAAGGTCTGCTCTTTTTTGTGTCCCCATTCCTGGCTTTTGACCTGTGACCCTGCTGTTCTCCAGTTACCTCTAACCCAACACTAACCCAGCCAGCACGGAGATCTGAACCGTCCCACCCTACTGCGGCTGCTGTCGAGGATATTCCACCCCCACCCCCCCACACACACACCTCCCTTACCTCCCTTATGTAAGATAACAAAACAATTATCCCCATCACCTTGCCTGGTTAATGGCCCATTGAGAAGACTGGCTCCCACTTCTATTCTGGAGGGGAAACCATGAAAAGGCCGGTGGATGGATTCCAGAAGTTTTCCCTTTTTGGCAAAGTGTAGCTTTTGTAAAATGTCTACATTCCTGGTTGATGCCGTTTTAATAGCTCCTGAGTTTTCTGTTATAATCGTGTGCAGTCCATTAAGTTTGGTGCAGTGAAATGAGCAGGCGTGGACAAGTCACTGAAAGCTTTCTGCTAAATCTGTATCAATAACAACCACCATGAATCAAACCATAACCCACTACTATGAATGTGATTCCTTCAGCGACTAAAGGGTTTAAAATAAGCTCTTTTAGTAAGATGTTCTGATTTTAGAGGGGTGTATTTAGAGACAAATTGGCTCGATTGCCAAGAGTAGATCACTCAACCGTTGAGGTTCCTTTTCGCTTATCCTACCTCATCTCCACCCAGGCTCCCCAATGTTGCCCAAATTTTGATTAGCTGGCTCCAGAAACTGACCATAACTCAGACGTATAGGGTGAGGTCATGGAAGCTACATCTGCAGCCTTTAATTTTAAAATGCAGCCACTGATCGCTCGCTTGGAGAAATGTGCAAGTTTATCTAAATATCAAGGGGAGTCTTCTGACGCTTTGGCCAGGTTGATTGTTGTTTTTGTCCAATGATCTGCTACTTTTAAGTTTTCTACCAAGCTGAAATGCCATATATTTTAAAGACAGCTTGGAATTGCATTTTGAATGGACTGCGATTTTTTTTAGCTCTGGTGTATGTGCCGCAAACTAAATGAAAGCGGAAAATTGCTGTTTGTTATATATTTTAAGGAACCTAGATTGTGAGAAATGCATATGGACTGATCATACAATCTTCTTTGTTCACAGCAACTTCTCCAACTACAGGAATCGCTTCAGCATGCCAGGCCAGACTGAGAGCCTATGGTACAGGTAAGGAAGGTATTTCAGTTAAGTTTCCTTTAAAGTGCTTAAATGGAAGAAATAATCAAAAGCTGTATCATTGGAAGCAGATGGAAGAGCACCATCAAAGATAAATTCTTTGAAACACAAAATGCACCAAAGCTCCTGCTGTATTTCAGTAAGTATTAACGAGCTCTAAGAGTCAGCAGAGGAGTGCTTAGCTGCTCTCTTACGTTGAGCTTGTCTCTCCTATCTAAGGAACACTCAGACTACACAAAGGAGCTATACATCTGACTCAGTGACTCATTGCTCACTGCAGACCTCCTTCTCTGAGATAGAAAGATAATACCCTCCTTAACCACAGGCCTACTCTCCATGGGCCTTGATGCAGACAGGCCTGCTGGCTGAGAGCCCTTTACTCTTGTGCATGCTGAGGATCCAGAGGAAGCATAGAGGAACTTCAGGGAGGCGACTGAGTACCCCTGAAGTGTTGCTGCTTTTTGCATCCTTTTTCCCAATAACCATGTACAATTAACATGTAAGAAGCCATTGCATAGTTTGGTCTTTCGAATGAAAGGCAGCATTTATTGCATCTAGCAGCAACATGTCAGTTTCAAAACACGGTTTGGATTTTTCACACTATGTGAAGTTTAAACTGAAGCCTGTTCTTGCTTATCGGGGCGCTTTCAGCATGCTTCCTCTACTGGGTCAAGGCTGTGTATCATTTTAACGATATGTCTGCAGCTGGAACCTGGGGTCAGCACACATCGTCTCCCTCTCCACCGAGGTTTACTTCTATCTCGACTTTGGCTTGGAGCTTCTCTTCAAGCAGTATGAGTGGCTGAGGAAAGACCTAGAGGTTAATGACTTCCCTTTCTCTCTTTTAGCACACTATTGTCATTTCAAGAAAGTTTTAAAAACCCACCTCTTTCTCATATGTATTCTCACAAATAGATATTTGTGCTTTCTTTATTTTGACCCAGGAAGCCAATAAGCCTGAGAACAGGGCAGTGCGACCATGGATCATCACCATGGGGCACAGACCTATGTATTGCTCTGATGATGACCAGGATGACTGTACCAACTTTGACTCATATGTAAGTAAATCAAACAGTTCCATTTTTTTATGCACTTAGATCAAGTCTCGAACTCACATATAGTTTAATTGCTTGTATAGGTATGAAGTTCTTTTCATTGTTGACATTTTAATGATACGAGTATTTTTTGTTTAACGGGGCTAAGCTAAATAAATTACATAATTTCCTTAAATTAATGTCAGCGCAGCTACATTTTATTATGCACCATGTTCCTAGTTAAGTAACAATGATGTTTTATTTTATCACATAAAACAAATTGTTGGAATTTATTTTACTATGTTGCTTAACACTTAAATTGCCCCTGGTAGCAGACATGTTATGCATGCTGCAGACTACGCAGGCCACATCACAGCCCATAAGCACACTGAGTATGGTATACGGTCATAATCTCTGTAATTTGGACCAAATAGTTTCCACTTTGACTTGCTTCTCTTAGCACTCAGAGTGAGGCTGGCACGGTTACAACTGAGTTTCTGCAAAGAGGTTTTCATGCAACGTTTTTATACTGTCAATATTTTTCTCTGTTATATTTTAGGTCCGTCTGGGGAGGAATGACACCAAACCACCAGCTCCTGGTCTAGAGGATCTACTTTACCGCTATGGTATCCTTCTAGTTCTGTTAATAATGTTTTAAAAGCATAACTTTGCACACTTAGGCTCGTCTTGAGCAACTCAGAGCGACTCAAAAGTCCCTTTTAAAAAAGCTGGCCTTCCATGTACATTTCTTAGACTTTTTGTTTATTGCATTTAACTATTAAGTTTTAATGGAACGTTTTTGTTGCTCTGATCTGAGCTTTTGTTGATTGCTGAGAAATCTCTAAATTAAATCGGCACGAGATCTGAGAAAAATCGGATTACACTGCAGTGTATTTAGTCAAGCAAGCTATTTGTGTAGATGGTTGTTGAATAAAGTTCTCTCTGTTTTTACAGGCGTGGATGTGGAGTTGTGGGCACATGAGCACACATATGAGAGACTGTGGCCTGTCTATGGTGACAAGGTCAGCTTCTGTACTCTCAGTTCTCAACTTTTCTTGTAGTTTCCAGTTGTGCTTCTGACTCAGTTTATGTCTTTTTAGGTGTACAATGGGAGCAGAGAACAGCCGTATGTAAACCCCAAGGCTCCAGTACACATTATCACAGGCTCTGCTGTAAGTACTTTCACATCACTGCATTACTGTGGGTATTTTTCCACATAGATCAATGTATGCAGTACATCAACAAAAACACTGTCATGTATTTTACACAGTTCTGTCTGTGCAGCTGTTGGTCTGCCACATAAGTCTAGTACCAGCTGTTCCCCTGGTTAAGTGTTTTCTGATGTGGTGGCAAGTGGTGCACGGTATGCTTTGTCATCCAGCCCTAGTGGGATTAGTCATCAGCATATCAAGATGCAGCCAAATTTATGTCGGGCCACAGCTGAAATGTCAAATTAGGCTTTGGGGAGAGAGTTTGAGAGAAGCATGTGACTCTTCTCTTACAGAGGCAGTTTAATGACTTTTGAATCTTCCTCAGGGCTGCAGAGAGAAGACTGACACGTTCAATCCAAACCCCAAAGAGTGGAGTGCTTTCCGCAGCACAGACTACGGCTACAGCCGCATGCACGTGGTTAACGCCACCCACCTCTACTTGGAACAGGTCTCAGATGACCAGGTGAGCACACGTGGATGAACATGTGTGTAATCATTTAAAGGACAGAGTTCGTTTCTAAAATATGACAAGACCTTTTCTGTGTGTTCCAGTACGGCAAAGTGATCGACAGCTTATGGGTGGTGAAGGAAAAACACGGCTATTCTGCCTGGTTCTGAAGACTTTTAAAAGAAAATATGCGCACAAAATCTCACACGAGCAGAACTTTTTGCTGCGTCACAGCAGTTATGCAATGCAAATTATTGTTATTCCTGGCAATTTGGATTTAAACATTGGTACATCTTTGTGATTAAAGTCATTTCCACTATGCTTCATCAAATCTACGACCACCATATGATGACCATCTACTGTAAATGTATATAATATATGTATGATGTGATTTACTTCATGTTTTTCTTGTTTCACTTTGGATTTAAAACACATTTGAATAAATTAGTTTTACTCAACGCATCTGCGGCCGAATATAATTGACTTTATTTTAACATACTGTATTGTCAACAGATACATAGGTGAAGGTCCCCACCATGCTGCCTGAATAGTCGATTGACAACAGATACAGAGGAGCCAGCTCAGGATCTGGCAGTGACAAAGACTCTATTCCCTTTGGAGTTTATTTTTCATTTTAGAAAACCTGCTAACGCACTTAAACGGATCAGATCTCCCCAACTCTCATTCTAAATAGATGACAGACTCTCCTGTGGCTAATCCTAACAGGATATTGGAAGCTCATTTCATTGTTCATCTGTGTGGCCTTCAGGATCTGAGATAAAAAGACACATGGAAGTCTGCCTGCACAAAAGCCCTGTTATGTAACTCAGGGATGCTTGTGGCTGAATTTCATGCAGAGTCAGACAAGGTTTTTTAACGAAGGTCCTATTAATTCCTAATAACTGCAGGCTGGTCCTTACAATTATTGGCTGCAACCACTGCGGATATGCATGTCTGTCTTTTAGCTGTCTGATGGCGTGCATCTGCTAATTTCTGTTTACATAAAAATCAATGAGCTGTTGACATGACACAGTAGGATGAACATCAGTGTGTTGTTTGGACGTTTTATCCAAAGCATGTGCGATCCTATGTGGGAAGGTAGTGTAAATTAAACCTTTGAGGGGAGAAAAAAACACTCAAAGTTCCGTTCTTCTCCCCAATGATGGAGCTAAAGCTTTACAGCAATTCATATAATATGTCATAACAACTGCAGGAGCTCACAGTTCTTGTTGAAAATACAGAAGTAATCAGGAGTCAGTGGCATGTCTATTGCTAACCACAGATTTGTTGAATTTCTCTGTTACGTTGACGCCTCACAGTGCAGAAGAAGCAGACACAAGAATTCACACTCACATGCCTCTGCTGTGTGTACCTACTGTACCACATGTTCCTAAAGGTATTTTATTTAAGAACGCTGTGCTTTTTCTGAGTTCCTAACCTTTGACTTGGTCATGCCACAGTCTGTGCCTTGCCATGCCGCGGATTGAGAGTTCCAAGAAAGACAAGACTGGGAGCTGCAGAGGCCACATCTACGCTTTTGTTTACAGTTGTTAGTGACCACATTTGTAAAACTTGGTCATCTTCCAGCCATTCATCTATTTTCAATGCATGCAGCAGAAACAGATGGATGGAAAACTCATGCTTTGAATGAGCCCAACTCGTGGCGAACACATTCTTCATCTTGTAGTGCATGTGATTTTTGCAGATGAAAAAAAAAACATTTGATTGCAATCCAGGAAAAAAAAGAGTAAGGAGAAAATAATGTGCCGCTTCAGATTGCATGCCTTTTGCTGAAATGTTGTGTTTATTACTAAAGGTTGTGTGGTATTGTTGCTCAGGGCCTTTCTTTGTAGATAGAAAATGACTTTTTTATTGAAGTGCCTAGCATGCACAGTGGTGTGTGCTGGTTAACACAGCTGCTTCACTGGAAGAGGCTCTTGGGTCAACTTTAGGCAAGGGTTTGCAGGTACTCTGGCTTCCTACCATGTTCCAAAAACACATGCCAGGTTAACAGGTCACTTTCTGATTGACGCAAGGAATGAATTGTAGGTTGTAAGTGTTGCTCTATGTTGGTACCAGACAAATAGGCTCCAGTTGGGAAAGGGATAGATGGGAAATATAAAACTATTGTCTGGCAATTAATCATTTACCAGAAAATTCAATTGGCCAGAATTGTTTAATTTATTCATTTTTGCCTTATAAATATCATTGTCAGGAATTATCTATCACTACCATCAGATATAAATGATCCTATTGACAACCATTAAAACACTATTTCACTGATTGTCCATAGCTGTAGTTATAAACTGCAGAGAGGTCAAGGAACAGTGTGATTCTCCATTTAACTGGAATTTGCCCTGTAACTTTGTTTTAGTTCATAGAAGGTTGACCTAATAAAAACAGGGCCTTACTAATGCTCAGCAAGACCTTGGAATGGTCTCCTTGTCTTCCTCCTTAAAGTAACTTCATCACTTTGGCCTAACTTCTAATGACACCATCAGCAATAAATCCATGCACCAAACTTACAGCTGAGATAAGTAATGAAGTCTCTTAAGACCACAAATGTCTCATAATAAACCAAAAAGTCATGAAGCCTCTTTGTAAGACCTCTCCAGATTTTTCTTCAGTTAAAGTCTGTGGTTCACCAGCATTATTTATCTATTTGCAAAATTCTCTTGTTGCTCTCGCACTCAACAACAAATTCCCTGAGGACGCACAAGAGGTTTCTGTGTGGTATTTGTCTCCACTTGTGATCTGGGAGCAGCATTTGATCATAGGGTTAAGCCAAACCCACATGGGATGTGTGTAATGAATTAAAGGCCCCTCAGATGCTGGATCTCAGAGATATTTAATCAATCCAGAAGCTCAGCTCCCTTCCAGAACCAAAGCGCCGCTATTAAGTAGCCTCAGACCACCACCAAGACAAAACAACCGAGTACAGTCTGCCCCGGCACGTCATTGCACATTCTTACCATAATTCTACTTTCAACACCACAGTGACTTACAGGGCTTCACAGCACAGAGTCAACAGAAACAGTGCGTGAACATGTATACTGCTACAGAAGAGAAAAAGAAACTGAATAAATAGAATTGTGTCTGTGCTGGAACTGACTTTTCTGCTTGCACAAATTGTGTTAAGGAAGATATTAAATACATTCTCACCTTAAAAAAATAGAAAACTAAAATGGACCAGACTGGGCGTTTTGATAAAATGCAGAATTTCCGGAGACATGGGAGTTCAAGCTGCTGGGGTTGAGATAACACTGCGAGTGAATCTAAGGATTCTTGCTGATAAACTTCTTTTTAGGAGCCAAACAACATGTGCCCTGCTTCCACAGAGCACACAGGAGTGTGAGTTATGTCAATATAACAAAGAGACATGTCTGCAGTCAAAATGTGCAGTTTTCGCAGAGAGGCTCTGTTCTGTTGAGAGACATTTAGAAATTGACTTAAGGTCACCCATGAAAAGCCGCTCAGATCTTATTCAAATGTGAGATTTTTCCCTCTGACTACTGGAAGACATTGATTGAACGGTCACATAAGACTGCACTCCATCATGATCCAAACAGGGCTTGTACTTCATTTGCAACCCTGTCATTGCCATTTTGTATCTTAACCTACTGAAGCACACAGCCATTGTGAAAGATGTCGAAAAATATATTTTTGTATAGCAGTTACTGAGGGCACTGCAGGAATAGCCTTATTTTACAGTACATTAATGTGTTTGGCTCCTAACTGCTCCCATAACAATGTTCTGCATGCTGCTTGTTGGTCTTTGATGGCAAACATTAAAATCAAATGGCATCCTTGACCAGCAATATGACCTTTAAGAAATATACATAAACTTCCATGGTTGTCTGATTTTCTACAGGTTAAAAAGAAAGAAGAAGGTGTCTGGTCATTTAGTTTTCTATCATTGTTTGTGCTTAGTACGTTGGTTGTTTAAATATATGTACTAAAAGCCTCCATTATAATACATTACATACCATGCTGTTTAGCTTTTAATGTACAATCATAAAGCGAACACCATGACTTCCATTGGGAAAACTTTTTGAAATCTTTAAACTGTTGCAGTCATGTTACAATCATACCTGAGACAGATTCTTTGGGCTCCTTCTTGTGCTTCTGATGCAAAGTGCAGGAATCCATCATAACTGAGGATAGTTTATGGGCTGAAATAGGATTTAATTGTTGCCACATAAGCTCTTTTCACACATGCATTGCTTTTTATTAATCTGAAACTGAACGCGTTTAACGTGGAGAATAATTCGGTTTACTATCAGCTGTTCAAAGGCAGGATCCAACAGGTATTCAATACAAAAATAACAACACTGTTTAACCCTTTCTGGTATTACCTGCAATTATTACCTGAAACAATGAGTTATTTCTTCAGTGAGCCAATGAGAGAAAATTGTTTATCTGTTTATCAATCATTTTTATCTTCTCTTCATCAATGCCATCTTCCTCATTGCATTGCTCAGACTTTTTTTTATCTTGATGTTAATTTGAATTTGTTTTTGTTACTGCAGAAGAACTTTTGACCTTTGTGCTCACATAAACCAGCAGAAGTTTTATGTGTCTGTGCCACTGCTGTCTTTCTTTTGACGGTGAAGTAGGTAGATTATGTTTTAAAAACTGGAGTGCAAGTTAACCCTTAGAGTTAAAAAATTAAAAAAACTGCTGCATAGGTAGCGCACTAATATCAGTCATTATGGCAACAGGATGTTAGAAAACAGCTTTATATTGTATGGATGTTGATTAAAGTAGCTGAAAGTTACAAATAAAAAAGATGACATTGTTAGCCTAAAGTGAACGGTTACTGTTTTTCCCAAGTAGAAGTGGCAACAAAATCTGAACATATCAAACACAAACAGTCAAAAGGGAAATAAAATTATGACTGACAACACAAAAAAACTGAATTATTGTTTGAGGTCTTGGTCATTGAGGGAGTTTCCTGATAGGGTTGTGGACACAGCCAAAGCATGTTAGATGGCAACGGTGTAAAGAATCAGTTCATTTAGTGGTAGTACTCAACCTAAACTTTCAGAAATCCAATTTTCTGTTTAGGTAGTTTGGTAACGTTTCTGTTTAGTAGATACACAAACAGGCAACTCAAAGCCTGCAGTCATCAGTAGCAATGCCTCTGCAGTCATCAATCCTGGTACGTAATCAGTGATTTATATCGCGTAACTATGCGTTAATCAAAGCAATAACTCCAGATAGCGTCTGCTAAATGACAGTAATAGTAGTGGTAGATAGTGTTGGGGGGCCAATCGTCTTTATCCACCAGTTCATCAGTGAGCATGCCAGCATACATTCTCAATTCCAGGTAATCCATCTTTCCCGCTGAGAAGAAAAAGCTCAGGATACAGAAGCCAAGTGGTTCATACAGTTGAGGGTGTTGGTGAAGGGCACTGCAGGCCAACCTGTGTCTCCTCTCTGTCTGCAAGAACTGCTAGTTTAGTGCCAGGGGGCAGAGATTCAACTCATTAACTCTGAGCCTCAACACTTGAGGGATCTTGAGAGCTAACAACAGGGCTATGCGACCCAATTGGTTGCTGTTGTCAAGCAGCACTGGCCCATGTCACCCAGTACAAAAAGCCTCTGTAAGGGGTCTGTTTAGCAGCCCCCCCACCACCAGTTTCAATCTCAATTAGCAGCCAGCATAGTTTTTGGGTCACTATATTGTTTAAGCCTGATCTGTCAGCAATATGACATAGGACTTCTCGCCAGTGACTGAGTGAGAAGAAAGCTTTGCTGTGGTTCACTGTGCAAAGTTATGCACAGAGGAATGCAGCTGTAGAAAATTTCCCAAAAGGACCACCTTTCATTAGAGTAACCCATCTTGTCCTGAGTCTTTACCTGTCGCAACCTGCTCCACATCCAGCTACTTTTTATGGAATTTCACGTCACTAACGTCACCCAAAGGTGATTGTCCACCGAGTCAAAACAAAAAGCCCCATTTACCTGCAGCACATGCTCTCCAGCAGCATTATGCTGGCCTGGTTACGACAAATTTCACAGCAGAGCTGTCATCTATAACGGGCCGACACTGCTGACCGAATGCAGTGTGCAGCATGGTGTTGAGAACAATGCCAGGCTCATTATGCCTATCCAGTGTCTTAATTGCAGCACATGCCAGGCAGTCTGTCTCATTTAACTTTGGATACTGTTGTTCTCACACTTGGATCCACGTATCAATGAGGCCTTTCACTGTTGGAACATTTGCTGACAGTGTAATGTACTCGTTGATCACAGATCGCTGTCAGATCGGCACTCACTGCAGAGCAGGTGATCAGAATTTCTCTGTTTCTTCAGGTACAAAGCTTTCCCATTGTCAGCTCTGAAGATCTGAGCCAGGATAAAAGAAAGTTCACTGAATGGTTTACATTTCCAGTGCTTTACAGTGACAGTTACTCAAGAACTCCTTCAAAGCTTTGGTTTTTAAAACTGTTTAGGTAGAAATGAGGTGATTTACGATTGCGATGGATTTGCACTCAGAACTATAAACTCTTCCTCCCTTAAAAATGTCACAAACAGAGCCTGAGGTCTCTTTGAATCTCCTTAAGCTTTCAGGCACTTGCAGAGGCCACACTCCTCATATTGGAGAACAAATAGAGTGGAGGAAGCTGCAATACCTCCTCAGGGTATTTTAAACCCGTGCCTCCTGCTGCTATTCAACGTGACAATCACCTAGTGATAAACCATCTCAGTTGTACCCAAAGGAAATACTTTAGCTCTGTAAAAGTGTTATTATGGGGTCTTAACCTGAGTCTAGACTTAACACAATATTTCAACACCTTTCCTCCTTTGGGGAACTCATGCTGGTTCTTCCTTTTTTAACTCAAGTCTGATACCCGCAACACTACAGCCAGAGCAGTGAGCGCTGATGGATCTTTCAGCACTCAGCAGAGAAACCAGTCAAAACTTCATTTTCTGTTCAATCCAATCCACCTTGGGTGAGTCTGGAAAATCAATACTCCTCATTAAATTTATGTGTCTTCATGGCAGAGTTTTAATAATTAGATGCCCTAAACCTTAGAAGTGTGTTGTGTTGCTTCTCTAACACATTGGCCAAAAAAGGTAGGGAATACATGTGTCTGTGTCCTTGGGAGGTAAGCTTTGCATAGCCAAGTAAGGGATAAAACCGAAAGTAATAGGACAGCTGTCTCTGTCCTCAAAGCCACATTTTGGACTGTAAATGTAATCATTGTGAGGCGACAGTATCCAGTGTTGTTTTTGAAAGAGCATGATCACATTGGACTGTCTTACTGATAGCAAGGTGCTTTTCAGTGTTTATGGAGAGCACAGATATCCAAACGAATGAGCAACATAGATCTAAAAGGTGCATTAAATAAAGGAGGTGAAAAGCAGCCTGTTATATGTGAGCTGTGTGACTGGCTTGTGACTAAAACAGATGTCTCAAAACACAGGATGGTAAGTATTCAGAGAATCTGCCCAGCAAAAGCAGGTGCTTTTGCCATAAGAAGACATTGATGTTCTTGATCTAATGACATTCAACAACTGGACCCAGTCAGACAAGTATATCCCTTGTCTAGACCGCAGAGGATACCTTACATTAATATATGCAGGCCATATGAATCAATCTTGGGGAGGGGATGCCAGTATTTGTCTAAGATGAGTAATTACATAAGAGAATAAGAAGACATTATGATGCTCTCTTGTTTCAGACAGAAGTGGAAATAGTCCTAAGATATTATTATTCTATATTTGCTTTCATGCAATGCATCTTTTGACTGATGCTGAAGTTGTATATAAGCACATATTTTCCAGTGTAACCATTGTTTTAACCCCATTTAAAGAGGGTTGTTCATATTGCAATAAGCATCTAAATCAGGAAACACACTAGGTTTTTTCTCCTTTCACTATATTTAAATATAACCTATAAATATTGAATTTTGATATGAAAATATTAATGATTAATCGATACCATTCTCAATACTCCTGATAATCAATTAAGACAATTTAGTTAAATGCCCATCATTAGTCTTGACATTGGCAGTCAAAAAGAAAGGTGCTTAACAGATTTGATGGCTGAAGTTTTGTTTTCCGTGCAGTTCCCTTGGCCACCGCATGCCTGCAGCGTCCCCCTCCACGCTGAGCATGGCCGGAGCCGGAGCCGCCTCCTCCTCCTCTTCAGACCGATGCCGCCTCACCCGTGGTTCCACGATCCGCAGCACCTTTCATGGGGGGCAACTAAGAGATCGCGGCCCGCCGGTCTACTCTGCCCCGCCCACCTCACCGACCCTGTCCCACCACGAACCCAGCCCGCTGCCCCACGCTCGCACCAGGGCAACCTCCAACCTCTTCACCAAGCTGACCTCGAAACTCACTCGCAGGTGACCACGCGCTACACATCGCGCGCTTGATGCAGATTAGAAACACCAGAAGCAACCAGTTTGCGCAAATCCCAGTCAAGTGTCACGGAGCCAGATTGGTTTTAAGATGGATTAAAATCTGCTCCTATGAAGATTTAAGTTATATGAATTATATGTGAACGAAGCAGCATCATAACCGGTATCTGTCCATATTTCAACAGGAACAGATGGAGAGTCACGTTTTAATTTGTCTGTGTTCTCACTGGTGATGACTGTGAAAATATTTGCAGCCAGTTGGCAGATGTGTGCATGTTAAGCTGTATTATGAAACAATCTTCTATATCTTCTAAATTTCTATATAAGAAATACTCTCAGATAGATTTCTTTTTTTTTTTTTTTTTTTTTTTTTTTTTTTTTTTTTTTTTTTTTTTTTTTTCCCCCTCCCCTCTCTGGCCCCTCGCACAGCAAAAAGGCCCCTTGGCTGGAGTTGGGTTAGAGAAAAAT
>JBBDHI010000021.1:8768930-8781890 GCA_037177115.1 Craterocephalus stercusmuscarum
TCCTCCTCACTCACATGTATGAGAGGAAAGATGACAACAGACCCCAGGTTTAAAAAAAGTGAAGTTCTCCTTTAAAGAGCTCCCCTTTAGAGTCACAGGTGAGTGTCTTCATTTGCTTTCTCAGCTCCCTTAGCTCTGTTATTGAAACCCTGCAAATCGCTCAACTGTCTAAGTGTCAGTAATGCTGAGTCAGACTGTCCATTTGGTCCATGTAGAACTTTGGAGGAACCAGTGCTGCTTTAGTTCAGTCTATGGCTGTAAAGCTTATTTGCATGTGGTGTGCAGTAGCAGTGAAATGAAAAGCTCTCATGTTACAAAGTGGAGAAGCTGCTTGAGTGTTTTGTGCTTGTTCCGGATGCACAACTCATGACCTAAGAGGACCGTTCTGATTTGCTGTTTCTGGGTGTCTGTGATTCTCTTCTAGGGGGCTCAATTAGGCTGACCTCCTCCTCTAAACATGCACATGTGGTGAATGTGCATGTAAGTCAGAGTGGCTGTGAGGGCAGCTGTACATGAAAGGTAAATATGGCGTCCGTGAACGTGACAGCTATTCTGTAAAACATCATTTATGATCCATTTCTAACCCGAACCAAATGATGTTACAGTCCAAAGACAGCTAGGTAAGAACAAAGGCTCATCATAACATGTTGCACTTACATGTAACCATGGCATCATTTATATGTGTCTCTCATTCTCTCGAACACTCATTCTATGCACAGTACGCAGGTCTTTTTTCCTACATTCATACACATACGTTTGCTACTTTCATACACACATGAGCATATAGGTGGTGTTAAGTTTACTGTCTTTCAAAGACACTTCTAAGGTTTTAGTGATTCACCCTCCAACTTAGAAGATGACAGATCTACCGACTGAGTCACGGACATCTTAACCGTTCATCATTCATCAAGAATTAAGAAGCACGGACAGAAATGCACCACATACTATCTTTAGTTTTTTCTTTTTTTCATTGCAAGTGCTTTTAAAAAAAAATACTGTTTTCAGGAACACAGATTAGTTTTTTAGGTACGGAGTGCAGTATCTGTGATAGCCATATTGTTATTCCAAAAATGACTTCATTATATAACAAAAAAAAACTTCAAGAATGAAAAAGGACAAAAACACTGCAACAACTTTCAAAATTCATGAGTGAATGTTGACAAAAACATGCCACATGTGTAAGTCCGAGATTCCAAGCAAACTGAGCCAGTGCCATACGGTTAACTTGGCAGAGTGTTGAGTGGTCAGAGAAGCATCACCTGTGGGTGAAATCAGCCGCACATTGTCATGCACCGACACGCTTCCTTGTTCCATGAAGTCATTTAAAACTCCTGAGGAAACTTTACAGCCTGATTCTGGATATTTCCGTACACGGAATGCATACTGTGAGCAAGACCAATGAAAACATGTTTATTGACCACATATTTGCATTTACAGCTCGAGCTTTGTTTGTCCACTGATGGAGCGGGGTTATGCAATGCCAACAGATATTTAAACTCCTCTAACTTAACCAGTCCAAAACTCATTTAGTACAATAACCACTCTGCACTCCTCTATTCTGCTCACTGATGAGTCACTTTGGACGCTGAATCAATGTTATGTAACGTATCAGTGTTAAGCAGGTTTTACTCCATCTGATCTTTGCACCGTCCGTCAAGCCGATATCCCCCTCCCTTGTCACCAACCACAAATATCCCTTGCCATCAACTTGCTGTCGTGCACTTGAGAGTTCACGTGGTGAGAAAAGCTGGACTTGTCTGACCCTGGTTCTCGTTTGGCCTTTGAAACTGTGTCAAGCATGAGTGGAGAGGAGCCAGTTAGCCTGAAAAGACCCTTTCCTGGTGTGCTGCAGAGGAGGCCAGCTGTTTATTTGTCTTTTCTCCAGCTTTTCTATTTGTCTTTTCTCTTCACTTATTCCTACACTTTCCTTGCGTTTGTTGTGTTTGGTTGTACAAGATAAGACTAAATTACTGTACTTGGGCTGTCTGTCGGATAAATGGCTCTTTTAAATCATCCGGTGCTCAAACTAAATCACTTAAGCCTCCTGATTTATAAAAGTAGACAACCTCTGCAAGTTTACATCCAACTCTTTAAGTCAGTTATGTTCTGCTCTGCTTCCAACCCGGCCTTCCCATGTTTTAAACCGTTTCACAGATGAGGAGAACAAAGCTTGTTTCTCTTTGGATGAATTTGCCCCCTAGAGCAGGGCACACATTTTTAAGATGACAGCTGATGCACACAGGTCAAGTTCTCTTGTGTGCATAGACCATTCACTTCAATCAAAGAGGCCAGTCGGCTTTCATCCCTCAGGCCAAAAGCTTGTTGCCGGTCAATGCAGACGGTAAAGAGAAGCATGACAGGCACGATCTGCCGCAAACCTAATGCCCCCAAGTTTAGCTGTAATTTTGACGAATTTTAAAAATTGTGCCGGGGATGAAACGCTCACACAAATCAGATTTGATGGAACAACTGGAAAAACATTTGAAAACAAAGCAGAAGAGCAGTAAATCTGCGGCCATGTCAGCAGTAAAAAAAGTTGAAATGCAGATAAAGACTGTTCCCATAAGGGAGGGAATTTCCAGCTTGGAAACTGCTTATTTTTGGCTTGTTAAACAGCATGTATGTACACAGGGATACAGATTCTGTTTTCTTCTTATTAAAAAAAACCTGTATAGAGATATAATATGCTGAAATTGAATTAAAAGTAAGTTCTCAGTCATCCAGATCATGGGAATCCTAAGCTTGACTTCTTTTCTCGGTTTTTCAAGATGTTCCGAAACAAACAGCGAAGTAAAGTCGCCTTCTTATATGAAGTTAAAAATCTTCAAGCAATCCAGCTGCAGTTATTCAAGTTCTTCGGGCTTATGTAACATACTGAGAAGTGTTGAGCATCACAGAATGAAAGTTACGAAATGACGCTTGGCAGTCTGAGTGGAAAGCACATGCGGTTAACACTTTTAAAAGCTATATCCCAAATGGTTTTTAATGATAGGTTTTCAGACATTCTTTTAATTCATGCCCCAGATATGCCTTTCAGGCTCTTGACATGTTACTTAACATGTCACCGTCATTTTTTATATCCATACTCCGGCTCTGAATAGAGTAGTACCATAAAGTCGTTTTCCACTGTTGAATTTTCATGCTGTTCGGCAGAAGCTGTGATGACACCATCAGACTCATAAAGACCGATCTTGGAGAACACAGATGGCAGCCTTTGAGACCTGATCTTAACATCATGGAGAAAATATGGGATCATATAAAAAGACAGACGGCACAAAGGCAGCCGAAATCCACAGAGAAGCTGTAGAAAGTTCTCCTAGACGCTGCAAAATGCCCTACTTTGAATATAAATGCTTCACCAAATATTCATTGTGTTTTTATTTTGTTTTTTTGTTATATTTGCTGTTGGGAGTTATTTGTATTTTAAAATTTTCATGGCAACATATGTGTAAAAATCCCTGTACAGCATTTTATCTTCCTTCCATCTTTATACATAAAAAGAGTTTGAATATCGATGTAGCTTCAGTCAAAGTTCATTCACTGCCACCGATGCTGTAATCTGAGCTTCTCTGCTCGGTGTTGTTGCAGCTGGTGTGGTCATACATGCATGTTAGTGCATGTCCAGACCTTTAGGGAGGAGGCAGCCCTCAAGATTTACTCCATAATTTCTTCATCCATCTCAGAAATAATTAGCTTTTTCGTTTCTTTTTTTCAAGAAATTATGTGTTTTGTCTAAAAAGGCAACAATTTGTTGTTGCTTACCTGAGATGGAGAGCCCCAAGGGTTATTATACACCAAACTAACATGAAGAACCAGCAGCAACTAAAAGTCTCTTGTTTGCTCTCTTTACATCAGCGGCATCTGAGCAAAAAAAATAATACTTGAACAACAGCAACTTGAACTTTAAACAGACAGTGACATTAAGTCTGGATTGCGAAAAAAGGTTTGCTCACTGGTTCGAAGAAGGTGTTTGTGTTATTCACATCATACAGACCTGTGGTCTCTTGAGTCAAAATTCAAGTTGGTCTTCAGTTTCTTCACTTCACATGATGACCGAGAATAATAATAAGATAAGAAGAGTTTGCATGGAAAATATGAAGTGGGTCCATTTCAAACGTCACTCATACTTTGATGTGTCCTTCATGGTGCACGGTTGTTAGGTAATGCATACATGAACTGACAGAAGACAATGCAGAGTTCTGAGTTCACATCCAAGTTTCGATATGAGTATCTAACAATAGCAAATATGACAACAGAGGAGAAGGACATCATAAACACAAATTATCAGAAAAAAAACTAAAAAGAGGGAACATAGTAGAACGTGGTGGCGCAGCACCAAAATACATCGGGGTTTCTTTCACTGGCTGCATGTCAGCTACACTGCACAACGCTAGCCCATGATTTCTGATGGTACTGCTCCGTTTGCTGCATCGGAAACATGACCAAAATATCCATGGAATATGAACAAATTATGCATTTAAAGATGCTTGACAGGGATAGATACTCCATATTCATCTTTAGTGTAGAGCCTAAATTATACTTAAGCTGAACAACCAATAAAAACAAACCCACCAACAGACATGATGGCAATTTTACAGTATCAATTGGATTGGCCAAAAGAGACAGACTTTTACCGATTCTCCAGACGTGCTCTGATTGTTAGCTCAATGTAGAAAGTTGGATTTATACCTGTTTCATAAGGATGATTATACCCAACCTTGCATAACAAACCTTACGCAAACCTTACCATATATGGTAACCCTACAGCGGGGTTACCGCCGCATAGGTCTGCGGAGGCTCGATATACCCACCTCTTCCAGACCTTATGTTTAGATAGTCCTAATGACTATCTAAACATAAGGTCTCTCTTGTGATTGGTCAGATTGTGATTACTCTTTCCAGATTTCTGGAGGTTCTCACTGAATTCGTGCAGTTACCTTGAGGTGAAACTACAATACAGTGTCGTGGCCCTACACTCAAGTGGGGATATTTGACCTGCATCAGCCGTACCATATGCAGACGCAGCTTAAATCCAGCTGAAGGATCCTGAGAGTTCCTGAAAGCAGCATTACAACATGAAGGATTGGACAATAATGAAACAGGCACTAGAGATGTTTAAGGCAGTCAACCGTTTATCGGTTTAATATTAAGCTAATGATTTCAAAGAGTTCTGCAGGTTTGATGCTAATCCAAATCAGAATGACATAGAATCCTAAGTCCTTTTCATCACATCAGCTCTCAAGCTGTCTGCTTGTGTGATTCCTTTTTTTATGAGTGCTGTCATGAGTAACTCGACAGCAAGAGCATGCCTGTCTTATCATTTGTTGCCATCCAAACTAGAATGTTTAAAACCCAAATAAGTTCCAGTATGGAAAACAGAAGTATTAAAGGCCCACAAAATCATATCCGTATATTTCTGAAGTTAAATAAAAATGTCACTCACTCTTGACCACAATCCCTCAAACAATATTATGATGGAAACTAAGTAATGCTGCTCAGTCTGAATTTGAGACTTGAAAGCTGTTTATTGTAATTTGACATTTTCCAGCTCCAGTGCTCTCAAATACTCTCTACCTTTATAGTATACATGTAAATGTGCATTTCAAAGCATTGTTTATTGTGTATTATAACACTGTCTATTCACATTTTATTGGAAAAGTAGCACAAATGAGATTGGTGCTAGGAAAACTTATTGTTTGAGAGGTCAAGTGGTCCATGTTACGGTCAGGGATGTGAAGCACAGAGATTTTTCATATGCACAGTATAGGGATGCTTTCATCAGTCCTCTACTGAGTTTTGTGGCTTTCCTCTCTCTCTCTCTCTCTCTGATTCATTTTCAAAACCCTGTAGGCTACTCAGTAAAGTCCTCATGGTCATGGAGCATTTTCTGTTTGCTGGACTTTCATCATCTCATCATCTATACACTGGAAAAAGTCATTTTTGTGTGGAGATTCAATAACAAGTGTTTACATTCTCTGGTACTTCTCTATGTTGACAAGGTTTAGAAGCTTAAAGGCTGACTGGCAAATAATTGCTGATTGAATTCTAAACATACCTAACTTATCTTTTTAAATTATTGCTTTATTAAATCAAATAAAACCTGATATAGTACAGGGATCCACAGTACTGGTCCTCAAGAGCTGGTATCTTGCAGGTTTTAAAAGCTTCCCCGCTGCCTGCAACCCACCTGATTTAGATTCACAACAAACACAATCTTCTTCTAAATAAGCCTCCTACAAAAAGAAGTATCAGACTAATGTCAGTAGTCCCTGTTTTTCCTCATGTATAGATGTGTTCTGCTAAATGAAGTTAGTTAGGGTTGTTTGTTTTGGGCTAAGTTGCTGCATCTCTTGTATGACATTCAGGAGTTTGCGTATTTCCCCTTTAAGCTGTTATATGACCTTAAATCATGGTGAGAAAATACTTTTTATTAAGTGGTAAACAAGCAGGCAGTAAACGCACCATAGACTTAAAGAAACTACCTACAAGTCAAGTGAGAAGGATCTGAAATACTGATTCTACTTTTCCAATATTGTCAGTCGTTTCATGCATCTAAAATTGATAAATTGTGTTTCTTTAAGATGTCTTTTAAAATATTTTGTTTATTAATTAGGAATGTGCTGAAAATATGCAGCTTCTTTAAATCTTTCATTCTTTGAAAAAGTTTAGGTGTCCATTGACTGGTGTGGAGCCTGCCTGGAATCTGCAACTATGGTGCGCCACATCAAGAGACCTCTCCTCTTCCTCCATCAGACCCTTGTTCACCCAATGGGTCTCTCAGCAAGCACCTTCTACAGCACAACCTGAAACACACTTCATGTCAACAGGGAGTTTAGACAGATAAGCATATGTTTATCCAAGCTGTTTTACCCTCAGTGAAGCAAACATTACACAAAGGTGACTCAGAGTTGGCAGCAAGTCAAGTAGTTATTCATCGCGTTACTCAGACCACAGCTGGTGAGAACTCTCTTCTCAAAGCCTGTAATGGGAATTAAAAAAAATAATAAAGCATGCCCAATCTATGTACCTGTTCATAATTATTGCTGTTTTTGTGCATGTTTAAAGGGTAGTTTTTGCTGTCTGCAGCAGTTACAAACACATGAATCTCCTCCTCCAAATTCTGTCTAAGAGGCAAAAAACAAAAAGCCACAGCAGTCGCAAACATGCACGCTAGCTCAATGAGGTGAAGGCTGCTTGTGTTACTGAAGGGTGCAGTACAGTAGCTGCAATCCCGTGCTGCTGCGGTGCTGGCTGGGAAACCAGAGAGCCCCTGAGGAGGAAAAGGGGACTCTAATAAATCCTTCAGCCCAAGAAGAGGGAGCTCTATAAAAAACGCCCTCAATTAAAAACACTCAACTATCGTGGCGTGTCTTTGTACCTGGCAGCGTGAGGGATTTTAACTGTCAGCCTTTTTACTGCTTCTGCTACTTTCCGAGAGCAAAACTGAACGAGGGAACTAAAACTGTTGTTTGTTTAGGCACCAGTAATGCACACCTTTGGCAAAGAAAGCAGTTATATAATTCCATATGATACACTTAAAGGAAATTTGGTCTTCATTCTTGTCATATACTGTAAAGCATTTATATTCAGAAGAATCTGGGGAGACGTAGTGGTTACATAAGTTTTTATGATACAGGACACCTGAAATTAAAGCCTTTTCAAACAACCACATGAGGCCTAGTGACACCACAGGGAAACACAGCAACATATATCTGTCCTCAAAAGGCATTTTGTTGCTATAAATATCCTGTAGGGGCTAGTTAAGATCGCTGTAGACAGTGAGATAACTGCTAGGAGACTCTAGTTTTTCAGTTTTTTAAAAGGTGTCCAGACTTTCTGAAGGTCATTCAAAGTTTGTTTTTGGACTCTTGTACCTGACCCTTTCAAAGGGAAGTTTCTGTTTTCTGTGCCACTTCACTTAAAGGGTAGAGGAGGGTTTTGTGTACTTGTACAGTAACTGATCATTTAGCACAGAACCCATTTTGAAGATTATTTTTTGGCACTTAAGCTGGGCATGCACTGTGCGATTTTCTCAGTCGTGCCTCGCAGGTCCGTCTCAGACTGCAGGATTCAAAGATCGCAGGTTCAAAAGTTTATCCTGCATGATTAATGTTCTCACACTGTACGATGCCCAGAAACTAGCCGCTATCGCTAACTAAACGGACGTGAAATCAGGTATAGCTCCTTTAAACATATGTAAGGTTCATACAGTTATTAATATATTGGAGTTTATTTGTTTAAATGATCTAAACATTTGTTATGATATTGAACAGGTTTAAATGTATGTTCACAAAAGTAATCTTTACACGTTTAACCCTCCAGATGTGCATTTTAAAAGGGGAGGACAGTTTGTTTAGTCAGCCTGTGTTTTCCAGCATTTCACTCAATTGAACTCCTCCTGACTTTTGATTGGCTGGATCTGTCACATGGGGGGACGGAACGAGGAAGTAGGAAGTGTGGGGAGGTTGTTGTCATGTGGAGAAGAGTAAAGGTGCTGTTAAACCAGAAATCCGTCTCCATCCTGTCTTTTATGACTTGAAGAGTGAATTACTCACCACACAGTGAACCCTCACGTTACACATACCTCAAGAAGGGCCCAGGTAAGGTTTGAACCCACCACCTCCTTGGTGAGAGTCTTGCGCACTCTCCAGTTAGCCAAACAGATATCCCTGCAACCAAGCCAGGCCATATGATCAATCAGAAGCATAGTGATAGGACCAAAGTGCAACACAATTTAATAGGGAAACATGCTGAATGTTGGTAAATGTCACTAGATGACATTACATGCTGGTTAGCATATTCCCAGAGTCAATGATTGAGGGAACTCTTTTCATATTTGAATATAATTTTCTTTTTTTTCAGTCAGACAGTAAAACAAGTTTAAAAATGTCTACACAATAGTCACTGTCACTTCATGTTCATCAACAGCCATATTAGCACATTTTGATTTTTTTTCCCCTACAGGGTAAACAGCCTCTTTGACCAAAACAAACCAAAAGAAGAACTCTGCACATGCGAATAAATCAGAGGTTCAGCTGTTGCTTTTCATTACCACAAAAAGGAGAAAGTGGAAGTCTGGAAAGTTGGTGATTCAGCAGGAGCGAGAACTTGCTGTTGCACGGCAGTGATGAAAGATGTTTGTGTTAAAAGTGGCTAGATTTACAGGTTTTTGCTGTATTTTTCTGGGGGGTAAAAGTCAACCCTGAAGTCAGTGTTGCTAAGTTGACATGAAGTAAAGTGTGTAGAGTGAAACAGCAGGCAAGCAAAGCAGGAACAGTCATCACTAGATGTGTATGCAAACAGATTATCGAGCAGCCATAAAAAATAGACTTGAAGCATAGTAATTTAAGTGAAATACGAGCCACCACATTCACTGTAAACATGGCTTTATTGTTGGTAATAGAAGGGTTTCCATTCCCAATGCTTATTTAGACATGACTGAAGTTCGAAGTTTGAAGCTAATTTTAGCACATGATGTCAGTGTAAATCTCTAACTTCTTCTGGGGACAGGGTGTTATCTGATCTTGATTTACTTGCAAAAATCACAGGCAATTTGTACATAAACATAGTTTATTGTGCATTTCTAGAAATCCCATAGTAGAAGGGTTCTTATGTTGTTTTCATTCAGTAGCCTTGATGTGCTGAAACATTCTTACTTTCACTTCGAGTAAAAAATGGCTTGCTTCAGGGCACCTTGTGATTTATGGGCTGCTGAAATATGTTAGGTTTACTTAAAAAAACAAGATGGTATCAGCCACAATTAAAAACACAAAGTTTTAAACACGGGTCCACATGCTTGCATCACACTGTTACAGCCATATGTTAAGGTTTTCTACCATTTTCATGTTTCCTTTTAAAGTTTTGAGATAAAATTACAGCTTGATAAATCTTCAGGCCTTTTTCCTTGCTTTTCGTTTTTATCTATTGACCACTGTACACAAAAAGATGCCAGCTTTCCCAGCTGGAGCTCAAGCAGTTGATCACCTAAAAAGTCTAGTTTATTCATTAATAGGATAAGCACAAACTCAATGTGTCTCAACAACATGGCACAGCATTACACAAGCAATACAAGATGAAGAAAGGCAATGATTGCAAATTAAAATGATGAAAATTAAGAAAAACTGTATTTTAAAAAGGACATTCATGTAGCAGACCTAAGTTCATAATTCCAGAAATTCCAGTTTTCTGGGAATACAGAATAGACCTTTCATGATCTCAATAACTGTGTGCTGTGTATTTAGTGAGCGTTTTCAAAAAGTATTTATCTTTATAGCAAGTTTTTCATCCACCCTGAAGTTTTTCTTTGATGGACATTGCATATTTTTTGTCAGGAAACAGTTAACTACTGTGTTGCAGCTGTAGTCGTCCATTATTTAGCTTCCCCAATGGCACTCAAATGGTCAGTTTTAATTACAGCCTTTCTGGGATTCATAAGCCAAGACAGTAAAATGCACTGAAATATGAGTAGTTGTAATGAGATTATAGTGATTTATGGAAACTAATTGGATTCTGCTGTCATTATTAGGACTGCCATTATTATGGGCTAATTCATTATGATACTTCCTGACATGTGCATAACTTGATCAGTAGGGTTGTATATCAGGAGCCAGATGTCGGTCCTTATGTGTTTGATTACTGGAATAATCAATAATAAAGTGTTTCATTATTTCTGTTTTTATTTTCAGCATTTGGAATCCCTGCGACTAAATCATTTCCATCAAAATCCAGAATTGTGTATAGTTTTAATGTTATTGTTCATTTAAATGTATTCTATTAAACTTTATTTTAACCTATAAAAAAAAACACTGTTAACCTTCTACTAAACTTGACTTTGCTTTAAAAAGTGAGTAATTGGGGGCACTGCCTCTTTTTGGAGGGCATCGAAGCCCCCCTCACCAGCAGTTCTTTTTCCACTGGGTTTTTGCCTCGTGATGAAGTCTGGAAAACATATATCACTGCAAGAGGTTTCACTAAAAGCTGCTGCTTATTGCTGCAGCCCAGCAGGCAGCACACCCCTGCGTTACGCCTCCCAATGGGAGCGCCACCGGAAAGTGTCAGTCACATGACTGGCATCTGCAACCTGAGGGAAGCCAAACACTTTGCTTCTGTTTCTCCACTTTCCCTGACACAGCACATTGCCGAAGGCAAATGCCCAGCTGTGTGCAGGACCTCCAGTGGAGCTGTAAACCTAATGCAGTGTAGGGAGGTAGTCCTGGACATGAAAAAGTTGGAGAAACTGCTCGATGTCACGTCCTATTCAGTGTTTAATCTATCAGCAGTCTGGTCTCTTCTCAGCAGATGACAAAATATCCTCACGGGGCCAATACTCACAGGCCCTTGTGTCTGTAAAGCAACACTAAAAAAAACTGCATGATTGGACTGTGAGCTCGGCTGTTGCTTTAGCCACAGAGCATATCGTGTTTGACCTCTTGAAAAGTGTGGAAACTTCTGTTTGCAAAAATATTCACAAGTCACAACTTTCGTGCAATCCATAGCCGCCTGTCTTTAGATGCAAATCAGTGCCTCTTTTCTGTTGTATTAACTATTTTCTTTTTTACTTGCTTTTTTTCTACAATTCTCTCCTGTGATAGGGCAAAAATTCAGATGAGCTGATGATCGAATGAATAATGAGTCTGCAATGCAAAGCAGAAGTATAAAATAAAAAGGCAAATGATCAAACTGACCTACAGTAGGTGGCAATTCATGCATCTATATAAATAATTGGCCTTCTCTGTAGGTGAAATTTAGCACATTCACCATGTTAGGTTGCTTTCTCATCGCTGGAAGCACCTCTCAACACAAGCGGGATGAGCTGATTGTCAGTAGTGTTTTGAGAGAGTGCTGTATCAAGGAGCCAAGGAAGTTTCACAAGTGTGTGTGTACCTATCAGCTTCGAATGAATGTTGAACTAAGTATGCGTAGCAATGGAGAGGGGTCATCTATGGAGCATGTTCCAGAATTAGTAGGGTTGATTTACATGAATTTTTGATGACGAGTGTGGGAATTCAGCATTAAGATGTTATTTATTTATCTACACAAGATGATTCATACTTTTTCCAGCTCACTAATTTTCTTATTGTCTCAGCCAATTTAAACATTGGACCATGAAGAGACTTGCAAAAATGTCTATTGCTATCTAGCCTACAGTGGAAAGTCTGAAAAAGAATCTAAATAAGGCTTTTCACAGAAAGCCAGCTTGGTCCCATCTCTGACTGATCTAACAGTTGGTCTTCACGGGTATTTAGAAGAGCTTTATGAAGGAGGTTTTGACCTGTCTGCTGATTTGGAACATTACACATCCCTCGCTGTTTCGAGAAGTTGCAAACGTAGATGTTTTTCTTCTTCTTTTATGTCTGAAATCATCTGCTAAATAAATCTTGCCTTTGACTTTTGGAATTGGATTTGGTCCATAAAGCCGAAATCTGCTGCATGAACCTCTAACACCAAAGCTGTGTCAAAAAAATTAAACTGAGTGAGAAACAGAAATATTTGTATTATTGTGGACATGGATCTAATGAAGTAATAATGTAAAATAAACATTGAGGAAGGCACTTTTTAAAGCAGGTATTTGTCTCAGCCTATGTTTTTGTCAAGAGCTCTATTGACAGACTTTGAAAAAAGAAATAGAAAAAGTAAAAAAACCTCCCTGATAACTATGTTCATTGTTGTTGTCATTCCGGGGTCCTTTGAAGCTGTCTTGCGCTTGCCTATGGCAGCGATTACGTCACTACCATGCGCCATGGCAATAGGGCGAATTCACTCCGTACTGTAAAACGGTCGGCTATATGCTATTTTTACGATTTGGAAAAACACAAACACAGACTATGTTGCTATTATCGTAGCAAAAAGCGGACCGTCCTACAGTCCGGAGTGATCTATGAGTGAATTCGCCCTTTTGCCATGGCGCATGCTAGTGACGTAATCGCTGTCACAGGCAAGCGCGAGACAGCTTCAAAGGAC
>JBBDHI010000021.1:8821644-8834013 GCA_037177115.1 Craterocephalus stercusmuscarum
TACATTTAAAAAAACTAAACTCAGGTTGAGGTTTTGTTTCAAGATTATTTAGAAAGTATGCACTTTAATGTTATAAAACACTTCAGAAACGGATTGGTTGTTGATTAGAACACTCTCCTGTGTTTACAGGATGCTAAAAAATAGAAAAGGACAGGGATATTATGAAGAAAGAAAGCCAGCGCTGCATAGATCCTTAATGTCATTCACCACAGCACACTCCACTCTGTCGAGTGTTTTTTCCCTTCTGCATTTATTCAAAAGTGAAGTATAGTTTGAGCTCTGGCTGTGCCACGTGGACCCAGGCTACCTGCCAAGGCCTGTCCACATGCCTTGCCACGAGCGCTACTTGTGAGCGAGCTGTTAGGAAGCTTGATAGTCTCTTGACTTGTCTCTTATTTATTTCTATGTCTCTCAGTCAGACCTTTTGCCCAGCTGTGACTTGTAGTCATCTGTTTTGAGGCAGATGTGCTGCAGCACAGCTGCATGCTTTGCACTGAATACTGCCTATCTACAGTAAGCCAAGATAATGCAAACATAGGCATAAAACTCTTTGCATGTCAGTTCTTCTTGAATAAAGTTGCCCCACAAATTAATTCACAGCTGCTCTATAAGAGACAATAATGGGTTTGTATATCAAACAATTTTAAAAATGTCTCAGATATTAAATCTGTTTGCGTCTAAGCTGTCTTTTCCTCTTCCAAAGGTCATGTTTTTGCAATAGTATCTTGGATCCCTGTTGACTTGGTGACTGGTGAACATTCCTGAAGTATTAGAAGATTCCCTTTCGGGTCATCTGGACTTTATACATGCTTTCTTTTTCAGAAGTGAGGGTGGTCTGGAGCAATCACTGTTGCATAGATCAAACTAAGTGTGCTCAACAATCAAAAAAATATGCTGAACACAATACCAGGCTGCAATATCTACCACCTGTGTGTTCTCATAAACTGGCCCAAAGAGTATCAAATGTCTTTAAGTGTCTAATCTTTTTGAAGTTTTCACTTTGTAGATTGCAAAAGAAAAAAAATGCAATTCTAATCCTTCCAAACCACTGTAAATATTTCACTATGTATTTCTTTTACTGTTAAGAGACACTCATAGGATCATCTCCACCCAGCATTGCTTTGCTAACATAAAAAAGAAAATTCCAGTCTTTGCCAAACAATGACACAAATAAAGAGAAATGCAAGCAAGGAGCTTGAAAAGCTGCTCTAGATCAATATTTATCAGAAGCATGTGGATGGAAAAATTATCCCAGCATCCTTTTGCACATCTCTTCCTGTAGTGGAGAATGAGTGATTTTACTTTTAGCTACAAAGAGTCTCATCGGCACTAAAACTAATAAACTCTGCATGCTTTGTTGTTGTTTAGTTGTTTACTCTTTTTTGTACCACAATGTGGATTTTTTCTTAAGAAATATGAGTTCTTTTCATTCAATAAAGACCAGTTGTTCTTTATTAAGCTCATACAAAACTTTTAGACAAGACATAGTATAAAGGTTTGTTTATTGCTAACAGATGACTATGCAACTAAATTATCTATCATGGGCTGTCATAACGAGCAGTCCAAAATCAGATCGAAACCATGACAAGGGAAAAAAAATAATAAAAAATGCCCGAACCGCATAGCCCAACTGAGACTGTGGATAACACCAGTGGGAGAGGCGTTTATAAGAGGACAATAAACTGGGTCTCAAGGGAATTACAGGGTGGGGAAGGGTGTGGCGCCGATTCTTTTTAAACCGTGTGAAACACAGCATGCATGACAACCCCAGCACCTAAAATCTCCCCTTGCCACCGTCCAGCCATCTGAGTAATAGCCATGCGAAAGAAACAGTACACTTCTCTTTCATTTTGAAGGGGTTTCACTATTCAAGAAATGCTAAAGATTAACAAAAGGGGTCTTAAAATTAGGTAAATATATGCACACTACACATACAAATAAACTGTATAAAGCAAACTTTATGTAGCAGATCAGCATGAACACCTCATATCAGCTGTCAAATACTGGGATGCCATTCAAAATAAGACCCAAATGGTCTTGCAACAGGACAACAGTACAGCAGTACATCCATCAAAAAATTGTAAAAGTAAAAGAATAAAGATATTGTAGTCACCAACTCACACACCAAAACCTGACTGAAACGTTGTGATTGGACTTTAAGAGACTTGTGTATGCAAACATCAGTGAACTTAAGTAACACTGGAAAGAAGAGTGAGCCAAAATTCCACTGCAATGAAGAGATTGACTGATAACATCACACAACAGGCTACTGAATAAGTGGGTGTACTTCATTTTTCACACATTGCTTTTGCATTTCAGTTCAGTTTTCCTTAAACGCAGTGTTACAGCAGTTATAAATCTTAGTACTGTATAAGCATGAGAGTTGGCTACCAACGTGATAAATGCTGATTCTCAATTATTCAAAGCTTTTGCTTTTGATGAGGTTGAAAAAAGTGAACTCCCGTATCTGTCTTCTATTATCATGGTTTTAATATTTCAGCAGGAACATGAACATTGTATTCCAGAGTAAATCGTTTATTTCCTCTTTTATGTATCCCTGCTGTCATCTTTAAACAAAAACATGGTTCTGTTGGAAGGGGGAAAAAAGCATGCATGAGACCACTGCCATGAGATGTTACTCTCATAAAGGGTTTTTTTTTTGGTCTGCTGCAATGTTCAGGATGGGGTATGTATTAGAATATCATAAAACAAAAGAACAAAGGTTTCCTTGCAGAACACTGCCAGGAGTCCAATACCTTTTCCAGATAGTTCACCATGCTGCCATCTTTTCTGGCAGTATATGCTGTATATGCATCTGACTGTCCACATAATGCAAACAAAAGCGTTACCTACTGCCCCCTTCTTTCACTGCTCTATGGCACATAGCCGACATTCAGGTGTCCATTGTAGGCACATTGGAAAGACAGGGGGCCAGGATTTTCCTAATGGTGTGGGACAAAGGGTCCCTGAAGGCAATAAAGTGGTGTAAAACCAACTTAGAAACCCAAACAGAAAGCGCAAACACATCACAGCGTGGTGTGCTGTGCATTGTGGCACTTGTCTAAAGCACTTTTTAGAAAGTCCTCCATGGAATCAGACCACATGTCTTTCTTTACTACTTCTTTAGACTTCTAGTAGGTACTTGTGGGTATTTTGTGGCAAGACAATCGTTGTTATTCTTATGTCAGTAGAATTTCAATATTGGTGTTAACTGTATCAAAATGTAAAATAGGTCAACTTGTCTCCAAACTTTCTTTCATGCATTTTAATAGTGTACAAAATAAAGATTAAATTGCTGGATATTATGTGCTATTCCCATCACATTTTCCCATGGCTTTAATAACATGACTGAACTGGGTAAGATACATTTGCAAACAATCCGCTGACCACACCATATTGGTCACAAGGGCATTTTCAGGATTAAGCTCTGCTCCCTAACTTAACATTTGCTGAAATCATGGGTATTCATCAGCAGCCACACCACGAGGCTGATCTCACAGTTGCAACCAAAACATCCATCTAACCAATGGACACAAAAAAAACACAGCTGCAAATACAGAAGTAGCTAGAGCCCTGCTGATTACATGAGGGATGCAGCACAATCAAACTGTGACAGTCACTGAAACCCCAAAACACCATTCATTAGTTTTTATCGCAGCCACACTTGCAAAAGAAAACACAAGGAACGACATATGTATTTCTGATCTGTGAAGCACACTGCAACACGAACACGCCCACGTCCCCAACACCAGCATACTTGGATGACAGAAGCCTCTCTGCGGGCTTCAGGCTGTGGGTGGTGCAGGCGTTACCACACAGTGGTACAGTAGGAGGGGTGTACTGTACATGAATGTCTCATGTACAGATGTTTTTAATGACAGAAAGGCTTGCTGCAGCTAAAACCTACAAAGGAGAGAGGAATGAGGACGCAAAAGCAGCAACAGTATCAGATGCACAATATCAACTGTGTAAAAAAACAAAACTAGTGTTTAAAGTTGTGATTCCATCCAACTAAAACAACAGAGGCCCTAAAGCTACCTTTTTCCGATCATCAGAAATCCTCAAAAAAAAAAAGAGAGAGCTTGAGGCAAAGAAGACAAAGTGTTTTCCAATCAATGCTTTCATGACTCAGTGATTGGCTCTGTGATGAGTGATGCTATGTTTCCACAAATACTGATTGTGTCGTTTCGGTGTCATGACCTGGATTTTGGATGAGATTTTTAATGTAACTTAACTGCACCTTCCACGAACAGCAGGAAGAGAAATAACAAAAAAAAGGCTGATCTTGATTTATTGATATCTGTTTTCTTACAAAAATATATAGGGTTAAAATTCATACGATTATTTCTGTCCTGCACAAAAATGGATTTCTGCATATGTTTGGCTGCGGACATTTGGTATGTCGGGTCAAGAACTTCCAAATGAAAGGGAAAGCAACGATTCTTTTCTGGAACTGGCACTCTTCTACCTCCACCAGGTCTGTAATTACATTCTTAGGGGGGTTGTCTCTCTGTGACCTAATCCCAACTGGTTCCAGACCTTTCGGACTCTATCCACCCTAGCTCAAAGAACAGACTGATGTAGTCAGAAGCAGCAAGTGAAATGACTGCAGGAATGGAAAAATATCAGTGACAGTTTAACAACAACAACAAAAAAAGACAACATCAAGCTCTTAAGATGCAGATTTAAATCTTGGAAGGTTTTTTGTAAGGGAGTGTGCACTGGGGAGGGTTCAATTACTCCCTCTTTCATGTAAAATGTTACATATCATTGATCTGAGACGTAAAGAAAACAAGAGACATGAGGAAACAGGGAAATCTAGGTCATGATTTAATGTCAGAAGGGAAAAATCATTTAGGTGGTTTTAAAACAGAAATATGTTATCTATTTTGTGTTTATTAGAGCCTGGAATAAGCAGGCAAACAAGCAATGTTTCTGAACTGCTCTCCAAATGGTTCCAGTTAGGAACTGTAACTACTACCAAGAAGAAGGGTAACAGCAAAACAAAAGCATATTTCCTTTTATGAACTCCTTAAGAATTTACAGCTACTGACCTGAAATGAAAGACTGACTCTGAAAGAGATTTACTGTGCAGGTAGTTTATATTCAATCAGTGCCACAACAGGTGCAACATTTGCCAGCTTTTCATTTTAAGCTCAAATGTAAGCATCCAAAAACAGATTTTCCTTTTTTGTTTGTCTTAGGAGCTCAAAAGGGAATTATCTGCAACTACTTGAAAGTGAAAAGTTCTCCACATTCCCTGTGTCAGTACAAATAAAAAGCAGACAATGGGTGGATGATGAGCAATTCTACCTTTCCCAAAAAACTTTTGACTGGTAAAGGTGATTAAAAAGTGGGAATGAAGGGAAACTAAATGTAACTACACATGCAGCTGTTTATCATTATCATAGTTTGCAATATCAGCCAATAGTCAACCTGCATCATTGTGTAAGTCTTGTGCAAGAGCTGATTCTTCTTTTGATGGCGCTAAAGAAATGAATATCACCACCACTCATCTTGAGTACTGCTTTAGCCATTACAAATAGTTGGAGAGGGAAAAGAGCACAGAAAATGACTTTGGTTCCTAATCTTTTAATATGTTATGCTTGGTTATGCTTAGTTTAGCTGGCATCTCTAAATAAAATCAGTTGAGTAAGTGTGGAAATCCACAATCTGAAAATGAAGTAATCAGGTCAATAACCTGAGTTCAGTTCAATATGACATACAATATGTAGAGCATATGCTGTTCCAGCACTGGGATGCAACTACTACAATTAGATAGGCAAAATCAGCATGTTGGCTTTGCATAACTGACTTTGAAAATATAATTTTCCACTGACAGGTTTTGCAAATAAAGAACTTGCCATCTGGCTAGAAAAACAATGAGATAAAGTCCTCGATGATACGCAAAGCTTAAATCGAGAGTCATGCCAAAACCCAATAACCCTGTAAGACTGGAACAAATGTTACAAATATCTATGAGGTTGGTTCTAAAATTACAGCACTGAATGGACGTGCACTACCCATAGGTTTGCCATCAATGTCTTGTGTATGTCTTATAATGTCTTATAAGTAAGATTAAATAAATATTCCCAGTCTAAATTTTTTAGAAAAGTTTACATAGGAAAAAGATGAACTCATTAAGGTTGGTGCAGAACCTGATCACTCAGTAAACTGTGAAAAAGAACATGAGTCTTGGCAGTCCATGCCTTCTGCATGCAATATAATTTGAAAAAGCATAAGATATAAACATGGAGTTCAAGAAATGTACAGAATAGGATAATGAAGAATAATCAAACAAAAAAAAAATGTATATGTATAGAAATACACCATACTGCAGATATCCTCTGCTGTAATTATTGTGTTTGGATGCATACCTGAGACATGCTTAAATGTGTGTAAGAGCTTTGCAAAGAGTGAAACTCTTCAATAGGAAGGAGACGGCCAATTTTGGAGTCAATGTCGATCAGCTGCTCCAAATCAGATGGCTCTGGGGTGTAACCTTGGCCTGTCCGGACTGTCACAGCCCTCATAACCTCCTGAAAGAAAAGCGTAAGTAGAATATGTCATGCTCCACTGGGTACAAGCCTGATTTTCTCTGTAGCAACCTAAACAGAGCCATGATAAACATTATCTAGCTTTTCCTTTGTTTGCAAGATTGTGACAATGATGTCTGAATCAGGGAACAGATGCAAGTCTGCTCTTTAGCTCTTAAGAGCTTCATTAATCCAATTTCAACACCTTCTTCATCATGATGACCTCCGATGTGTGTTATATTGTGCAGAGTGTAATTCATTTCAAATTCTGTGGAAAAGAGTTGGTTGATGACGAGATTATCACGATGCAAAGATGAGACACTTATAATGTTCTAATGCAAAGTAGATCATAATACAAGGAACACAACTGTAACTTCTGCATGCTGGGAGGTGGGTAATGAAGAAACCTGGCAGGAGAAAACAGCAAACAGACGTTTCATAATAAGGTGGAGCACAACGGAAATCCCATAATGTTTTTATCATATTGTATTTTAATTTATATGTGAATGTATTTATTGTTGCAACCTCAGAAATAAATTTTAATTCTGAAAAATGCTTTGGTCCTAGATATGAGAATGGCCTTTTGGTTCAAATACATGTTTTGACATATGTTAAGGTTTCTGACAGTCACGACATAAAAATAGCAAAAACAGGGTGATTTAAACCTGCTGTCACTCACTATATGAGAAATACAGGCCAGAATAAGACATAAAACACAGCATTGGAAAAGCTTTTATTCTTCGGTGTATCCGAGCCTCCTGATGATCAAGTTATGTTAGCTAATGTGGATGTGAGTATCATTTACTGAAAGCTGTCTGAATAGAATGACAAACTCATCGAGCAATTCATGTTTGCTTTCTTGCTGAAGCATATTAACATAAATGTCATTCTAGTGCTTTGCTTGGCATCAGTTTTGGAAAATGATTTGATACTTTTTACATTTTGATTTGTGTATGGATGAAATAAAACATCCAAGACCTGATGTGGAAAGTGAGCAAGCACTAGAGTTGCAATCAGTAGGACTTTAGTCAGAGCCTGATCGGCTTTTCCTTTGTTTTTTCTTTTCTTTTTTTCAGCATTTAAGACAAGTAAATCACATTGTTCAAATTGATCTTTTTATTGGAACCAGTTAACCATCAGGCTTTTACGCTAAGTTGGGATAATTAGCTCCTACCTGAACTGAAAGTTATGAAAATTATTTATACAGCTGCAACATAATTTTGTCAAATCAGGAAGTGTTTAATCATGAGATGTTTTTTCCACACTGGGAACCTCTGAGGCCTTAGGTAAGGAATGAATCCTCCTTGTGCTCCTGTGCTGCAGTGTTCTGCGATTACTGACGGCAACTGATTTAGTGTTTCAGGTTACCACAACTACACCAAACTGTAGAGGTTGCTAGGACCAAAGTCAGTAACATGAAAAGAGAAAGAAAAAAGTGTGTGAGGTAAACAGCAGCTTTTGGTTGATGGGTCCCAGGAGATTCTGCCAAGAACTGCGTGAAGTGCTAAGAACTGAGGATGCCTGACTGCCAAAGACCTGGTGACATAAATAATGTGCTCCCGCCATCATGACCGTTCATAATAGCATGCCTTGCAATAACAGGAAGTCTTCCTCCTGCCAATAAAAAACCCAGAGCATCTGCACTCGCCTCAGTTTAGTATCTGCAACCATAATCGCTGCAGTATTGTTCTAAAAGTCAAAGCAGACATCGTAAAAAGAGCACCAGGACATAACAAAAACTGGCAAGATGTTCTACCCATGCGACGCTTCCGGAGTTTAGGTTAAGTGAAACCGCATGTTAAAGGTAACCATGGGGTTTTTTCCACTTTCAAACAGGTTTCATCCCATCTGACTTCAAACTGGCTTCATAGGTGTCAAATGAGCTATTATGGCAAATCTAATGTGAAGCTAAAATCCTGTGAAATGTGAGGATAGCGTAGGTGGGTTCACAGGGCAACACTGGACTGCTCCAGGTGCCAGGGTCTCAGATCAGTCCTCAAAGGGAGACAAAAGGTCTCTTTCTTCTGGCTTTAACCTCCATCAGCACATCCCCACTGTGAATGCAGCCTAACTGTAGCTTATTGTATGACTATATGAAAGATCCTTGCTTCTCAAATTTGCTGAAACACAGCAGAGGGAATTGTTGTGAAAACAAGATTATAAAATTAAATCCATAACATGCGGCATTCCAAGTGAACTGCATTTTGCATTTGACATCTGGTTCATAATCTGAAGCGCTTTGAGGAGTCTGAATCTTCCGCCCAGGGACGGTCTCAGTTGCCAAGTGCTCATCAAAACACTAATGTCTGACCAATGATAGTTTACAGGCTGTTCTAAGAGCCAAAGACTGGCTGAGTTGTTTAACGAGGGAACTAATAACTTAATTCAAGAGATCACAAAAGAAACTATTTATAAATGCACAAATTGTACTAAAATGGGGTGACTAAATACTAAAGAAAATGTAATTACACAATGGAGACATAATTATATAAAAAAACATTGAAACGTTCGAATGTAAGAATAATAGTAAGTTTAAATATGTAAACAGTCAAGTAAACTCAGAAGCAGTGAATGTGATTGTCTGATGCACCATATGACCTCTGTACATGAGATATAAAAAAAAGAAACAAAAATAAAACTCATCCTGCAGTATATGTTGTCTGTTATAGCTCCATGTCAGCTTACCTCGCTTTCGGCACCTCTGGTGCTGTTTTCTTCCTCGTCATCTATGTCTTGGAGGAGCTCAGCCAGACGCTCTTTCTCAGCATCGGTTAAAAGCATGTGGCCCATTTCTCCACTTACTAGCTATTGTGTTGAAAAACATTGGAGAAAATTACTATCATTGTCACTTATAGTCTTTTTAATGTGGCCTGCAGGGTAAACAATGGAATTATATTTTCTTCCCTGGAAAAACCAACAGTTAGGAGGTTTGCTAGAAATGACCTGCCCTGCATTCCACCAAACATAAACTCTGACACACCTCTATGTTCCTCTTGATAAAGTCCTTGTGTGCGTTCTTGTTGTTAGAAGCTGGGTAGTGGCTGCCTTTAAATTCATCACCTTCATAGGTTACTTCAAATGATCCAGTCAAGCTGTCAGGCCTCTTTGCCTCTGCCAGGAAAGGCACACACTGAATCTCTGTAGGTAAATATTGAAAAAGTAAGCTATAACAATAACCATCTGACAGTATCAGCTCTTATGCTGTACTTTGAAACAGCATAATCCATACAAATTAACAGCAACCCAGATTACTTTAAATTGTTTTAAAATTGGTAAAACCAAAGAATAATGTTAATATGTCTATGTGCCATAGTGTATCTGAATAAAGCAAAGAATTACTGACCAGTGTATGCTTACATGAAAGGGATAATACGGGATTCATTTTTTCTTATGAAAATCAATAACAGAAAAAGCTTCAAACTTGCACACTCATCTCTCAAACATCTACAGCAGTGGAAACACAAACTTTTAGAGGTTCCCTTAGCTTATGGTGCCATCAAGTGCATAACCCTGGTAGCACACTTGAGAACCAAAAACTCCATTTCCCAAAGCTCACTTTGCTCCAAGCATTGGTTGTCTCCATTCTGCTCACTGTCAGGAATTTGAGTTTCAAACACAGACACAAAGGCGTCCTCTTCTTTTGTTCCTTTAAGATAAACATGGCGTTAATGCATTTTTTGTGTGTCACACAATGATTATATTAACTATGCTTTCAACAATGTTACAAATCCATTTATGGTGGCTACACTGTACAGACCAGTATGTGATTCCAAAGCCAAAAAAAGCTTTGTATTCAAAGCTTCATGAGCACATTCGGATGGCCCTTCGGGTTTATTCTACAGCAGAAAGAAGCACAGCATAGTATTACATTAGTCCAAAACAGCTTGAAAAACAGCATGAGTGAGTTATTCAAGACAGCAGATGCTAAAGAAAAAAGAGAAGTCTACCAAAAGCTCATGCCAGAGTTTAGCTTGATGTTCTTTTCTTTGACGCTGTAATTCTCTTTCTTTGCTTATTTTTGCAGCCAGTATTTCATCAAGTCGCCTCATCTCCTCAAAGGCTCTAAGTAGCTCACAATCTTCATCCTCAGTCCCATCAGTGTGAGACTGGCCTGAAAGAAGCACATTAACTTAATTATACTGGTTATAATTCAACTGAAACATCTTTTTGTATTTGTGTGAAAGTGTATGACTTACTTTTGTAAGGTTCTCTGGCTGAAGACTTTGTTGAGCTAGTTTCTCCAAAGCAGCTCTGGGTCTACAGGAAATTGTTTTCTGATGTTACTTTAAAAATATTCTGATCCATCTTTTCACTTTAACACATTATTTTCATTTACCTGTCCACAAGCGGCATCACTGGATAAAACAACAAGCTCAAATGGCGTTGTAAGACAGACCCTGTCACTATGAGACAAACATACGCTGGAAACACGGCTACCTGTCTGCTCACTCGATGCCGGTCGGGATATTTCATCTAAATTGCCTCTAATAATTTCCATTTCTTATTTTAAAAAATGAAAGTAATTAATCTACGTCTTTTGAATTTCTAACGTTAGAAAACCCACTTGTTAAGAGTTTTCGTCCGCCAAATGTTTGGTAACTACGGACGCAAAGACTCCCGGATGTTGTAACTATGGAGTTTTTGTTACTATGGGTACCGTAGGAAATCGAGGTAGCTCAGCTGATGCCTGAATCAATGCAGTTAGCTGGGGTAGCGGGTCCAGCTAGGACATAGCCAGCGGTTTACATAAAACCGCTCGGCAGGTTGGATATTTATTTTTTCTGCGACAAACTGTAATGCTATTGATATCGCTTCAATATTGTTGATAAATGTCTACTGCTTGAATTGCAACGGTGGAGGTTCCGAGGCCGTGTTTTTGTGGTACGTAATGAGTCGTTTCAATGTCCAGTTAGCATTGAGCTAAGAATAATAATATTGATTACCGCAGATACCTAGCATAGTCTTGACAGGTCCAAATGCTTTTGGGAAATGCTTTTTGTGATTTTATTTGGCTGCACTTAGTAGCCTAGATGCTAACCCCTTTGTGTCGATGTTATTTGTTCGTGTGTCTTTTGTCTGGGGCTTATTCCCCGTAACGTTATTACTACAGCAGTCACTAGCATGGGTGTGTAACGGAACCATTGGCAGCTTCATATTGTATTTGTCGGGTATTTAAATATTACGTCATAACTAAACATTTTAAACCTAAAAGGTTATGAATTTTGAATTTTTTCCTGTTGTAAGGTAGCTGGTCGACTATGTACAGCACTGTTACTATTTTATGTCTTCAGTTCCATCAGTGAAGCACTGTAAATCACACCCATTTCACTGGCAGCAGCCCAAGCTCTGCAGTGTACCTGCATCAGGCAGGTGTGGGCATATGGAGCCTACGGAGGATTGCCGTTTTATCATCATGTGTTTTTTCATTTTGTAACTGTGTCATTTTTCAATTTTATTAGGTTGAGTTGACTCTGAAGGAGAAGATGTGCAATGGAATGATAGAGTCAATTTCAAATGCCTTTTGGACCCACACCTCAGCCACTAAAAGGTACTTGTTGTTGATGCTGGTACTGACTGAAGTGTCCACTGGGCAAGGATCAGGTAAGAGATCGAAGTCATAGTTGCATATCAGTACAATGCATGTCAGCCATGAATTATATATAAATGTATCAGCACTGGTATGAATTGGATCAAATAAGTGACTTTTTGATTAAATACCAAAAGTAGCATTTTTTCAAATGACACAATAAAACTAGAATAAAATGCTTTTAAAATATTTGATGTAAAATCTATTCAAGAGAAATTGTTGTACAATTATAAGATAATTTGCTAT
>JBBDHI010000021.1:8854609-8870888 GCA_037177115.1 Craterocephalus stercusmuscarum
AACACAACCACTTATCATTCAATCACTCAGGATAAATATTTAAACAAAGTGAGTGTTGCACATTTATACACATGGATATATAACCATTCCCAGCATGCAACCAAATATAACAGGAATACAACACCCAAATAAATACAACAGCAAGGCAGGATGTGTTTAGGGCACACAGCTATGTTTATGTATCTGTGTGCTGCAGAGCATTCATCTAGCTGTAAGAACAGGTTTGGTTGCTTAAAAGCCAGTTTTACAGATGGGATTCAAGTGATGTATGTGGTGTATTCTCCTTACAGGTGGTGTAGTGTTCCAGATGTTTCTACCCCTCACTGACGGCACAGATGGTCCAGAAGTGGTCGGTCTGTGGGGGTGCTGTAGTGCACCTTCCAGTGATCGAGTTCATTTCATGAGTACTTGTGGTTATCTTTTTTCAAACTCCTTAACTCTGACCTTGCCGGAGCGATGTGCTAAAGAAGACTCCAGGAAGGTTGTAGTTCAGGAACACAATGACAGAGGAGGAAGTTGGATTCCTGGTAGCATGGTGGAGGTATTCGGTGTCTGTTGACAGTATAACTCGAAAAGTTAAAGAAAGATTCTGATTACATTTTTAGGAAATCTCAGTGACTTAGATGTTGGGTGTGATCCAGATCACTGCCTGCATCCAGGAATCTCTTTTAAAGGATTATTTACTTTTTGGGAATAGGGATAGTTTTCCATTAAAGCCTCTAACAAAAAACTAATACCCACATTCAATGGCAATTCTTTTTTCATAGTAGAGGTTTGCACTCTCTGAGTGCTTCTTGTTAAACAAGTTAATCTTCTAAGGGGAGGTTCAACAAGTTCTGTCCTTGAGAGCAACTGTCCTGCAAGTTTTAGACGTCAACCATGTTAACTTGTTTCAGTACACCTGATATAAATGAATGAGTCATTGAGCAGAACTTGATAAACTGTTTGGTTGAAATAGTTTGAATCAGGTTTGTTAGAGCAGGGAAACGCTGAATTGCAGTTCTCTACCTCTGCCCTGAGGCCGCACACTCACTTATAACGTAGATCTACACAATAAGAAGTGCATTAAATCAAATAAACTCACATGTTTTTATGCTGTGGAGATGGGAAATCTGCATGGAAATAATGTTGAAATCAACTTAGTCAGCCAGTCCTGTAGCAGGAAGAAGGAAGTCAGAGTTTTCAGGTACATAGACATTATCAAGATGAGCTATTGCAAGTCAAACCGGCACTTTTTGGCTTGTCAGGAATGACCGCGACCAACAACCAGACCTCCCCTCCTCAGTGGACCCATCACTGATATGCCTGTGTGTTTCCTGCTGTTACATGTCAAAATATCTGCTGTTTAAAAAACACACATGCTTGCAGGGAATGGTAGGGGGGGTAGGGTTAAAGAGAGGAAACATCCAACATACCGCGTCTCATAGCCAGTTCCATGTCAGGCTCGTGTCTTCCACAAAATGATGACCTCACTAGACTCAAATGGTTTTCACAGTTGCCAGATGTCAATCCAGAAAAGGAAAAATGAATGGCAACTATCATGGTGCAACAAGGAAATAACCACTCTTGTCATGTGACAGTTCATGTGCTTTAGATTAAAAACCATTTAATATTTTGATATGTGCAAAGTAATCATACATCTGTCCAGTTGTAGCTTTTTTTTTATAGTGTAGTCTTTAGAGTATTATTCTGTTGGTTTATTGATCCCTCACAGGTGCCAGGTGAGGGTGTCACCACCTTGAGTAAAGGAACAGGTGTACACAACATTGAGGTTTTGGTGTATTAATTAAAATAACAGATAGCTGGATTCTATTTAGCTACTTAAGTTTCAAAGCCTTGCTGTTGTGAATGGTACTGTAATAGAACAGTCAATATGAAAGTCATTATTAACGAGTTAAAGCTGCTCCACTGAAATAACATGTAAGGAACCCTTTAGTCTTTTTTTTATTTTTTGAGGAAAAGCAGCCATAATGAAAAGCAGCCAGGGTCTGCTGCTTTTGATTTGTATAATGTGATGATCGACTGAATAACTTGTAATATAATCCTTATGAAGTGTCAGTTTAAGCTTTACAAATATCACCCTGGGTATTTTCAAAGGGCCAACCTTGGAGAGCCATATAGACTACATTAAATGTGGCATGAATAGAAATAGTATTTTGTATTAGAATTAACTTTTAACAGTATTTAAACCAGACAATTTCAGCAGTGTTTACGGCCTTTGCTTGAATATAAACCACAGTTGTGTTGAATAACATTACCCAGCTTCCTTGTGTTGTCACCTAGCAGACATTCCCTCCCGCACTGTAGTTCACATCAGCTGACTCTCCACCTTTGTGGCAAAAAGTGATTTAAAGGTGATGCTGTGCAGAGGTCCTTCCTGCTTCTCATGGCACATTGTGATGTGTCTTAGCAACGCTCAAAAAAATGTTCCCCGTAGTAGCCCACATAATGTAACACAAAGAGATTTCCACTTGTTTTGTAGGCATTTTTTTTTTTCCTTTTCATGATGTTTTTGTAAGAAGTTAGAAAGTTAGAAAGATCAGACTCAACATAGAAGAGTTTGTTGCTAAGACAACAGCTCCTGATCCTAAAATGTCACAGTTGTAAAAACGGGCTTTTCTTGCTTTCTGTGAGGCCCTCACCGTGAAACATATTTGCATAATGGCTTTCTGGTGTTTACATGGTCACACTCCAAAAACAAAGAGCCTGTTCACATTTGGTCCGATCAAACTGGACAAATCTATGTAACTGTGTTCTCACCTGTCATTACGATGTATCCCCAAAAAGTAGTGATTTGATCTCAAGTTTTAGATGTTAGGATATTTTTAAATGACCTTGAATAGCACAGTCATTGTAGAGATATCTTTTTTGGCTGATTTTTACTCAATTCGAGGTAATTCATATTTTGATTGCTGTTGCATCATTTCAAAAAAGCCAGCAGCTGTTCCTATTCTTTCATGTTTTATTTTTTTAGTCCAGGTTGCATGTAAGTATTCCTAATATGGTGAGTTACACATATTCCCAGCATCCTTAGCTTTTAATTGGCATGTGATTTGTATTCTGTCCACAGGCCAAAATGAGCCCTTTTCTGTTTTCTGCTATGCAGAAATACACATAGAAAACATATAAAATGATTCTTTTACTATACATTGGTTATGTTGTTTCCACCTCCATCATAATTTGTGTTTTTTTATGCTTTCAGTGACAATTTCCTTTTGTTCTCTCTCTTTCAGGAGTTGATTTTAAAATGAAAACACTGGACATCGATGGAATCAAGGTGCGAGTGCAGATTTGGTACGTGCAACGCTTGTATTTCTTTGTCCTCCTTAGTGTGGTTTTCTTTTGATAATAAATCATTCGGTTCTCTGTGCAGGGATACAGCCGGTCAGGAGCGTTATCAGACCATAACCAAACAGTATTACAGGCGAGCACAGGTATGAAGAGTCAAGAGGGAAGTCATCTTATCCAGATTCCTTTCTATAATCTTTCTTTTATGTCACCTCTTACAGGGTATCATATTCGTGTACGACATCACAGATGAGCCGTCCTTTCAGCACATAGCGAAGTGGGCCAGTGATGTGGATGAAGTAAGCCGCCAACTGCTCTCTCTGCGTTCCTCTGCACTTGATGCCTAGTGGCTTATTATGTGTAAACTTGTATTTTCACTGCTTGCTGCTGAGTGTTTTGCTTGAAATGACCTGATGTTGAAGACTTCAGTGCTGCCTGTCTCATATTTTTTGTTTTCCTATAGTATGCCCCAGACAAGGTACAGAGGATCTTAGTTGGAAACAAGGCCGATGAGGAGCTCAGGAGACAAGTGATGAAGGACCAAGGAAGCAAGGTTTGATTTAAGCTTATTTGTGAAGGACAAAGCTGATTTCTTTTCTTTCTTTTTTTTTTTGTTTGCAAGGTTGTTTGGTCATTTAGAGATGTGCAAAAGCACTAGAAGGAGGTATCGTGCAGAATTGGATTACTATATTTAAGTTAGCTTTTTTTATCTCATAGAATTGAAAGAGTAGCAATCTGAAAGCTTTCGAATTGTATCCATCTGAATATTATAGTTAGCTGAAAACTTTGGGATGGACTTCTTTGAGACCAGCGCTTCCACTAGCAGCAACATCAGTGAGGTAATTCAAATCCAGGAAAATTGCACATTAATGTTAATACGTTTTGTTTTGGGCTCCCTGTTGTTTTCTTAGTTTGATTTATGTTTTTCTTCTTCCTCCCTGCAGGCTTTCGTCCGTGTGACAGAACTGGTGCTGCAGGCTCACAAGAGGGATGTGGATATCCTTTTGGGATCTCTAGATGACTACTTGGATAAGGCTGCTCTGGGAGAAGAGATGGAGAATCAAGATAATGATGCTCAGAGGACTTGTGCCTGTTAGAGGCCTGTCATTATGCAATGGATTATAGTTTAAAGACATGTGAATGCAGCCTTCCTCCACCTTCTTGAAGGATACAAGACCTGTTGAACTGGATTGTCCTGGATTGTTTTCATTTCTTGAAAATGCATGGTGGCTGCAGTTAGCAGCTGCTGCCAGCAGAGGGACGGGTTTTTCACCGAATCCATACACATAAGATCTCTATCTTGGAAATGCAGATCTGGGTCATACATGTAACTGATCAATTTAATGAATTCAGCCAATATTCTGTTTCCTTGTAGGAATATTACATGCTCCATGCTCAAAGTAAAGTGTGTATTTGTATCAGTAAATCTTTGCATTGAGGTGACAATGAGAGCGAGAGACAATAACCAGTCAGCAGAGTACAGAGATGAATTATTTAGATCTAGAAACTCAAACCAAACTGGGACGGATCCATTTACACAACTGACTTTTATTCCTCAAAGAGACATAATTGTGCCATACAAACCAGCTGGTCTGTCTATGTGTAGAGATCTTAGATGCTCATTCTAAATGTGCTTTATTGTCATTTTTGTTTTTCAAATATGGGGCTATGTGTTTTGTGCATTAGAAGCAGAGTAATGCTATGACAAAATGTTCAGGGTCTGCTGGGGTGCAACAGATGTATGATTTTACGATAATGCTTCTAGAAAATCTAAATATTAAATTTTAAAAAATCACATTTCATATTGAATGAAATTGAAATGTTATCTTTGCTGAGTCACTACTATTGGAATGAGGGAGTGAAGTTAGGTGCACAGAGAGTTCAGAGTCATTCATTTTTTACGACTTACTGTGAAGTGCAGGTGATCACTGTTGAATTTTTGATAATTAAGAAAACTGATACATGTCAGAGATACCAAGAAGCCAAGACGCCGCTAGTTATACCTGCCAACTTGGTTTTTGATTAAGTATTTATAACAAAATATATGATAAAGATAATGTATGTTTTGAAAGATTTAAAAATCTGAGAGAATATCAAACACCACTAACTGGTGTAAAATAAGTTGCAAGCTTGCGAGTCTTTACAATCAGGTGCATCTGAAACGTGCAGAGAGTGTTGTATGTCAGGTGGAGATGAGTTTCCTGCAGGGTTATCTGACACTCCATAAAGGCAACTTTCAGCTCTGAGTCATGTGACCAAGCGGTTGGTTACAGTCACAGAGATCCCGTCGGCCTCCAGAGTGTCAGTGCAGGAGCCGAGATGACATTCATCGCCAAGACCTTCTACGACCTGAGGGCCACCTCGCTGGAGGGAGACTCGGTGGACTTCAATGTGTTCAGGGGTCGGGTGGTCCTCATAGAGAATGTGGCCTCGCTCTGAGGCACCACGACCCGGGACTTCAGTGAGCTCAACCAGCTGCAGAGCAAGTACCCCCATCGGCTAGTGGTCCTGGGTTTTCCTTGTAATCAGTTTGGGTACCAGGTGAGTGGAGCAGCACCGTTTCCTAGTCTTATTATGTTATTTAGTGGGTGGATGAGCCTTTAATTATCATTTTACAGACAATTACAATCTATTATTTAACCTAATAGAGCAAGGTCCAAATGTTGCATCAGTAAACTGACCTCCTGTTATATTTCCTTTACAATGTTTGACATGACTGTTGAATGTTTAAATACCTGGCTAACTGATAGAAATTATGCTCTATATTATCTACCAATTATTGGCAATTCGACTAACAAATTGAGATATTGGATATTACCAGAATATAACCCAGATATTCAGAATCCTGCATCCTTACTTTACAGCTTTGTTGGTAAATGCCAAAAAACATAGCGCACACTTTACATGTAAGATTAAGCATGATCCTCATTTTCTCTTAACAAATATATATTTCAAACAGATTTTACTTCAGAAGAGACTTGATGTTTTCTCAAACAGAAAAAAGAAACAAGTAAAAACTTTGGCATATTTACAAAAATCCAGTATCTTGCATGGCTGAGAGTCATCTGTCGTGTGTTTTCCAGGAGAACTGCACCAATGGTGAGATCCTAACGTCCCTGCAGCATGTGCGTCCGGGTGGCGGCTTCAAACCCAACTTCACCATCTTTGAGAAGTGCGACGTCAATGGAACGAACACGCATCCGGTCTTCGCCTATCTGAAAGACAAACTCCCCTATCCTGATGACGACCCGAGTTCCCTCATGCAGGATCCCAAGTTTCTGGTTTGGAGTCCCATTAATAGGACGGACATCTCCTGGAACTTTGAAAAGTTCCTCATTGGGCCGGAGGGAGAACCCTTTAAAAGATACAGCAAAAAGTTCCCCACCATTGACATAGAACCTGACATTCAGAGACTGTTAAGATTAACCAAAGCCTAAGAATAGCCTCCCCCTCCTAATGGCTTCTCATCCATAACTGTCAGGGTTGACAAGCTGCCCTCCACTCTTTTAAGCCTTAATTAATGAGGGTGATATTCTGAAATGCTGAGTGAGTATCATCTGAGGCCCTATAAGGCCTTAAAACTAGTGGATGATTATCTTCTTTGTTTGTTTCAAACTGTTTGCACCAGAGAGAAGAAGAATTTTAAAGAACATGATCATAGGGATGCTCATCTTTTTGTTTCTTGTCATGTGCTTGTATTGCCAGCAGATGGTGCTACTTATTTGATCATTCACATAACTTCAGCCATGCTTTAATGAATTAAAATTCAAAACACACACATGCACGGATGTTAGCACTGAAATAAAAAGCTTATAAAACTGAGTTTGCCTCTTAATTAAGTGTTTTCATAATTAGACCATATCAAACCCCAAGTCTCCATGAAGATGTGCTTCTTTGATATAAGACTGATAAAAATAGATGTTGAAGCAGAGTCTATGCAGAATAATGTGGCCTGAAATACAGCATGAAGAATGTGGAATTACAAAAAATGCCCTTTAAAATAACTTGCAGGCCTCAATATTACGCATCATAGCCTGTGGTTTTCCACTGTATGCTCTCAGGCTGTTTTTTTTTTACATTAATTTACCAGGGCTGCATTTTCAAGTAAAATTTGCTGATAGCGGTAGGCTAAGCAGCAGCAGGAATGTATTACTGCCACAGTGTTGGCTAAGGTGCTTCGTAAAGCGTGCGTTTAGGAAAGTATAAACCTTCCTCCTATGTGATAAGCTCTCATCCAGCTTTAGTTTTCTATACACAGAGGGCTTTGATTGCAGTGTCTGCAGATTAGGATTGGATTTTCTTTGCATCCACTCACATCCACATCAGCTCATGATGTCACAGCCACAAGCAACACAGGCCTGGCCAAGCCCTAATATCTCTCTCGCATATCGCTGCGGGTACTTTAAGGACATGCCCCCAGTTCAGTGACCCTTCACTACTTTGATTTCTGCTAGTAGTGGCTCTGGTGGTTGTAGCCTGACTCATCATAATTTCAAATCACATTTAGATGTTTGTGTGGATTTCATGCATGAAGGCATGTGATTAATATTTTTCCCACAGCCCTGCTGCTCTGTGGGAAGGAAAGAAAGTAAAGCAAAACTGCTTCTTAGGAGGAGCAAATATTAGATAAACATTGACAGGGTCCTCTCCTGCAACCCTCTGCACTGCTCCCCTCCACACAAAGCTTGCAGAAATATACTCAAAGATCATTTATTTGTGAGGGTAATTACTCGCACTCAAACACAGAATGCTGAAATCCTGAAAAATGATAACACCTACAAATTTGCATGCAAATTTATGAAATATGGTAAAGAAATATCTTTATCTGGCATAATTTATGTTCATAGACAGATTTGTGAATATATCCAAGTGGATACAAGCTCAAGGCCAAAGAGTTTGTGCATTTAGTTGTTTTTGTTTCATGCAAGATATCTATAAATATTCCAGGAAGTGAGACAAAACAACCAAAATATGACACAAGCAGGGATGGACAACAACCGCAATCTGTGTCAAAAACATCACAAAAGAGAAACCACCCACATAAGACAGAAAGTTGTAACTTGTAAAAAACAAAAAGAAAATAAAAACAAATAGGATGCTAAATGACTACAAATAGAGGAATAATGAACACAAGTAACAAAGTGAGGAAGTAAAGTAATCTAAATGTCTAAATTAGGATGAAAACAACCATGAAAAGATGTAGAATATACACAAAGTGACACTGCCAGGAAGCATGACAGCTAAAGACACCTAGCTGCTAAGTATTGGCTTTAATTTTGCTCAACATATGTCTCTGGGGCAGAGTGGGTCCTCTTCACTTTTCCCCTTCCTCCTCTTGCCGCTACAGGTGAGCCCTGTTGCCACGGTAACGTTTGCTTTCCCGCGAAGCCCTCTCGCGAGACTCCAGGGCAGAGAGGGAGCAAGGGGAGGCTGCCTGAATGATCTCATCTCTCCAGCAGCTGCATACCGCAGCGAGGCAAACCCGTAACTTTCTATCAAACTTCCAAGTTGCCCATCGGAGGAAGACAGCGGGCCGTTTTCGGTGTGAACCGGAGCCAGCGCGTTTCCAGCGAAGACTCGAAGGAGCGCCGCGTAGTTTGTCTCGGACTAACAGCACCTTGTTTCGAGTTGAAACAAAAGGAGGAAAACCGTGTTGTGTGACATCTTAAAAAAGAGAAAAGGTGAGTAGGGAACGTGGTGCTGGTCATGCGCGGGGTTTTCGTAGCACAAGGTGCCTGCATACTAACATCTGGTGGCTAGGTCAGCGGGATAAAGCACGTTTTAATTTCCTGTGGAGTCAGTGCGCAGTCAGTGCCAGTGTGTTATTTTTTCTTTTTTCTAATTAATGGTGGCAGACGAAGAAGTGAGACTGGTTTATCACCAGGGTTGTCACAATTTACTAATCTGTAGTATATGTCAAGGACATTGATCCCTGCGCTTGGCTTGTGAGTGGTTTCACAGGTGTCATTTAATACAGGACGTATAGGTGCATGTCACCACCCGAATTTTTTTAGCGTGGTTTACCCCGTGTCGTTTCCACACGAGATGGTTTGCCAGAGGATTTTCTTAAACCACATCTGCCTATCCTGAGTTGTATCCAGCTCGTGCAACTTATCTGTTAAAAAAACCCAGTACATTATACAATTATATGCCTTGTTAAAGAGACACTGCAGACCTGGATTTCTGCTGTTTAAGCCCCCACCTGAGTGATCAATAACACGACATTTTGATCCGTTTGATGTCTAATCAATCCTTATGGATGTAAAGTGCAGAATTCCAGATTTTATGCAGTGCATAAAACATGAGAGAATATAGTTAGATTTGACAGGTTTTGTTGACAGCAGGGTATGGTGATAGCCTTTTAAAGTTGTGTGCCCAAATGTAGCTTATTTATGAAACATCAGCTATAAGGAACCTTGCAGGTGGAAGAAAATAACACTGCCCTTCATCTGTATCATGACCGTAGCAGTGCTCGTTGGCTAACTTGACATTAGTCAGGTGAAAAAGGAAGCTGTAGAGTTTAGCTTTTGGCCAGGATCAAGGATTTTTAGCATTCTTGATAGGCTTAGCAGACCTGCAGTGTTGGGCATGACTGATCATACAGCTCCTCTGCCATTTTTACTGCTGAGTCTAATCTTACACTGGGCTGCTCCTTACTTTTTCTGATGGGATTTCTTATACAGGATAAAGCCAATGCAATCGCAGCAGCTTTTTTTATTATGTTAAGCAATAGCATGCTCTCTGTTGCTGCGTGGGCCAGAAATGGCTCATTTTGGGAGACTGATTTGAGTAAAAGTATGTAGATCATGTAGATAGATTTGAGTAATGCTGTCAGAATGGATCCCAAAACAAACTTTCTCCAGTATTATTAGTCCTCTCTTTGATTTATTACTGAAGGACAGTGTTTCTATTTTCACTTTTGTTTCATACTTCAGACAATTGCGATTGTGCCCCTGTGTGGTAGTCTGTGCCCAATATTCACAGAAGGATGCTTCCTGTTGCTAAGTTGAGCTTATGTTTCCATTGTCTCCAGTGCATTGGCTCGAAGGGAATAGCATGAGCAAAGATAAAAGGGAACAACAAGAGGCGCTTTGTGCTGCTTTATAATTTGCAACTCTGGAATGTGTGGGCTGCAGCTGCTTAAATTAATGTTTGTTTTTTCCTAATTAATAATGGGATTTTTTAGACAAAAATATGCTGAGTCGTTCCATGTTCACTAATGTTCCAGTGCAGACTTTAACATTAGTCTTTTCATAGGGATGTGCTGCTTCTACTTTTATCTTTTTGAAACTTTAATGTCACACACTATTTGGGCAAGTGCAGCACCATCCGATTGGCTGAGGTGAAGCCCATGGCCTATTCCACATTTCTCTACACCTAACTGATGACACACTGTAGACAAAAAATGAAGAAGACTTGAAGATGTGCCTCTTGAAGTCTTGTCTGAAAGGATTACTGCTGAGTTTTGACTCAACCTTAAGTAATAGCTTAAAATGGATAACTTCATTTTTACGAAAAAAAAGGAGACTCCATCAGCTCCATGAGTGATGCATCTGATTGATATTAGTCAGCTCGTAGTCAGAGGTCAAATGACTTCATGGTAATGTGGCCTCTGGTGGTTTTTCAGCGTGAGCATCTTTTTGACAGTGATTGCGGCGACTGATGGAGTTTGAGAGAAACGAGGTGTGACTATGGGTCTGCGCTTCCTGCTTGCTAAACTGGTGGAATGCTTTGTCTTTGTCTGGGTCGGATGGTCCACTGTACACCGGCTGATGGAGGAAAGCTGAGGGCTCGGAAGCTACAATGGCGATGATGTAATCCCCTTTTCAGCGCTCTGTCACCGAGTAAATGCCCACAGACAATGAAAAATTCCCGTACTGAACCCCACCTGCCACAGAGTTTGGGGAATTTTGACCTCGCAAAATTGCAAAGCAATTTGAAACCCTGTAATTATCTGTGCGGGAGATTGTGTAGAGCTCTGTGACATAGGGAGTTTGACGGTGGGACATGCTCAGTGTGCTGCCATTGGCTGTGATCTCTCCCAGATTGACGGTTGTGTCTCCATTTAGTGGCACATTACTTGTATGTCCATGAACTAAAGAAACCTCTGCACAACAGTTTTTTTTTCTGTCATTTTTCTTTCAGTTCTCTAGCCGAAACCAAAACCCACAGTCATGTAGAGATCAGACAGTGAGTAATTTCCCTTCACTGCTCCCATCAAACCTCACGCAGGCTGAAAATAGTATGAAGTGGGACGGGGATTGGAAAAGGGAGATGAAAACGTAATTAAGAATGAAAAAACAACGTTGTTGAAAAAAATGAAAACGAGAGAAGAGAAGAAGTGTTCCATTATGAAATCTGGGATTCAGATGATGATGATGAGGTGTTGCTGCAGGCTATCTCCGCTGCCACTTAACTGATGACGTTCATGGTATTGTCTGGACGTGTCTGCCAGTTGCTCCACTGTCTCCCTTTTTTGTGCACACACTTTCTCTGGAAGGGATTATAGAACTCTGCACGGAGACGTATCAAAACATCAGGCCGAGCTGCATATCTGTGCCTCATGCAGAACTCGTGTGGGCAAGCTTTGGAAAATAATTCCACATCCAGACGAAAAACACACACACACACATCCTCAAAAGCTAAAAAAAAAAAAAAACCTAATCAGATTTTGCTGTTGTCCACTTCTGCGGCCAGAAATCTGAGAGGCAGGCAGGAATGTCTGAGGGCTTTGTCACGGCTGATCTCGACACAGCTCTCGTTTCTTAGACAGGTCTGTTCAGCTTGTCCTCATTCCTGTTCGTGTTTACAACCGTTTTCACAACGTTCAGGAGCAGCTTTTACAACGTGATATGTAGCACAGCTGGAATGCTGGAACAACATGTTGCGTGAGGTCGACTCCTAAGCACTTTTTAAGAGTACGGCTCCAGGTCAGCAGCTTCAAGTTGTCTAGAAAGCGGAAGCAGTCGTGCTGTAGTTTGCGTGCTTTACTGTATTTAACCCAGAATAATCCCTCTTCAAATCGCTCTAGAATTCCACATCCTTTGCTTTGGAGCGAGGGAATCCGTTTCCAGCCTGTAAGTTCCTGCTGTGGTCCCAGTAACACTCGGAGGGAAGAATGAGACCACTGTGAGGCAAAGATCCCCCATAGAAGACTTAAATAACTTCTTAAACAAACCGAAGTTTATGCTGGACTGAGTCAAGTGCTGAGGAAATTGTCCCACTCGCCTTTCATGAGGGACATTCTGATGCTTCAGTATTACCGCATTCATTGTTATAAGAAAGAAATGGCTCTATTTTTGTTGAAGTAATTAGTCCACACCATGTGTAACAGCACACTGTCTGAAAAGTTAGGTCATAGTCTTTTTCCATGTTGCTCCAGGTGCAAAGGGTAGATACAGCCGGATCATAACAAACATGGCTGCTATCCCTGCCTTTCCTCCCTTGCTGCCTGTTTCCTGTGTATTTCATTGATGTATTCCTGGATACCCGGCCTAGTTTTGCTGAACAAGAGGTTGAAATCACTGAAAACAGAGTGAGTGGCTGTGTAGTTGGACGTGGCTACTAGTCTCGAAGGTAAATAATTTACGAGATACCCCACACCTCTGCCAATTTTTTAGGTGCTCTGTTTAAATGGTCTCTGAAGTAGTGCTTAGTTTAGCTGTTATCATTACTGTTTGTTCTGGGGGGAGGTGTTGCCCTGCTTGTGTTTACATCACTCTCACACTTGACTTGAATGCTGATTAGGAGGGAGTCACCGGTGGCTCGTTGCTAGAAAGAGCAAATCTGCACCTGTACACATTGCAGCTTGCTCCCCTGCATGCTCACCCTTTGCCTCATTGTCAACAAACCCCAGAAGCCTAAATCAGGTAATAAAAAGCGCAACATAAATTGGAGGAACACTGAGGAAGTTAAATGAGAGCTTTGCATAAAGTGCTTTATTTTTTTGTCTCCTGTGACTTCTGAGGTTGCAAAGTCCTGATTATTACCAGCTTGAGGGGATAAATGTGTGAGGTGGGGAAGGGGGATGCTCTAATTGCAGTTTGCCTCAGTCTTGATTCAAGGACCAAGACTAATACAGAGTGATCCCTGAAACTGCTGTGATATTGTTCACTTTACATCTTACTGCAGTGTTAGTCTTTTTGTGTTAAAAAAGGAACAAATAATTATATTATATTGAAAACGCTGCAGCTGGTGCTTTAAGTGTGATGCGGTTTACATGGCACTGGTTCAAGAACACGCTAAACCACTGTTGCAGGGTTGGCTGGAGTGCAGCCCGAACCAGCAGCAGCATGCCGTGCAGGTTTGCACTATGATTTTGTGGCAGACCGTGATTTAGCAGGGCACCGCAGTTATGCAACACTCGCTGACTTATCGCAGTCCAAATGACTCTGTATGAATTGATTAACTCTGCGGCCCTGACTGTTTATAATTGGACTGGAAGTGCGCTCGGCTATGAGCTGGACAAATGCCAAAATCAATGTCTGGAAACAGATTACGTTTGTAACTTTGCTACATTGTTGTTGTAGTTGGATTTTGGGTCCTCATTAAGATGGCCCAGCTGGAGAACACTCTCAGTCAGAAAAAAACTGAGGCACACCTGAGCCGTTCACTGATTTCTCTGTTTGGAGATTGGCCGGCTCTGTGCACTGTAGGGGACAGCGCAGTCAGAGAGAGCTCTCCAGAGATGTGGCAGAGAATCCCCCGAGGTTTTCTGCCAGTATGATAATAAGAAGGCCTTTCTTTTTCCCTTCCCCCCCTTTGTGTTACCTTGTTAAAATGCTTACCTGGCAAGAACCTCTCTTTAATACCTCCTTCTTGCAAACTCAAAGGTGTGTGTACATCTTGTGCACTAGGCTAACACTCAAGGTTGGGTGGCAGCAGAGCAGGTATTTGGCCGATGTGAGGAGAGATTAATCAAGCTTTCACCTCTACTCTGGCATTCTGTTTTGCCTGGCTGTGTTTTCCTTTGCCTGCTTGGATCTTACCGTTTCCTAGCAGCGCACTAATGCCCCTCTGTCACCTGCTAGTCCGCGGGGAATCCGTACATTTGAAATGCATCTCATCATCCATCAGTGTAATGTAATGAGTTTATGTGCTTTAACTGGATTGCTGCAGAGATATACTTATGGGACATGCAGCTGCTGATCGATTGAAAGATCAGTTTGATGGATGAAAATGAACTTCAAAGGATGTGCAGAGGAACTTATGACTGATTTGATTTCATTCTCTGCGGGCCTTTTAAATAGCCCGTGGTCAGTGCCGCTGCTGCGGTGGGGCTCATGTTTCCCTTGTTTGCCTTGCAGGGTTTAGGCCTTCACCCGACTGTTTGATCAAACCAACCTTGCTCCCGCTCTTCCTGAATATCACTTTGCCACAAACCAGTGACAATGGAAATAAATATTTAGGTCATTTTTTGAGCATTCCTGTATCTCTTATCTGTTAATATTTACTTTTTTTGTCAGCATGACGAGAATTTTCTTGTGTCAATACAGTGATGAGCAGAGGTTAGGTTAAACTGGGAAAAAAACAAAAACACATTTGAGAATTTCAAAACAACTAAAAACTAAAAAGCCTGAAATAAATAATCACCCTTAATGGAAGATGTGTACTTGTTTTGCTGCAAATGTCTTCTAGTTCTGTGCAAATTATGGTCCATCTTTCAGCTTCTTGCTTCTACAGATTTTTGATGATGTTTAGTTTGCGGACTGTGTGGATCATGGCAAAACCTTTCGTTTGTGCTTCTTGGTGTTTCTGAGGTGTGTTTAAGGTGATTTTCCAGCAGTGGAAGGCATCATCTTTTCATAATCATCTTGTTTACAGATGGCTTTAGGAAATTCTTCATAGAACATTTGTTGAGAAATAAAACCATGAAGCTCCTGTTGTCCAGTTGTCTTCTATAGTAAATGGATTCAACAAGAGTCTGCAGAAGTTGTTACCAGTTATTCCTCCACTAGTGTTTTAATGTATCCAAAACTCTCCCATCACAATATTCAGCCAATCCCTGTGGGCATAGGACACATGAAGAGCGCATGCATGAAAGGTAGTATGAAGGTATGAAAAGTAGTCTAAACTTTGAGCTGAATCCGAATGCACCTGGAGTCTGATTTGCCTAAACTAACTTTCAGCTATAGTCAGGCTGGGATCTGCAAAGTCTCAATAACAAATGCACTATTGTCTGTCCATTTACTACACTCATAAAGTTTAACCTTAGCATGAATGAATTATTGCATTAATATTGAAATAAATGTATTTGAAAATGATCAGAATATAGATTTCCCAGTCTTCAGATTGCCTCCACAACTTGTATTCCCCCCCCCCATTCATTTAATCTATTTTTCTCTTCTAGAATACTTTAGATGTTTATTTCCAGACCCGAGTTGCTGACATTGAGCCGAAGATCCAAGCAAGTGTTTTTCTTTTCCTTTTCCTCTGAAGGTCATATTTGTGCAGGTGTAACTCCAACAGAAAACGGTGCAGCAGTGCTCTGCCATCAACTTTATTTTGCTATAGGCTGTTTACAGTAACATATTTAGATTTTTCCTCTTTAGCGATCCTATAAGCAGCTCTAGCAACACTTTTTTTGTTTTCCAGACCTTGAGATGACTTCCAATACTTTATATTGAATTAAATTTCATGCCTTATACTATGAACAAAGGAAACATGAAAAGACCTAGTCTTTTTAGCCTCCCCTTGCTTTTTTAGCATTTGCTATATTCATTTTAGTGCGGCAGGTATGCATCACTTGCCATTTCCTAACAATAAGCCATAGCTCTTACAAACAAGCTGAGACTTGTTGGTGAAAATAATCTGAAAGCCCAAAGTTTGGTGTGTCTAAGCTTCAGTATGTTGCCCTTTTCCATTTTAGTCTCTGAAAATGAGCTAATCAACAAAATAATCCTGCTCAAAGTTTCAAAATAATCTTGCTAACAGTATTGAGTACCTTTTATTCTTTTGTTGATCTGTTCATCCTTGTGTCAGCTATCCGTAG
>JBBDHI010000021.1:8892802-8908928 GCA_037177115.1 Craterocephalus stercusmuscarum
CCAAGGAAAGGATCCCATGGCAGGAAGATCCAGCAGGGAGCCAAAGAGGAACCGACTCTTCTCCAACTCCAGACACCATCGTCGCTGCCGGAGGGAACGAGGTCCCAGCAAAGAGCCCATCCGCCTTTCCGCTGGGTCCTGATAATGGCTCCTACAGCCTGAGTGATGGCAACTCCCATTCTAGGTGTGTTTGTTAGAGTCAGCGGTAATAGCAGCTGCAGGATCTGTGCCCTTGCTGCAGAGTTTCATTGAAGTGATTCATTGTAGTCCAGATATATTCTGTACAGTCCCAGATGGAAATGTCCAAAGCTTTGTGGTTTGGTATTAACAAAGAGAAGAGGGGAGGAGAAGAATAAAATATCTGAGAGTGGTTTGCTCCATCTTGTGGTTTCGAGGGGAGACAAAGGAAATGCTTGAAGCTGCAAGAAATGCAGACTGTAAACTCATCTACTTTTCCTCTTCAAAATTCTTCTCCTTTGAATTAAATAAATCTCTCCTGCTTCGGATTATTCAGATAGAAATAACCAACTGCCAACAGATTTATATATAAACAGCTTTATTTCATAGTATGCGCACACTCTACAAAACATATAAAAATTTAAGCTTTTATGTCACGTCATGTAAAAGTAGAATTTGAAAGGGATGAAAATGGCATGCGAGGACGCTATGTCCTATTTTTCTATCTCTAATCAGTTGATCCTGCCCTTCAGAGATGCTGTGATTGAAACAAGTTTTTTTTTAAGATTATTTATACCTGATGAACAACCCTAATCTGTTGTTTTCACTGTTAACTTAAAAAAAATGTTTTTCAAAGATTTATTAATCAATAAACCAAAACGAAATAATGCCTAAAACTAAAGGATTAAAAAAACTGCCTCTGTACTTTTGTGATTCATAAAAGTCTTTAATACCTTTCTTTATCCAAATCTGTGTCTCACCCATCTGCCCTTCTTTCACATCCTGTTTCCAGTACAATCAGTTCTGGTCACTCAGGGAGTCCAATGGGACAAGGCTGCAGAGCGATGTCGCCACAGAGCGAGGCAGCCGCTGCTAACATCTCACCCACATCCCAAAACCCCCAGTCTCCAGGAACCAAGAGCTTCTATCCTCGTCAAGGAGCAACATCAAAGTACCTGATTGGCTGGAGGAAGCCTGGGGGAACTGTGAACTCTGTGGACTTTGGCAGCACTCGCAAGTAAGATGGGGAGCTTTCTTTCCTGTGAATGTAACCAATGCAAATGCAAATGCTTTCTAATGTGTAACAGTGTTCAGTGCAAATATTACTAAATGCAGGAACGATATGGCTTGTTGTTGTTTGCTTTTTCAGGCTTGGTTAACAGTGCCACCGTGTGGTGTTCCTGAGTTTTGTTTAATTTGCAGGAAAAGAGGACAGTGCATCCTGAACTTTTTCCATTTAATGATTTTGGCAGTTGTTTTTATGTGGCTCGAAGTGTGTTGGCATGATTTGTACTTGGTGAAAAATCTTGTTTTGAGTTCAAACTAATTACACTTTCTCCTGGTAATGCAACTCATTCTTGGCCGCCTCCTTTTTTTTTTTTTTACCATATTATATGAGTTTGTTTTATATGATATGTCTGTGATCAAATGCTATTTTTTCTTCTGTCTCCAGACGCCACCAGAGTGATGGCCTGCTGGGTGGTCAGCCCCAGCTCAGGGCCAATCTCCGCGGCTCCCAGTCACCCCAGCGGCAGACTGCCAAATCCAGCTTGGAAGAAGACTTGAAGAAACTCATCACTCTTGACAGCCCACCTCCCACAACAAACGAAGAGAAGGTAATGAAAAATGCAGCTTCCTGTCTCCTAATGCTGATTAAGTCCTTTATCAGCGTGATATATTACTTACTGGGCTATTTGTTACCTTTGGGGGTGGGAACTGCATTAGCAAAGTGGTGATAAGAAATAAAAGTTACTTATTAGTAATTGGACAAGTTAAAAGAATTTGGTATGGGTTAGAGAATTAGTTTAAAGTCTATCTGGTCAAATAGATAAAAGCAGATGATTAACACACAGACAGTGAATTCTCAGATGAAGAGGCCAGTCTGACAAAAGAGTTTACATTAATGTTCATAATGAAATAAATATATAAATCAAATTAACATACTAACATAATAGATATACAGATGAAATGATTTGCTCGGATGATATATAAATAAGTGAAAAAATACAAATAGTGGGCTATTATTTGAATGGTTAGATAGCAAGAGTAGAAGCTGGATCAGTTTGTTGAAAAGAGGCAACTGAAATAACCAGCTAATATTGATGGGTAGGTTATTTCAGCTAGTAATTAAAGAATTTGGATTTTTTTTAAGAAACAGTGCAAAAATTAATAAGATCCAACTATTAAGTTGGAGGTAACAACCATGCCCACCATTAGCTCACAATGACTTGGATATTTTCATTGATAATGAATGTTTGGTCTTTTTAGGTAGTGCAGCTGAAATGGTTTAAGTAATAGATATTTAATTAAGATGGGTAGGAACAAAAGCTTTTTAATATCAAACATATTACATTTGAAAAGTACCGACTTAGCAGTGACTTTAACAAAGGCCAAGTTCTTTCTGCCCCAGTAAGCTTGACAATGAGCCAACGTGCACAGTAGCTTGGCCATCCCCTAAATGGAACGCAGGCATTTTAAATGCATGTGTGCATTTTCTGGCCTGACATCTCAAAATACTTTAAATGCCTTCTTTGAAAGCTTTGAAATAGTTGACCTAGCACAAAGTAGTGGACATTAAGTATTTAAAAAAGCTACGTTTAAGTGAATAAATGTACCAGTTACCTAAATGAAAAAACCTGCCATATTGAGTGGTAGAAATATTTAGCTAGAATTGTAATAACAGGCTTTCTGTTGGCAAGTATTAACTCTTAAAACATCTTTCAACAATCATTTTGCATCATTCAATAAGCATTTGTTTTGAATTAAACTGAATTATACAAATTTGCTAAATGACTGCGATGTGAACTGCAGGGTTTATATCCAGCAGCAGTTATGAGCCATGTCCAATTATTACTGTCAGGGTTCCTTTTCTCTTTCAATTCTGCACCGTTAGTTGTAATTTCTCAATTCTTACCTGATTTCTGTAACTCTGTCTGTTTACCTTCTTCTCTGAAGCCGCTGTTCCCCGGCCCACCGCCCAGCCGCCGCTCTCTTCAGAGAACGCTGTCGGATGAGAGCATCTACAGCGGGCAGAGGGAGCCATTGTCCGGCGGACAGCGCGACACCCCCACCGACCTTCTTTTTACCTGCTCCACCATCCCCCGCTCCCCCATCACCCGTCAAGGATCAAGCCGGCGAGCTGCGCACAAATCTCTTGGTGGGTTTTTAGTTTTGTGACTGCATTTAATTAACCAACGGATCCAAGAATGAACCTGCACACAGTCCCAATTTAAATCGTGTCACATGAGAGCAGATCCAAGTGCCGTCCAGAGTAGTTTACTCATCTGTTCGTCTTCCCAGGAGACCTGTCAGCCCCAGAGAGCTCAGATCTGGAGCAGGACAGGAGGAGGCAGCAGCAGCAGCAGCAGATGGAGCCTGTTCTCATGCCCCTGCCTGACGCTGGAGCTGATGGCCCGCTGGACTGGGCCCACTTGGTGGATGCTGCCAAGGCATTTGAGGGTAAGCATAATGTTTTTTTTTTTATTTAATTTTATTACCTAAAATCGATTTAGCCGCCGTCACACTTCAGTAAAACAAACAAATGTTGCCATCATTTGGGGAAACATCAGAAGTGGACGCTGCCGTTCCAGGTCTAATAATGAACGTTTTGTGTTTTAGAGCAAAGGCTGGTTTTTCTAGCAGCCCAGGAGGAGAGCTCCGCGGCTGAGAGTGCAGCAGCTGCCAGCCCCCAGCAGGCCGAGCCTCAGGCAGCTCCACTGAGACAACCCTCGCCGGGGTAAGAGGCCTCGGGTCATGGCCTGGGACCAATGTTTGTTTTACTTCATTCGTTTCCAACACTGTGACACTGTGGAAGACCTGGCAGAACTTAGTCCAATCACACACTCCTGCAGCTATTTTCACTAATTAGTTTTCCTCGCTGCATGCTCATCTATAAAGTCAGCAGGCTAGGTTTGGGTTTTACCGTGCTGCTTGTCCATTTTCCACAGAGAAACTCCAGCCTGCTTGATGGGGAAGGTGAGCCAGCTGGAGTCGATGGTGAAGGCGCTGCAGGAGGACCTGAAGAGGGTGGGTTATGCCTCCGTTAGTGCTGCTATCTTTTTCCTTGCTGCCACATTTAAGTTTTAATAGCATGCCCTGCAATAAGTAAGTCAAATATGTGATTATGAACCTCAAATCTAATGAAGTAGTCTGTAATCCCTGTTTGTCATCATCAGGAGAAGGATGCCAAGGCGTCGTTACAGGCCCAGATTCTGAGCCTGCGAGAGGACAACCAGCGACTCCTGGAGGAGTCTTACAGTGCTTCAGCCAAGCTCAAGAAGTTCACAGAGTGGGTCTTCAACACCATCGACATGAACTGATTCACACAGATGATGTCTGCCCTCCACTGGGGGTTTAACCACTACTCAAGTTGTTTTCAAACTTTCAGCGCTACAGAGTTGCTTAAGAAATTGTGTTTTGGATCTTCACAAACCAGTGCCAACATGGATGTACATGCTATTCTTCAGCCTTGTGGATATGTGGGGAAAAAATCACTATAAAAGACTCAACAGAAGGGGGAAAAAACAGGGATAGACAAAGAGCAGAGGTGGTACTGTGTCCGTTTTTATCAGCATGCACTCCCTTCTTTAGGAGTTCCTAAATAAAATAATGCTTTGTTTTCGGTCTACATGACTGTTGGTATCCTTGCATGTCAGAAAGCAAGACGTCAAATCTAAACCTAAAGGGACTAAAAGTTACTGTCCCCATTAAGCTTCTCAGCTAACCTAATTAAAAGCGATTAGATTTCCAATTAAAAAGCTAAAATGAAAATTTCCTCATCCCATGTGAGACTTGTTGAATACAGTCCCATGTTGCTCTGACAAAATTCACTTTCTTAGAATAACATGTGTTGTAATATTGTTGGTTTAGACATTCTGTAATTTTCCCAATTCAACTGTGATGACACAATTTATTTTTGTATTACTAACCAAAAAAACCAAGCTACGATGGAAGATGTCTGATATTTTGATGGCAGTGTGGATAGAAAGAAGGAAACAGACAGCCTTACATGCGTAAAGTGTGGTGCCTGTCTGTAAGTAAAAGTTGTGTGGATGTATTAAGTGTTGAAATAAGTAAAACTTGTAAAGGACACAAGAAAAGAATATATACTGTATAAATACACAGTGGGTGCCATAAAGATACAAAATATCAATTCAGATTAATGTAAATATGTGTTGTTAACATATATCATCCCCTCCTGTGATATGACAAAGATATCGGCCAAAAAAAAAAAGCCTTTTGCAGATGCATATCTGCCTAAATGGGCAGTTTGTTATAATAAAAAAGCGTATATCCTTCATCTCTCCAGTTGGCTGATTTTTAATCCGAATGACTAATTCTGTTTATTTGTCCTATAACATTTTGTAGCCTTGCCTGCTGCAGTGGATTGATTGACAGTGCCACCTAGTGTTGACAACATGTAACGTACTACATGGAACTGATCCTTTCTCCATCCATAGCATGTGATACGGCCTCAATCTGATCCTTAAATCTCAGAATAGATTAAAGCGGTACATTTCACTAATATAATTACTTGCTAAGGTGTTGTGTAAATCCTGAAATTCCTACTACAGAGTTATCTGTAGCATGCAAATCTGCTTGAAAGCCCAACACAAATTTGGTCTGTAGATGACCAAAGCCCTTATTTAAGCCTCATACTGTAACTGCCTCCTTTTGTATTCAGACACTGTGCAACTGTATATAAGGAGAATTTAATATTCATCAAAATTTGCACCTTCATTCTTACTTTTTACATTTATTTGAAAGTGTTTTTCTTTTTTTTTTCTTTCTTTTTTTTTTGCTGTACTGGCAAGCGGAGCAAGAAAGGAATCATATTAAAGAGGAAATAGGGATAACGGAGGAAATGGACCACAAGCAGGACTTAGACAAAGAGTCCCAGGTTTCTAACGGAACAGATAGCCCCTTTGCCTTCATTTGTAACATGTGTGACAGCATGTCATTCTGTTTCCATTGAGCTGTGATGTGTAAAAAAATGTTTATATCTATTAAAGATATTTTGTTGAATTACACTTTGTCTGGATGAGTTACTCTCTGCAGAAGCAGTGTGCAGTAGATATGATTTTGCCAAAGCATAAAAAGATGCATCTTTTATGGTATAATGGGAGGAAAATGGGTTGTTTGATGTGGCTTTACCAGTAAATGGATATCTGTCAGGAGGTGGCTGCCTGCTGCTGTGTTGTGATTAACAGAGAGCTGCTGTTTTTCCACTTTGGCATGATTACACAAGACATTTGCCCTGACAGAGAGGAGCCTGGGTAGCGCAGACTGATGGATGAGGACGCTGTCAGAGATTGCAACATAAATAAGCGGTTGATAATGAATCCAGAAAGTAAATGCTCTGATACCTTGCAGCCTTATAGTTTAATGCTGGGTTAGCTTGTGCTATATTAAGATGGTTCATGCAAATACTCACATGGGGGGCCTTCAAAACACAGGATCTTCGTATAGAATTCACTTTATTCATTTGAATGGGACAATGTATATTTAGTGTATATTTTGCACAATGCTAATTTTAATTTATTGTCCCATGACAGAAAACACAAACGTCAATAAAAACAAAAATAAAATTCAATAATAATAAAATGTAATAGCTTTTAAATAATAAAAACAGCATGGGTTACAGTGTTAATAGTCAGGTTAGTATCAGACAAACTGGAATCTCATGATGATTTGTCTGAAAAGGGAAGTGCATGCATGCGTGCTTTTACACACACTCGTACACATGAATCTACACTGTATTCCAGTCATGATAATGATAATACCAGGATGACCAGGACGAGAAATGAAGATGCATAACAGGACGGTCTGGTTCCTGAGCCAGTTCCTCCACTTTTTCACTTTACTTTGGGGTTTTAGACAACTTAGTGAGCGTGTGCATTGAGATTCATTTCCGCAGTGTGATGACTCCACAGGCTAACTCCCTTTACTTTAATGCTTTGGTCTTTGTGCATTTGTACTTATTCTGACTATTTAGGGGTAAGGATTAATTTCTTGCACTTTATAATTTGGTCAGCCAGGTATTTATAGCTTCAATGGTCATGTATCAAATATAATACATTCCTGAGACCTGTCGCATCACTTAATGGTTAAAATTCCTGTTGTAAACAACTGATTCTTGCATTTCAGTAATTTAGACGTATCATATGGCAATAATTGGTAGATGTAAGCAATTTTTTACTGCCTATTATTTCTTAAGTCAGACATTAAGGGCTTATTTTGTAACTTTTTGGACTCATTCTGTGTTAGGGGTTTTATTGCTCTTTGCAGGAGTATATGTTATATATATTATATTGCACAGGTGTTTGATCTGCAGGTGTTTCCACACACTTCCATGCAGTGTCAAGTATGGAGGGAACAGCTTGGTGTAAAATGATATATGAGATCTGTGCAACTAATCATGATATTCTTTTTTAAATATTTTTAATAAGTGGCTTCCGGCGTAATTTATTCAGCGTTATCACTAATTTTCTAACTGTTTTAGCCATTTCCAAATAATGTGAAAATAGATTTGTTATTAAAATTATTATGATAAAAGAGAAGCTTTAGTTTCTTTGTTTCCAATTAGTTTATTGTCAAAGCTGCACTGACTTTTCTGCAGCTTTCGTAAAGGCTCCATCTACTGCAACGTGGCTCTTTGTCGTACATGTATGAACATATATATTTCCATCCGGGACTAAAATTGTACAGTATGCATCCACATCATCGACTGAGTATAATTGGCCTGCAACACTTACATAGAAACAGCACTTTGAGCTTTTTAAAGCATTGATGCTATTTAGCTTGTCTTTCTTTCAAATGTGACTGCAGCATTATGAATCACAAAAGCATCTTACATGTCACATAATGCATTCTGTTGGGCTGTAACATGCTGTGCTATGAATGCAAGCTCCTTGATATAATTACTTCTGGAGATCGTTATTTCTTATTCACAGCCCACGTTTTCACATAAACTGTCTGAGCTGTCATAATGGCTAGAAAAGAGGAAAGGAAAGGTTATCCATTTATGCTTCTGCAGTTAGCCACTGATAAAATGCAGTTTTCTCTTACAAACAATCAAAAACAAGAGAACCCTTTAACGAAATATTTGTTTCTGGCTTCTCTTTTTTTTTAATTAGGAAACCATGTCATGGACTCAATAACAAGAAGCTGATTTTGGTTACAAAATTCTTGCAACCAATACCCAACTAGGGCTGTAAATCATAAGTTAAATGCCGATTAGATTTTTTTATCAGTTCCCTTGAAGACACTTTTGTGTCATCAGAAATTTTACCACAACATAATTTCAGTTTGATTGAGTTCAGAAACCATCAGCAGATGTGACCATGATATCACGCTGGTTTGACACAATCACTTCTATTTGTATCAAATTTCAAAAAGCAACCAAATCTAATTATCTTCCCGGTGCTCAATCAGACATTTAAATGAAAAACCTCTTCTTTTTAACAAAAATAGACTGCACAGCATGAGCGTCAGAATGTTCACACTATGAAAAATAAAAATGAAGTGTTGCATTTCTATTTGTAAAACATTAAAGTAGGATAGAGTGTAAATCCTATTTATAGTCCTATTTATAATAACTAAGGTGGAACAGACTGCTGTACTAGACAGACTTTCACAGTTGCACACAGCACCCTAAATTAACAACCATCAACCTCTAAATATGGGTAAAAATTCATTTTGGTGGGTATGAAGACAAACTTCATGTCCAGTTTACTGCAAGAAATGAATTGAATCATTTCACTGGTTTATCCTGGAAGAGCTTTCACTACATTTCCCATGAGCACTGCTCCATGAGGAGACAAACATCCATCAACTGCGAGCTTGAGTCAGAGTTCCCCAAACTTTCATCAGCATTGTGCTCCCTGTGGACCAAGTATCCCCAAACATGCAGAGCGTTCTTGGTTGGCCACCGAGGTAAACGATGCTGCTCAATCAGTGCCTGACTTTTTTAGATTTGTAGCAAAAGAAAATACTTCAAATGACAAAAAGAAAAAAAAAGTCAAACATGGTGAATGTGAATTTTTCGTCAAATCTTTTCTTGCAATAATCGAAACTCATCACCTGCCCGCTCATTTCCTGTGCAAGCATGTGCCCATTTTAAATGATAGAAATCAAGCCCGAACCAGACAGGGTCCTGACAGATCCCGACAGGTTCGGGCAGACATCTTGTGGGACGATGGGTGGGAGAAATGCTTCACAGTCAAATGTGGAAGAAACTAGAAAAACCTGAAGTAGTGCTGCATTAACCAATAGATGTTTGTTGCATCTCGTTTTCCCCTTCAGTAAATCACGGTACAGCGACTCCTCTGCCAGGGAGTGTACACGCTATTTAAAGGTCTGATTCCTGTGACTAGTGCAATGTGAATGCAGCTCGGTGCTAAAGAATGTTGCAACCCCAACTGAATCGAGTCTAGTGAACTATCCTTGAGTGAAACCTGGTGACTCCCTCTGAAAATATCTCAAAAATCTCTCTGTTTTAGGCCCCGTTTGCCTGCAGCAGGAACCTTGGATATCTGCATTTTTTCCTCATCAAATCAAAATAAGCCACTCAGGTTGTTTCAGCCAGTGGGAACCGCCAGCCCCGCAGGTTCGGTCTTGAAATGATTCCAGTATCGATGTTTGTAAAATGCTGTCCTTGTTGAACGGATTTTGATGTTACCTCCTGACACTCGTCTACAATGCACACAGTGAAGAGTCTTTGTGACATTTAAAGGGCTCCTCTCTGTTTTACTATAAACAGCCGCGTGCTCTTCATGCTTATTTCATAAATCACGGTGCCAATGATGCCACAAAACATAAATACATCCCGCTGATGATAAAACACGCTCCATTATTAAACTCAGAACTCATGGAAGCCGCACTGAAGCTGGCTGAATAATTAAAACCTTCAGCATGTTGGATTCACATCAAATAAACAGGAATTCAGCTGCAACCTAAAAGCGGTTTTGTACGTGTATGAACAGATGTAGTTTGTGTGGAAATGTGGCCTCTGAGACTTTCTTCCTGTCTGCTCCACTTACCCATCAAGCAATTTACACCTTATATTGCCAGTGACAGCATCAGAGATTCTATTATAAGCCATAAATGCTGTTCATTACGGAGCCAGTTCACACTCTTAACACAACAAATGATGCTTTTGCCTCGTTGTCTGTGAGCTGCAACTGTTTGGTAGCAGAAAACAGCAGAACGGGGGAGAGACTGGACTTATTTTACAGACAGAGTTCATCTGACAAGATGCTCGGAATAACATAATGAAAACAAATACATGGTCTTATTGTAGGTTCAGCTCCTGATTTGATCTGAAAGGATTAAAGCTGCACTGCGAGGGAAGATTTATAATTAACAACCTGCTTTGTATTAATGGCTCTGTGATCAGGATCAAACCAGCTCTGTGCCAGCTACAACAGATTGGCAGGAAAGAAGGCGGCGGATGCAGGGAGGCTCCTCTGCTCCTCTGTCCGATGGGCATTAGCTGCATCTCTGAAGGACGCCCAAACAGTGAAATCAGTGGGTCAGAGTTTTGCAGTTTTGGATGAGTTTTAGCGGTGTCATGGGGGTCCGGGCCCGTCTTGTTGTTGGCATTCCTCGCTGCCTTCATGGGACCACCAAGTACCACAGCCATCATGTTTGCTTCTCTTTGATCTGCGTCCGCAGGCAAACAGACGTGCCCTCCAGAGAAATTTGACTGCGGGGGATCCACCAACAAGTGTGTCTCGTTGTCATGGAGATGCGATGGGGAGAAGGACTGCGAGAACGGGGCGGATGAGGAGGACTGCGCGTCTGGTGAGTTGATGAGAATGAGCTGTGTGGATGGGCTGTTTCTCTGACCTGATGCTGACTTTATGAGCGACACAAACAGCAGAACGAGGTGAACTCAGATCCTTCCTGCACTGTGTTTTAAAAGGTTTTCTCCGCTCTGATCCCAGTCATTATCACACAGGGGAACTAGATGGATTTAAATTGAATTTTTATTTTAAACCACACGTACTCGACAGCAAAACCTCCTTCTGATCAATTTCCGTGTGAAAGTATGAATATTTGGAGCTTTCCGATGACGTTTGGAGGTGTCTGCCATCACATTTTCCACTGCGAGTCTTTCCACCACCAGAAACAAGAAAAATGATGTCTACTCAAAGGCAGCCAATGGCAGAACTCACTGGTGAGGTAGCCCCCGCCCCCACGCCCCTGCAGGGACTATCCTTGCCCTACTTCTGAGGAGCCGTGAAGAATCGGCTTCTTCTTCTTTTTCTTTCCCTTGCCTCTTTACGTCACGAGAAAGTGATCGAGGCAACGGAGCTGAAGGTGTTTAGACCTTAGAGTAATGTATAAAATGGCAGATGGAGGCAAATGAACAAAGAGAGAGAGAGAGGAGCCATCCTCTTATCATCCTACATTTATGGTGTTGTTCTTAGCCAGCACCTGCTGCTCCTCGGCTGTGTGTGGGTGCTGAGATCGTCTCTGCTCAGGTTCACAGCCAATCATGTCTTTGTTAAGTACATACATTACAAGTATTTATTAAGAATTAGATTGTATCTTCTGAATGAGTCCCAGACCTCATTGTGGCCCCCACACTCACACACCAAAGCAAACATAGTGATTTTATTGACTTCTCCGCTAATGCCTTCTTAGCTTCGATGGCTTTCTGCTGCGCTGTTCATTGAGAGCCAGTCTAGCCCGGACTAATCCTTCTTTCATTCTAATGTCTGTATTGATGCGGCAGTCTTAAGCCTCTCAGTGGCAATGCGAGGGCAGGCAGTGGGCTGTCGCCTGCTCAGGCAAAGGCCAGAAATGGCTGCAGGGGTAAACGGTGCTCTGCTCAACCAGTTCAGAGAGGCTGCCTCCGACACCAGCAGAGCAGCACTCGATAGCATCGCAAATTAGGCCCATTAAGCGCTGCCCCGGCCAGTTTATCTGAAGAGCGGCTGGGCCCGGCGCCAGCGTGGAAGATGATGTTTAAACCAAGGTCAAGAGGCTTTTACATGTTAGCTCACTGCAGATCAGATCTGGAGCGAACAAGCATCGATTTGCAAATCTGATTCAGGACTGACTCTCGGTTTAAACCGATTTTTGATTCACAAAATATACTGTTTGAGGACAAAAGATGATGAAGGGGGCAATTGCAGGATTTTCTACATTCCTTTATAAGCTGGAAGGAGGTTTTCATGGAAAATCAGCTGATCTAAAAATTGCATAAAAAGGTGACATTTTGTTTAGCATTTCTTTGCCACTTAACAATAACTTTGAAAGTAGTCTGTCAAAGACCTAATCGATTCCTGAAAATCTTGGATCGATTTAGAATCTTCACAAATAAGAATCTCGATCCTGATGTGAAATGACATTTTTCCACACCCCGACTGCATTCGTGCTCCAGCTCACTCCATGTATTCAGCAGCTTCACAAAAAACATTCATGTTAAAATATAATGAACAATGTCGAAGTATTTGAACCGAATCAATTTTAGAGAATGAAGCTAAAATAAAGCTGAGAGGGATAGATCACTCAGATGAAATCAGACCAGGATCACGCAAATTTCTCCATGAAACGTTTTACTCGCATAAACACAGAACAGAGATACGACTGATACTGAAAATGCCTTCTTTTCAGAGAAAGGTCGTACATGTGGCAGCTTTCTGCTTTAGACTGGCATAAAAAACTTTGTTGAGATGGCTTAAGCCACATAAGTAGAAGCATCCTCACTTCATCTCTGCGCTCATACTTCAATTCTCTATGACTCCATCGCTACATTATGGAGTTATAAATGCATTTTTTCTCTACTGTTATTTGTTTTTGTCTCTGGAGCTACCATGGTTGGCTGAAGTCATCCTGTGCTGTTAAATCCTGGAAGCAGATCCTACTGAACGCTGCTGTGTAGAGGGGTTTATATAAGGGTAATCGCTATTTAAATCTATCTTGTTTTCCATGAAGTGTTTTATATGGTTTGGCCAGATCAATTTATGTTTGTCAATGTGTCATTGCATTTGGTCAGTTACCACACACCCCCTCCTCCCCAACCCAGTCTTATATTTAGTTGACCCCTTTTGTCTACCAGGCCTTTTGATTCATTCTTTAAGTTTCTAATCATTTGGACCTTTGGGAAAATTAAACCCAGTTTTAAGACTGAAAGATATATTTCTGCTCTTTGTTGCAGAAGTGCCTGAGCCAAACTCTTTTTCCATAAAACAAGCTGCTAACAAAGACTTGCAAGGGCTAACTACAGGGTTTGTGTCTTTATTTCACATGAACATGAAAATAAGAATGAACCACCGACAAAAAACATGACCCGATTGAATTCATACGAGCTGAAATAGCAGCAGCAATAGAGAGACGCAAAGGTATCCATGGTTACGGCGGCATGCAAAGAGAGGGTATGTAGTGTCACAAGATACAGTAAGAGCAAGTTGTTTGATCCTGACAGTGTGCAGCTCAGGCAGGAGCTCAGCATCAGAGGTCTCACCAGGCTGAGATGTGGAGTCACGTGATCAGATGTCAACTGGTTTTGATTGTTTAATTCAGTGCTTTGTTTTTTACCTGGATGGCATTATTGTTATTATCGTTATTATTATCGTTATTATTATTATTATTATTATTATTATTATTAACAAGACAGCATCATACAGTTGCTGCATCCATGATGAGAATCTCCTGTTTCACCGCATCCCAGACGTGGAATATTGACTAAGATGTGGTGGCTGTGGAGGCCGTTGGAGTTCAGTGGACTCATTGTCATGTTGGAGATGATGTGAGTTTTGTGACATGGAGCCTCATCCTGCTGGAAGTAGCATCAGAAGATGCTACAACCATCAGACCAGCAACGTTTTCCATCTTCTATTGTCCAGTTCTGGACAGTCTGTGTGAATTGTAGCCTCAGTTTCCTGTTCTTAACTGACAGAGGGGGCCCCTGGTGTGGTCTCTACTGCTGGAGGCCATTTGCTTCAATGTTGGATGTGTTGCCTGATGATATTCTATATACTTGGTTGGAACCAGTGCTTATTGGGCTTCCAGTTGTCTTTCTAGCATCCCCAGCCAGTCTGCCCATTCTGCAGACATCTGACATCTACAAGACAACTGCTGCTCACTGATTATTTTCTCTTCATCAGACCATTCTATGTAAAGCCTAGAGATAAAAACTGAACTGGTGTAAAAGTGAACAATTCTATGGAAAACTGTGTTTATCATTGGATGAAAAAAGTGTGTAACTTTTTACCCATTTACAAGGTAAAAGTACTTAAAAGTTCTTCCTGCTTGTTTAATTTCTTATGGACACAAAATCCATCTTCATGCTGAGGCTACGCTGCACAAACTGCTTGCAGACAAATACCTAAGATTTAACACCTCTTTATTCATTACATGATGCAATTTAATGGTTCAATTTATTATCGTTAACGCCGTGTCACTGTTTAAATTGACTTAAATGTACCAAGCTGAGCATAAACTGCATTTCATAAATCTTTTTTTGATCTAAAAAGGAGCAACTAATAAAATGTGATGTGCACTAAAGAATAAATTAAAAGATCAGACTGAATTAAAATAAGATCAGATCCTTTTCTTTGGTAAGAAAGAGTTAAACTGAAACGTATTTATTCAATTATTTAATGAGCTTGATATTTTTGCCAGCATGTCCCCAGCGGTAGCTCACCCTTCTCTCACCATCACAGCCCTGCTTTATGAGCAGTTTGCACATTTTGAACCGAAGCACTGCACAAAAGACATTCAAGGAAAGAAAAGACTTTTATTTACTGCTGAAAGCTTTAGATTAAAGACGAGCTGAGGTGGGTGAGGAAAGATGGAAATGATCAGTTTCATCCAGCTAGATTTCCATAGCTCAGAGTTCATTCTCCTGCTGCCTACATGTCAAGTCTTGTTTAATAGAAGGTGAATGGATGAAGATGCATAAAACGATGTGGCAGCACTTGTACAAGATTAAATATGAAGCTCTTGACGAACATGTTTTCAGCTGCATTTGGTTCCTGCCAGCAAAGGCTCAGCTGGAAATTAAAATTCTCCTACGGCCACTAATCTGCTTCCAAACGATCTTTAGGTGGAGCGGTCGTAATTCATAATATTGGTGGATAAATTAAACATATGAAACCCCTCCAGCAGCACTGAGCACGGAAAGTTGAAGGCACCCTTTTCTCAAAGGCTACGTCATGGAGAAATCTCAGACAGCAAGAGAAATAGCAACAGAGGGATGTTTATTCAGAGAGATTTCCTGATTCTGACTCGGATATGTCTGAAAATAGGACTGTGAGGGATTTCTAAATATGCTGCTTTTCTTGAGAATTTGTTGCGCTGTTTGTCTAAATTATAATAATAATTATACAGATAATTGGCCTGATCAGCCAGCCGTCTAATTATTACCGCTATCCTTTCCAATGTTCCAACTACGGTCACGTTCATGATGTCTCCTCATGGATGTGCTTTCCCCGATCTCTGGCTCCGTTGTGGGTTCAGCTGCCTGTAAGGGTCATGAGCGGTACTCCATGAATAGTTTAAACTCGAGCCTGAGGCAATGCTTTAGAAACTTCCTTCAGTCAGTGGCAGCTCCGCGGCAGCACGACCAACCTGAGCCAACCTTTGACTCAGAAACCTGACCAGACCCAGATTCAACTCGGGGACGTCATTAAGCTTGTTCTAAAAAAAATTTAATCTGCCACATGTGTAAAAGAGATGAAGCAGACAAACAGCTTCACCTCTGGTTCCTCTTCATCTGATCAAAGATACTCCACCTCCTGTCTTCACTGATCACTCGCGTGGAGGTGCCGAATTTCTGTCTGAATAAGTGCTTTATGTTTTTTTTTTTTTATTTCTTTTTCTTGTATTTCTATTTTTAGACACTTGATGGAAAAATCTGAGCTGATAGTGAATGTGTAAAAGTAGTTCCAGCGTGATGTTCAGCATTGAGTAGCATCTCCTCTTTTCTAACATCTGC
>JBBDHI010000021.1:8968280-8982614 GCA_037177115.1 Craterocephalus stercusmuscarum
AAGAGATAGTTCGATGAAAATAAACACATCCTAAATAGGGATGTAACAAATCACGATACATCGAAAATCGATTTAAAATCGATTCAAACTGGTTTAAATGGGAATCGATGTAGAAAAAGGATTTGCATGCATCAATGCAATCAATGCAGATGACATTCAAAACAAATAAAAGTTATTTTGTGATCATTTCCATATCTATAATAAATTATTTGTTCAGTGTTAAGTTTTGTTAGTACAACAGGCAATAGAAGGTGTCAGTTTTAAACAAGGGAGAAAAAGGCACATATAAGAAAAAGACAATTCATTTGGCCATAAAAGAACTCAAATTTATTTTGTCAGGGGAAAAAAAAAGGCAAAAAAAAACAAAATTGAGAAATTAAAATCGAGAATTGAATCGAATCGTGGCTTGAGTGAATCGTTACATCCCTACTTAAGAGCATAACTTTTGAAATTTTTATGGATCTAACCTGTGCATGTCATCTTACATTACGCATGCAAGTAAAAACAAAATCCAGCACAGATGTGTAAAAAAGGTAAATATTAACAACTTTATTAAGAATTAAACTGCATTAAAAACAGTATGAGAGGGTCGAATGATAGCCACAAAGAGACGTTAAAGCTGGCTGAAAGTAGGGGAGAGCAAATTGTTTTATAGAACTAGTATCAATGTTGCAACAGTACTCATCCATATTGTCATCCTGCCTAAATAAAACAAAGCACTTTTTTGCATATACTGGCCAACCTTATGATACAAAAAGTTTGTGTTTGATATTCCCATCAGCCTTGACAGACTTATTTGATCTCAACTTCTAAATATATTAGAATTAATCAATTGATGACATTCATTTTAACTAATATGAACCTCATCAAGTCAGTGTTGCGCAGCTACAAATCAAATCTTTAACGTGAAATGTAGTCAGTTATATTTTATAAAACATAGACAATACTGTAAAATTAAACTAATTGAAATATTGTAACTGAGACACTAATGTCCTGGCTTGTTTGAAGAAGTTAAAGAGATACAGTGACACCAACAATAAATGGGATATGTGCTCCAGTTGCTCCTTTAAATATTGGTTGTACTTTTACACAACCTGCATATTCACATCGGTCAGATCCCTCCTGAGCCTGGGTAACGCTTATTACATTTCTTCAAATTTCTAATCAATTGAAGTATCAAACTGACAGCTGCTGAGCCACTCACTCCTGTTTTGAGTTGCCACTGGGGAGAATTTGTGGACAGGGAAAAAAACACATAAAACACAAAAAAATACAAACAATGCAACCCATTTACAGCCATTCCTCGACTCTGTTGCTCCCACTACGGAGGTTAAACATATTATTACCAGTGTGTGCGCTTTGTTTGATCCGATTCTAGACGGGCTGTGAGCTATGCTGCTGATGTCTGAGTGTGAGATTATCACAGACACACAGAATCTGGGGTCTGATATGAAGTCACTCCTCTGACCGGCAAGCAGCAAAGACTCTCACACTTAAGTTCCACTTTTCTTAGAGCCACTGAGATTTTGCCAGTCCCTCAGGGTTTCAGTGTTAATATTCAGAGTGAAATGGGGGGAGGATATTTCACATTCAAGCCCTCAATCTCTGCCACACGCCTGGTATGGTAATTAGCCTACTTAATTAATCTCAGCAGAGTTCCTCGCACAAGGGCAGGCTCTGATTTGACTGTATCAAAGATGGGGGGTAATGCTGCAACCTGGAAATCATGACCAGGTACTTTGTAGATGTTATTCACAGTCTGTTGCTATATCAAAAGGGGGCCAATATGGGGAAAATGCAGCGAGTGGCTCTTCTGGTATGCGCATCCCTACGTGCAAATAGTGACATTCCTCCACGTGTTCTCAATTACAACATTAGCAGGACGGCCATTTTGAAGGGAAATTAATGAGCTGTGGGCTCAGAGTCAGGCCGTGAATCTTAAACTACTGGTGAAGGAAGTCTTTTCTGATCTCCCTCTAGTTTTTACCCCCTTCACCTCATTTGGATGATGTCCAGTAGATGCACAGCTGTGTTATGCCGTCCTGCACAAAGTTCTGTGGTGGAGAAAAAGCCACAGTGTGCTGGGATTTGTGTCAGCGTGACTGTGGAGAGCAAAGAGGTACACAGCCAGGGATGGAAAGATGAGAGGAGGAAACATGAAGGAAAATGAGGAAATAAAGGGAGAGGCAGGGGGTCTGAAACAGCTAATAAGCAGGTCATGACTAATAGATAATACCATTTTTCCCCCGTTGTTCTAATCACGCCCAGACAACCTGCTCATAGTTGTTACTAATCTTATCCCTTCTATTCTCTGCCTTGCACTGTGTTTCTGCACACAGTCAAAAACACCAATAACTTTTTTTTTTTTTTTCACACATACCACCATTTCCGTAGGCTTTAAAGGTGCAGGAATTTTTACAAGCAAAATCACAGGCGTAGACTCAAAACAGATTTTGACAAAGCTCAACACACAAGTTCAGAGCTTTGACAAGTTCGCCCGGTAGCTTGACCGCTGATTTAGGATAAATATTTGCCTCATAAAAAATAATGGCGCACAGCTGCGTAGTAAACTACATAAATTGTGTTTGTCAAAGCTGAAACATATGTTGACTAAGTGTATCGTTCCTTACAATAAACCCCCGACGAACTAACCTGTGTGCTTCGCTGCCATTCCTTGACATCAACACACAGCTGTAATGAGACATAGTGCGACGTATCAGTTTACTAGAAGCAGGCCAGCTGTAGCCAGGCTTCTACCAAGAAACTCCTGCGATTGCTCAAGTCTAGCAATACAGGAGAGGGTTCTGATCAGTCTCATGTGAAATGAGCAGGGAGTTGGGGGGTAGGGTGGGATGAGGAGCAAAAGAAAATAAGAGGGTGAAAGCCTTCTGGTGGGATAAAACTGGCTGTGCAATGACACATTCTCCATCAGAGGGCTGCCACTCTGAGCAGCAGGTGCACTGGCTAAGGTGAGAGATTGTTTCGACACCTGTAATGACTGACAGGACCTACGCATTCAACGACGCAGAAGGTGACACCACCTCCACCTCTGCAATGAAGACTTTTCCCCCGGTTCACGTCTCTGTTTGGACCCTTTGTTGAAATCTACAAATAAACGCAGCGCCTGTCGAGGGATAACTCAAGTTTAAAACAGAGCAGGTGCTGAAAAGCACAACGTCTGATCAGCTTAGATCCAAGCGCCATTTGGTGCTCAGAGAAAAGCAGGAAAAACAAAACGTCAAAATCCTCCCCCGAATCATAGTTCACAGCCCGGCTTCATGGAACAACTCAAAAGGTGTGCAACAGATCTGAGGGAATAAAAAGAGAGGAAGGAGCTCAGATTGGAACAAGCAGGTGCCTTTTTCAACAGACTTGGGCAGATGTGGAGTCCTTGCAACAACACAAAGCACTTTACACATTTCCTGAAAGCTGATTGGCTTAAGGAGTGTCTTTTTCCTTTATCTTTTAAATTCCATCAATTCCATATTGACCATCAAGCACTTTTCAGCGTTAGTTGTGTGCACACTGTTCCTGTGTGATGACATCACACAGAATCACTTCCAAGATTACCAGCGAATCAGCCTTCTGAGGACAGGCAATAAGTCAAAAAGAATAAATGATATTTAAAGAACGTTGTGGCGGTTTTATGGGGTGCCAGCCTGAGGAAAATAACAGTTATTACAGAGTAGGGAAGAAAGTATTTCTCCATTTTCTTCTTACGTTAATTGTCTCAAGACTCCTCTGAGCGATCGCACAGCTGCTTGGGGAAGCTGGAACTCACTGGTTTGCATAATCTGGCTAAACTGTTGGCTTGTTTACAGCTTGTTTGTTTGCCTGACTGCTTGTCCACTGGAATTTCAATTTCCCAGCATTCTGAGAACTCGGCAACTCATTTTGTATAAAAAGCTTCGCCAAAACCACCAGAAAAAAAAAAAAAAGCTCCAACCAAACTGAAACTGGATAATTTTTTATTTGTTTAGCTGACAAATACCTATGAAGTACAAGCGCTGGGTACATGTGTGCTTGTCAGGGGCTTGGAGTTATGTCCCACACACTCACTGCCTTCCAGTTGAGTAGAGAAGGTGAGAGTGTACAGAATGAGGGCGAGGAGGAACAAAAGCAAATCTTGTGGCCAGTGGGGCCTCCGCTATCAGCGTGTTCCTGTCAACGGTTTGCCGTGTCACATGGCTGTGTCCGTAACGTGAGCGTGTGTCCACACACATTTTGCATATCTAGCAACAAGAGGAGCAGCTCACAGGAAGGTTCTGCAGCCCTGACTCAACTCCGCGAGTCTGAAATGCCTTCAAGAGAGCTGCCCTTTGTGAAAAATGCACAGAGGAAAAAGTAGTCCCGTCTATTCTGCTGTACTTAAGACGGCCTCTCACATTTGCAGGTGCAATGCTGCTTCACAGGAAGCCAGAGCTACCACACAGCAAAGGGAGGGGGAGGGCCTGTTCGGTATGACTACATCCTGACAGCAACCTCTGATTAAACCAATCAGAGCAACAGAGTCTGGGGTGAGGGCAGGAGCAAAACCAGACAGTACACCTCCACATCACAGTGGAAATAAACAAAAGGCCTGACTCACTCAAAGTGTACTCAACACTGATGAAAAGGAAGGCGAGAAACGGGGAAGCATCAGACTGATGGGGAGTCAGGAGAGCTGCGGATGGAAGACGTGTCCAGTCAACGGAAAACTCCAGCTGTGGCTCAAATTTTAATGAGCAGCTTTATTAATTAAATATTCCAGACTCCATTTTAATCAGCAGATTTGGGAGATTAGTGTAGTCCCATGCTCAGACAAGAGACAGACCTCACACAGACATGCACAGCAGACTCGCACGCTCTCGCTTCATCCGCTCCATCTCTACAACAAAGTCAAACCGGCGCTTCATTTCCCCAAAGTGAATCTTCTTTATACAAAAAAAAGGTCAAACTGGTCCATAGGAACGACATCCAATTAGTGTCAAGTGTGACTAATTATAATCTGACAAACGTGTGAAATGAAGTCAGAAACCCAAGACAGAGGCTAATTATAGCAGATTGAAACACTTCATTAAGCACAGCTTATAGCAAGGAGACATTCCACATCAGAATGCCGAAACGTCTCCGAGATGAAGCGGCAACTTGACAGCAGATGCACGGTGATGCCTGTTGGTACATAAGAGGGAGAAGTAGTCCATCAAGGTAACAAAAAAGCAGACTTTCCGATAATAATCCTGATCTTATGACAAACACAGATGCTTGGCAAACGGCAGTTACATGGAAGCTGTGATTGTACTGGGCAATTCCCTGGTGGGTAAAAACTGTGACGCATGGCTGAAAATTGTTTTTTTTTCTTCTTCCATTTAGCAAGCAGTGCTTTCTACGCAGCATTCACTCAGTGTGCCCCGGCAGTGGTGTGGAGTATCTTGCTGAAGCTCTGCACATTACAGATGCTACTCTGGAACCTTTAAATTAACGTATTTGGACTGCGTGTCACATACCCGGACTGCTGCTAGATACTCGTTATGTCCTTCATATGGCTTAACGACAACGTCAGCAGTGTTGTGAGGCGCACTAATGGACAGATTACAAAAGGAGCCAACTAAGCATGAGCCTAGGACCCCAAAGCATAAGAGGCCGCAAGGTACAACAGAAAGAGTCAAGACAAGCACTGCAGGGCAGAAAGGATTTGTAAGTTAAGCAGTTAAAATAAACTGCAAGGATGCAGACAAAAAAGAAGTGTCTCAAACCAAACAGTTGTTTTCATTTCTCCCTCATATGACCATAATGTGACATATACAGCCACAAAGGAATATGAAGAAACTAAAAAGCGGGTGCAAATAATTGTTTAATGAATAGACATGAATGTAGCAAGCAGGAATTGCAAAATGAATGCAAACAAGAAAAAAGGTTTTATGAGCCACAAACAAGGAAAGAAAAAAAAGAGAGAAAACAAAACACAATCTGGTGCAAAAAAAATGGAAGGCTACTATACAAATCAACAAATGGTAGTTTAGTTGCATTGCAGTCATTTCCATCTGGTTGCCTTGGTCCTCTTTTAGACCAATAGAAGGCCCCTTTACACATCTGTGTCCAGTGGACTGTTACTCTATAATCTGTCCACACCTTGTGTTTCAGACCACTGAGGTGGCAGGGTACCTCTGTGAAGGAGCAGATGGTTCTCCTGCTTGTGCCCAACACTTCCTCTCTGTCGGAGCATCTCTCTAACAGATGGGCCCAGGATCCTGGACCAAGCTAATCTCCAGCACTCCTCCACTTAAAGGCACAGTGGAGCTCCAGCTCTACCTCCACAGTCCCAGAGAGCCATGATCATTAGAACACATCAATACAGGCAGGCTGACTGCTGCTGTCACAACAGAGCTCAATGTGCATGTAAGGATATACAGAATCATCATGCAATAATAGCAAGACTAGAAGCATGAGGCTAAGTGTGCCCAACTTACAGTATTACCAATAAACAAACAATACAGAAGAACAAAGGAGAAAAAGAGAAAGGTATTTCCTTAAAATATAGGCTAGGAATAAAAACGTCTCTTGCACACGGTGTTTCAGCATAGAATGAGACAATTTATAGAAGCAGACTAAAAATACTGTCACTTTTGTCGAATTTGCCAGCAAGCATGCAAATACAAAATGCCTCCTCCCTTTCTTGCCTGCCTGCCTGCCTGCTTGCTTTACCGGGTCCTGACCACGTCTGCGCTCGGAGGAGCCAAAGTTGACATGTCGACAATTCACACCAACTATAAACGACTTTCGGAATGTCAGATGATATTCCCCTGCTGTGCCCAATCGAGCACGAACCAAATCGCCTTTTAATCATTCGTTGCAGTGCAAAGGCACGTTGTCGGCAGTTTTCAAATAAATATACAACCCAAGAGGAACGACACTCTATTGTGTTACACGCAAAACCGTGGGGAGGAGAAGCCTCTCTAGTGCAGTGAAAATGTCAAGCAGCTTTACGCAAATGTTTAATACTAAATGTTAACATCTAGTAGAATAAAAGAACTATACGAGGCTACTTTGCCATGGAAGAAGTACACAAAATGAATTTGGACAGCCTCGCCTGCCATATGCACACGGCTGAAAATGACATGCACGAACAGCCGGTTTCAACGCTCGAGCTGGCAACAAAGTAATTATTTACAATTTGCTCAATGTCTAAATTACTTACGCTTTTAGTGGATTCTGAATGACAGCCGCCATTTTGCTACAATGTAACGCAATATCGGCGTCTTGCAGTTCTGAGGGAAACCTACGGGAATTGACCAATCAGAGCTCAGGGGGAATTCGTGGACCAATACATCTGCAGTATGAGCGGATGGGGCGTGGCTTAGTGGGGTAAACTGTCAAAATTATTTTAAAGGGTTTTCCCTTGTATTCATATTGTACACAAGTGAATTACAGCACTTTTAAAGAGACCTTTCCTGCCGCCCGGATGGCTGTAGTGACCCTTATGAGGCCATGCAATAAATTACACAAATTCAACATGGAAACCAGGGTTTCATTATTTATTAAAATATTTATAAATCATTTATCATCATCAATGAGCGTCACACAAATATTTCCCCCTAACTTTATATGAAGATGCAGTATTGGAGGGGTATGGAAGCAAGCCTCACAACACATAGGCATGCACACAGTCTCTTCCTCCCACATATGATGCTGTACTGCAAGTGGTTTGACACAGGGAGATTTAAAACATGCACACACACACAGTAAAAACATGGAGGCAGTTCCAGATTATGTTTTGACAGACGGGTGCTGATACAGCTTTAATCTTATGCAAATCTCCAACTAGTTTAACAAGGATTCACACGTCATTTCTTCAAGTTAGATTCCAGCAGTTTAAAGCACATCAGTCATTCCTGCTTGTTGTAGATGAGGAGTGTTTATAATAGCACCCAAGCTGATTGAAAAACTAAAAAATAGTGGACAAAAGAATATGTCTAACACTACAACAATGGTATGAAGAAACAGGCAGCACACATCTGCATGGGAATGAATAGCAATGCAAATACTCTTAACATTTTTTCCTATTCAATCATGTGCAATATTAGCATATCAGAGGAGGGTGTATTTGATGAAACATTCAGACAGATCAATCTATTTTGAGACCAGACAGACGCAACATTTCCTCATCAGACATCAGAACCAAAAAGTTCCACATTAGAACAGAGATAATTAACTTTATCTACAAAGCCTATAAACAACAAATACCCTTTTTTTCTCTTTTTAAGAATAAAATACAAGCATACGTCTAAAAGGCATCAACCTTGTGCTTTGAATATCATCTACATGAAATGGTCTTCTGAATAATGCAAAACATTATGCAAGAAAGGTTATAGCTCTGTGGGTCAGCGTTTTGTCATTGCACCATCTGAATTATTAGTATTTATGTGTAATAATCTGACAAAACACGATCAAGATAGAAAAGAAGTCGTAGTTTAAATACTCACACTACAAAGAATATAGATATCCATACAGTCACTAACATCAAAGCAAAACCAGCAAAAGAAATTATACATCAGTAATAGATGTAACGTAACACAAAATGTGATGAGGTGAGTGAAAACTGAATTGTTGAGTCCTTTTCATGTCCGATCCAGAAGCTGAAATGTCTTAACCTCTGAAAGGATAGCCATATACCAGAACAGGTGGTAAATATATAGATGAAAATTCAAATTAAAATAATGAAATACCTAAATCTATAACATATATACACTTAAATGCTACCTGGTAAGAGGGAGGTTTTCTGTCATGCAAGCCAGACTTCTCATAAGAATTTTTAAAATCATCAACACATGAATAGTTTTTCAATGTTTCAGATGTGCACTCCTTCATGTCCTCAAACAACCACAAGTCACATGATAAAACATAAACATGATACAAGTACAGACACAGTGACCTGATTTTTTTTTTGTTTGTTTGTTTTTTTGGCATACCAGATAGCTCCATTCTGGTCCTGCTGCTGAAGACCTTAACTCAGTTTAGAACAGGCTACTTTATAACCTGGATATCTGGCTTTTGGCCAGCCATAAGCGTCAGCCTATAACAGCTGGAAAAGGCTTAGTGCAAAAACTAAAAACACTGCAATGCATGCATGCAATGGAACCTGCTGTTATGCCCCACAAATATAAAATATCTGCTATTACATGACATCAGAGAAATAATGCTCAATAATAAGAAGTTCTGAAGACTAGCCACACAAATCCACCAGCATTCGCAACTAACTATCCATCTTTAAATAACGCATGTTTTTAAATATTTTTTAATTATAGAAAAATAGCTCAACGCCTTTAGCTAACGGAAAATTAGGGATATTTGTCGCTAGAAATCAAAATACTGAATCTGTGAATAACCAGAGTGGAAATTTTTACACTCTGTCAAGTAACTCAATGATCTGCTCTATAAAGGCCACAGAAACTCAGAAACCCCAAATTTGATAAATATTCTACACATTCTTAAAGATGTCCTTTCCCACAGATACAAGACAGAACCTTAAAAGTAACAGAGGTATACTTCAGCAGCGACAGACTGCCAGCTGAGTGAGTGGTTCTCCCTGGTGCTCTGAGGAAGGAAAGACCCCGCGTTAAAGTTCTCCGGGTTTCTGGTTGCAGCCGTTGCACACGCGCACGGGGTGGTCCCAGCCGCGCGATGGGACCGCTCGACGCTCCGGGGAGCATTCGTCGCACACTCCTTGGCCACAAGCGCGACAGTGGTGCTTGGACAGCTTGGCAGTGAACTCACGTTGGCAGCTGTGGCATGACAGGATGTCCTGGTCAGGAACCCAGTAGGCAGGACGGGCTGCATCTTTCACTAGGCCTGAAGGGACGGTGAAACATAAATACGCTCAGTGACATCACATTCACGTCTTTGAAGTTAACATGATACTACAGCCAGGAGTGGCTTAACTTTACTAAGCAAATAAGACTGAGAACAAGGTGTAAAGGACATCCTGGTTCTATCGGAAGTGGAAAAAATGACAAAGGATCTTTGATGTAATCGTACCTAAACTCAAGTGTAAAATTAAAAATATTGGAGGTTTTAGGGGGTTGTGTTTAACCACTTTTTCTTGGCAGAGAATAATTGCTAGTTCATTCAAAACAGCTCAAAGCAGAGAGTCCAGGACCCTCAATTAACACCTCCTATAGCTTTCACCTCTTCCTTTAATTTACTTACACAGAGCAAACATATTAAGCCTCTTCTATGTTTGCACTCATTAAATACTGCTTTATTCATGCTTAATGCTGATGTACCTAAATGTAATTGCACTCACTTATTTTTACAGCCTATGTTCATAACTGTGCTTATTTTCCCTCCCTAATATCCAAAGTGCACCATAACTTAAAGCAAAATGAAGTCCTTGGCTATCTTGATTCTGGTAACCATGGAAACATGGAAACAGGATTTGGACGTGAAAGTAAGTGGGCTAATTTTGTTTTGATTGGAGCAGACTTTGCTCTGAGGTATTTTTGGACTGGACATAGATACACAGACATTTTCTGCAGGATATCAGGTTATCAAAAACATTTATTTAAATCCTTCAGTAGTAAATATAGACCAACAGCAGACTTATGTACTCACTTAATATATGCAAGATAAATATTTAGCTTATGCTTATATTAAGGTTTTTTAAGTCTGGGAACGAAATCAGGTTGTTTCTGAGTGCTGCAGTCAGTCTCTTTCCATAGAGAAAATGCACTTATATAAAACATATTTGTGTCAGCTTGGCTGATATATGAAAATGATTTGAGGTTACAGTAGATGATGTAAAATTGATCCAGAGCAGTGAAAACCCATTAAAGAATTTTATCAAATCAATGTCATGTTAACAACCTGTAAAATCAATACAACTGACTTAAACATACTGCAAAGTGGAGTTAACAGTAGGAAATCTAAAGAAACAATTAAACAAGAGGAGTAATGGGTTGCATCTTGTCATATGGTCCTGTGACCTCTGGATGTGCTCTGCATTAGTGGCACACCGACCTTTGTAGTTGCACACCTAGTGTAGCCATCTGCTGCCACTTTTCGGCAGGACCAAACATATGTGGACCAAACTGAAATGTAGGCCACTCTTGTTTGTGTTTATGCTGTAGACCTTTTGATTTTACTCTTCTGTGGAAAAAAACTGAAGTAATAGTGGACAAGGATCTGTTTGGCGGTGGAGTAATCAGGAAATGCCCCAACATGATGGAGTCTTATTCAGAGCAAGGCCTTAATTAGGTTAATATCAGAGCACTGTTGTTTGTGTAAGCATGAGCACTGTGCATCTCATTTTTGCAATATTCTTCGCTGATTTTCAAGGTTCGGTTTTTAGTGAGCTCTGTTGTGTATTTCCCTCTTTCAGTTTAATCAAAAAGCATTTAACTCATACAGTAGGACCGTCAGCAGGGGGCAACACTGCTGCACAACTTTGCAGCATGCAAACCCTGTCACTACCTGAAAGTGTAATGCCATATGACCAGAATCTGAGTCACAGAGGGAGCATTACAAACTAGCTGTACTCCACCTTTTACCCTCCAGTGATGTGCATGAGTGCATTCAATGTGACAGCATTCCTATTTTCAGAGAATTTTAAACTTTACATGTTTGTCTTTCATTTAAAAATTCAAGTCAGCAGCATTTATTTTGCAACAATGACCAATGTTCTTTTTGGGAGTGAGCAATAGTACATCAGGTTTTTCCTTCTAAGAGTCTGTCTGATCCATTTGTTCTGCTTTTATGGATCAATACAACTAAAGGTGGAACAACCCACTATTTCGTTAAGGTAGAGCAGGGTGTTGACATGTTAAGCTACACAGGCTCTCCCAGTGATGCATCGGTATTGACTGTACAACCTTTGTTGTGCTGCTCAGGTATGAATTTATACAGTTGAATTTCAGAGTTGTTCAATTCTGTGTATTGTGGAATTTTATTTAAACATAATTTCATGGTTTTTCATAAATACTGACCAATTCAATCCAATTCAAATGATTCAAATAAATCTGCTGCATTATAATTATTTATTATGCTAATTTGTAAGAAGTTGCCTGGATTAGGAAATTCATGAGAAGTTTGTTATGGCTAAAAGTAAAGATGTGGAACACTATGCCACCTGCTGACTTAATTTGTCATTTTTAGAGCAAAGATAAGCTAGCTGTGAGTTGCTAGATCTTCGCTGACGGCAACTCCATGTTCGCAGTGGGCCATTATAGGAATTTTCAACCTGAGTACATTTCTTTAAAGATATGAACATACTTAGATTATAATAAATAAAAAACATGCATGTTGGTTTTTGGATATTTGAAATTCCCCTAAGATGTGAGTGGTTGTTTGGGATCTAATACAATGATAAGGGAAAAAACTGCTGTATGAATGCACTATTTTGAATTTGCACAACACTGCTTCAGTGCTTCCTTATTAAGGGATTTATCATTGGAATTCTTTGTACATTGTACATACAATATTACAGACTCATATCACAGCTTAATACAAGTGTAACTGAACTCTCACTGTAATTAATTTTTCCCTCAGTTTTTAGTAAGTCCTACAACCTTAAGACAATGAGGTCAAAAGAAGATAGGGGATTTTTTTCCTCACTATTTAATCCTATTTCTAATGTCATATTTGCAGTGAGCATGAAATGCTGCTGCCACCAGTCCATTTCACAACGTACCTTAACATTCATGGAGCAATCTATGCCTGTTACGTAACTAGAACCCATTAGGTTTTGGGCAAAACTCACCAAGCGGGATGTCAATAGCAGTGACCACTACTCCTATAGTGTTGGTGACTGCTTCTCCAACCTTCCTGGCAAGAGTTCCCCCTTCTTCTTCCTCAAGCTGTGCCTCAAGTAGCTCTGCACAAAGAAAAAATAAACTCCCTAAAGCTATGCTCACATAAATGTAAAAGGCAGAAGTAAACAGGAAAAGTAGAGACATGACATTATTGAGGAAGTGTGTACCTGCGTAACAGGCTCTCTGTTCATAGCAGATGTCACAGACTCTGACAGGGGCGAGACCCCAGCCTCTCTCAGGGACGGGTGCAGCTTTGGAGGAACATCCATCACAGAAGCCCTCCCCGCAGGCACGACAGTGATGCTTGGTGTCATTATCCTGGAAGACTATGTGACACTTGTGGCACACCTAGTACGAGAGGAAAACAATAACAGCACATGCTGTTATTGACCAAGAGCAAAGGGGAGGAGGAGACAACTTGAGCCTTTCCAAGTTTTATCTTGTGACCTGCGTACACAGATTGTGTAACAGGAACACAGCGCCACAGACAGTAAACATCCCTCTGGACATGAAAGTGTTGACTTGGCTATTGCAAGGGGGTGGAGGAGGGTGGGGCTGAATGTCACTCACCAAGACGAGGGAGTTGGGTTTCCAGTAGGCTGGGGCGATCTGATCTGTCAGCCAAGAAGTGACGGCCTTGGCAGGTTTGACGCTGAGCTCTGACACAGATTGGGCCACTAGGTTGACTCCATCCAGTAGACGCTGAGCAGCATTACTATTGTCTCTTAAAAATCCCTCAGACTGAAAACGACATAAGCAATGAAATGATTAACTAAGGACATGAGTCTATATTGATATGGTAATTGATATTTAGAGTAAAAGCTTCACACAAAGAAATAAATAGTTATCTTTACCCCTGGCCAAACATGTTGGATCTCAGTGCGAACAACTGTATCAACAGGATCCTGGTTACCGTACCAGTACTGACGACTCCGATAGATCACTCCACAGTTGGGACATTCAATAACATACCTAAAAACAAATTTAAAAAGAAAATGAACAAACTCCATTCCTTTATGTACTATAAAACATGTAAGTCAGAGTGAAGTGAAAACTGGATTCAAATCAGTCTGGCCAAGCTTTAGGCAATTAAGCCTTGTAAAGTTAACACAAACCTAAACTACCCTTTGTAAAAAGGCGACTGCCACTCACCCGGACCAGGCGTATTTGGCAAGACCCATCCACGGAGAGTCTGAGGAGGCAGAGGTCTTGGGAACAACAATAACTTCCTTTCCCCCTTCGTAGCAGCTCTTACATAATACACCACAAAAAATATTTCAATTTAAGGGTATAAATCAATAGAACAAAAATAATAAACTGGACTTCTTTACAGTTATAAAGTATAAACTATTTATGAAGTCGGGCACCATGCTTACCTTACAGGTGTAAATGCGATTATCATAGTGAGCAGAGTAACGACAGCGATGCTTCGCCTCATGGCACACACCTTCTCCTAAGTGGTTCATGCTATTCTTGCAGCCAGATCTGTGAAACAAAGTACGAGGCAGAAGATTAATCATTAAGGTATGATAATCAGACCTTTCATATA
>JBBDHI010000021.1:8982660-8997610 GCA_037177115.1 Craterocephalus stercusmuscarum
ACATATATATATATATATATATATGAAAAATACAGCATGGAGTACTGACCCACAACTGAGGCACAAGCTGGAGCAAGTGAAGTATTCATCAGGAAAGAAGCAGCCGTGCACCAGTTCACCTGCGATTTCTCCATTGAAGCGTTCACTCAGTGCCTGCAGTGAAATTAAGAACCAGGCAGCAGATATTTAAAAACAAAATGTACACAATCATAACCACTCCCACACAGATTCAAATACAGTAGATCTTAAACCAGCATAAAGTTTGTTTTGTGTGACTGGTTCTGATAAGAGCTGTCCTGGATAATCAACAATCCTGAAGCAGGTTGGTTTTTGAAAGGTTGTACCTGCAGGGCTTTGAAGATGACCACAGGGGTCCGTGGGGAGCGGGTGGCATTGTTATCCAGGAGCTGCTCAAGTTTATTTTGCAAGCCACGGAAGTCAGTAGGGGGGTTGAGAGTCTGCGTGCCCCAGTACTGAACAGAGCTGAAGGCTTCTGGGTAACGGGAAAGCTTCCTAAAGCGCTCCAAAAGCAGCCGATCGACTGACTCGGATGATTTATCTGCAGCAGGAAAAAGGTGGAGCTGTTAGCGTTGACCGTATGTAGCACTGCAGATAAACCATTAACATTCACCTCCATAATTCATAATACTGTGGTTCAATCTATGCATTATGACGTGAAAGAAAATGTATCAGCACTTGAGAACACCATCTTGCAGAAAAGCCATAAATCCCAATGAACTCAATACCTAAAGATACTTACGTACATACAATAAAAGGTCTTCAAAGTACACATATCAGCTATTCTGTCTTTTTCTGATTTCCTCAACACAAACCATATTTGCAAAATGCCTGTTTGGTGGTTATTGTGCAAACCTAAAACAAATACTTAACAGTTGCCCTCCATTATTTTTTTATTATTTCACCAATTAAAGCAGATTGGACTTTCAGGACAAGCTCTGAAACGTTCTGGGGCTGAAATGTACTGTTGAAATGTATATCTTCTACAGGAATAAAAGTTGCTTCAGTACCGTGCAATATGTAAAAATAAATGTGATACTAAAGACTTTTAATAAGTGTATCGATTTATCTCTCATATATCCCCAAAAGTAAGCTTAGAAAAGTTTATGTAGACACGAAATAGACTTAATATAAGTAATCAGGAAGCACAGACAATAATATGTTCATTATAATTTTTGTATTTTTTAATCAAATTGGGGTTCACATCAGTTTTCCCTCATGTTTGAGCACATTCACTTCAGTCAGGTGTAATATACACTCCAAAACCTCTGTGTCTTGAATGCTGCTTTTCTTCCCACCAAAAGAGTGACTGCTGTTAATAAGTGACTGCTATTTAGTGAGATAACTTCTGTAAAGCACCACAATGAAACTGGGCTTTTTATTTATGCCTGATACTATGTTTTTTTTCTGCTTTAACATATACTCTGATAGTGAACAACATTTAAAACTACGAGAGCACTTTAAGTCTCTGCTGGATGATTTCCTTTATATAGGACAAGGACTTACTGCTGTAGCAAAACAGAGTTTAAGGAATAGATACAAAGATTGAAATGTTTAAATTCGTTCAAATTCTTTTGAGAGTAATGTAAAATATGAGTTACTAGAGTAACTGGATAGAGATGTGAGAACAAACTTGTCTAACAACTTCAAAGACAGATTCTCGCTCTTGGAGAAGGTAGTGTTTACACATTCCACAAAAAGCTGGAATGCAAATTGCTACTGTACTTCCACTGTAGCCTAATATTCACAGAACCTGTTATATGTGCATTGTTTGACCCGTAATATATTAAAACCCAAGTCTCTCATCGTTTACAATGATGCAGACCCATATCTACATTCATAAAGAGACAATATGTAAGACTTTTAATATAGTTCTCTCTTAAGGAATGACTTGTTTCATTTGTAACACATATAGCTGGATGCTTTACCTGAACCAAGCAGCTTAGTGTGGACAGTTTCGTGGAAGATTACCACTGCAGGGCCCAAGGTGGACAGTGGGACATCCAGGCCACAGCGAGCTGTCGTGGCTTTAAGCTCCTTGGTGAAATGCTTTAAGTAAGCATCCGAGGCATCACAGAGGAACTTGAAAAGGTCGTCATGGAGCCGGTCAGCATGCGTGCGGTAAATGATGAGGTCGGAGATGGCCAGCACCTTGAGTAAAAGACGGGTTCTCTGGCCCTGCTTTGAACTATTCCCAAGCAGCCCCTCTGTATCAATGACCACCACTTTATGGATGGGGTCAAATGCCACCCACACACCCACTGTGCACGACTCCTGTGTGGGAGACGTTTTGAACACTTCTCTGCCCATGAAGAATGTGTGGTTTAAAGTGTGAGATTTTCCCTCCCCTGTGTTACCAAAGATGGACACCACTTTCAGCAGCTGATCAGAATTGCAGCCAAGGCTTTTCACAAATGATGCTCCATCTTTGATCTAGAAAAAATATATTAAGAAATTGAGTTAAAAAAAATTCTTTCAGATTTCTCCCAAATTCATTGGTGAACTACACATGCAGAACTCACCTGCATTTCTTCATTCTCATCAACCAGGAGAAAGCTGCATACTTTCCCAAGAAGTTTTGATCTCTGATTTTTAGTCTCCTCGGCTATTTGAACAGCAAGCGGGACAGATGTCTGGACAGAGTCGGCCTCTGTAGGTTTGGGTGGTGGAGGATAAGATATAAGCTGATGTTTCTTCTTGCTGCTCCCACTGTGTGTGCGTTTCTGACAGTCTTGGCACAAGTTAATTTTGCAATTTTGGCAGCGGACTACAGATCTGTGACGTTTCCCACCATCCCCATTACCTCCCTTACAGTTGTCACAGTAGGGGACATGGCCAGGGCCGATCTGGACACGCTCATGATTCTTTAGAAGCTCTTGACTGTGGAGCTCGAGCTCACAACGGACACATTGTAGGCTTTTGCAGTCATCACACTCAAATGCAGCCTCCTCAGAGCCACCACAGGAATAACTCTCTTGACATATTAAACTAGTATTGACTCCCTTTTCAGATGACGAGCCATGCCCACTCATTGTTTCTTACAAGCTGAGCTTGTTATTATTGGACCTGCTTTGATAATAGCACCAGCTAATTCAGATAGAGGTAAATGTAAAATATGACGTTTAATAACAATAATGCAATAAAAACACCAAATACTATAAAATTAGCTTAAGGCAGCTGCATGGTAACAGGTTTGGTGACGATGCCCGTAAAACTCAAAAGTGAAACAATTTACCAAACGTATTCTTGCAGCATGACATTTAAACACTTACATTGCCTCATTTAGTGCAACTAATTGTGAAGCAACGACGTACAAACAGACGGGTGCTTGAGTTATACCCAATATCTATTTGACACTAGCAGCTAGCTTGTTGATTACTGTACGAAAGTTGGCATTTACGTGCAGTAAGGCGTACAATAAATATAAAACTAGTGGGGAAAATTTGTAAAATTATACAAAAATATTAACAAGCATGCAATACAAACCGAGACAATGAGTTCTTCCTCTAAGAAATGAATGTGCAAATAATTATGCTAACAACAAGCTAGCTAGCAAACTGACCCTCAAAAGCTCGCAGGGAAATTGGGTTTTTGAATTACGTTATAAGTAAGTATACTTAGCTTACAGCTAGCAAGAGTCGATGGACAGTGAGAACCTTTCTCAAAGAAAACCTGAAAATAGCGAGCCAGCAAGTCCTAACACCTAATAGTCATCCAGCTATCCAGTTAGCCTCCAGTTTGCCAACTGAACTGTAATAACATATCAACAAAAATAACAGCTGGTCGATACCACTAACTCGGATGTCCGTGCACTGTTTGATGCTAAACTGGGGAAAATTCGCGCGACTACGTTTTTAAAAGTTTTTAAAAGTGCTACTGTGTTTGATTCCCTCCGAGCAGTGTCATTGTTTTGTTCTTCAGCCCCCCTCCCTGACAGACTTCTGTAGCTACGTTATGTTGTTGCCAGGTCAGATCAGCTGATCAGATTATTTTCAGTCAGAGGAGGGTCAGAGGAGACTTGAATACGGTTGCATGATGGGAAATGAAGTTCCACAAGACAGCTCAACCATTGCTTACAGTGCAATGGCAAGCTTTTAATTCATTTAAAAACAGTTAAGGAATAACATTATATGAGCATAAAAAGTATATAACATCATATAACAATGTAATGAATTTTGCTCCAGAAAATCTGGTGTTAAACTTCAAGTTTTTAAATCTAGTTTGAATTGAAAAAGAAGAAAACAGTTTACTTTAAAAAAAAAAATAGAACATTTATTATTATTATTTTTAATGATCATTTATTTTTCTGTATGCTTTTTTTCATCTATGGTTTGTTGTCTTTCATATACATCTACTGAACAAGTCAGAGTTTTCAAGACCAGGTCAAAATTATCTTGTCAGGCAATAACTATTACTAATAACTATAAATAACTAATGAAATAATTATTGTGACTCATAAAAAGAGAAGTTTGTCAAAAGGCTGTTTGTAATAAAGCTATTGTAATGTATTAAAACCTGTGCAGCCTACTACTATGTAAACAGAAAGAAATCATCATCAAAATTCAAGTGGTGGTTTCCAAAGTATCTGCAGGAAACATACCATTATGAGCTTGCAAACAAAAGGATGTATTTAAATGGCTATTGTCTTGTTAAGTAACCCTTCAAAGAAACAGCAGGTTACCATTTGTCCTAAAAGGCACTTTGACTTTTCCCTCCATTTTTTCCACAGTTTACTCAAGCAGCCAGTCTTCAGGTTAGTTGCTTGCTTCCAGATAATTAAATAATTAAAAATATATGTTAGACTGTTACACATTTATTATGGAACTTACGAAACAGACACAAAAATATGAACAGCAGTACACAAATGTTAGATTATGAAAGTTTAAAAAAAGAAGAAGAAAAATATCCCTGTATGAATGAAATCTTCCTCCTTTAGTGCACATTCCAAATTTTGTACAGTTTTGTCATTAAAGTCCCAAAACTGAGTCAATAGCACTATGTTTCCATTTAACTCTTCAGAGTTAATCTCAGATCAGTCTAAAGATTTTCCTCCATCTACAATCACAAAAATACTTAAAATGTTTCAGCAGGCTGACTTTTCTGGATTTAGGGCCCCTATGCTTGTGCTCAATGGCAGCAAATACAGCACAGTCAAACACATCTTTCAGATTGTGCTGTGTCAGAGCTGAACACTCCATATAGTCATGAGCACTGATCCTGTGAGCCAGGCTTTTGGCCTGACTGAAGCTCACTGGTCCGGTGTTCTGCCGGTCCAGATGAATGAGGATGTCCACATTATGACGAAGGTCTGACTGAGTTCCCACCAGAAGGATGGGAGAGATTGCATTGGCAGCACGGATTTGTGGGATCCATTTTGAGGTGATTTTGGCAAAGGAGCCTGGGTTAACAAGACTGAAGCAGAGGATGAAGACATCCACATGGGCATAGCACAGAGAGCGCAGATAACCAAACTCCTCCTGAAAGGTCAGATAAGGAAAGATCAGAAGCAAAAGACACTTTAGACTTTTGAAAACTATCTCAAAGTGGTGTCTGATCATTACCTGCCCAGCTGTATCTATCAGTTTAATACGAGTCGGGACTCCATTCACGTGAACCAAACCTGGAAGTCAGATATAAATGACCTTCTGTACTATTGTCAAGACAAATAAAAACATTCAAAAAGAAAATGTATCTTACCAGTATAAACATCAAATGCTGTTTGCCTGTACTCGCTGCTGTATCCATTGAAAATGTAGCTGATAATCATGGTTGTCTTCCCCACTGCTCCATCACCAACCAGCATGCAGCTCAGCTCTTCCTTCAGTTTGTTTGGTTTATCAAGTCTCTGACAGACCTGTGCCATCTTTTTTTGTAGCATTACTCCATTATCTAGCAGTGTGAAAGCTCATGCAGCAGTGCAGCACTACTGTAAAGGATGTCCCCTCTCCCAGGGGCTCGTTGGAGCCAATAATGGGACAGGACCAACTCGATTTGAAAGAACAAAGGCGCCCAATCAGATGAACGACCCCCTTTCAACACTTTCCAGTTTCCGTTTGATGCATACTTTATGGTCACCCCCTCCGAGACCGGTTGGGTTTGGTGTAAAGGTCAGGTGATCTGGCTTCAAAGACGTTCACCGCAGCAGAATAAATTAGTTCTTTATCAGTTTTTTTGTCTAGGGTTAATAGGCTACTGATCAATTAAACAAATTAAGCATTGGAGACAAATCCGGAAAAATGTTTTTGGGTTATTAAAAACTACAGATTTTCTATGAGATAAGGAAGAAACTATCTGAAATGGGGTGCGGGACATGCGCAAAAGAAATCTACAACCGCTTTAAATCAATGCAACAATTGAGTGTAATATTGACGCATATCGACAGAGGGCGCTGTTGCTCCAGCATGTTTGCGTCCACCTGTGCTTCATGACGGCTGGCTTCTTACGTTTCCTCTTAGAGCTGTCTTTTTCTTGTTGTTTTTCCTGTTTAAAATATCCACTGTTTGCACCTCAGTGGTATAATTTCACACAAGAATTATTAATAAAATTCATGATATCATCTGACAGTATTATGCTTAGCACATTTATGCTGTATTGAGATGTAACCACATCACTGTGAATGATGTGTGTCTTTTATGTGTACACAGTTGCTTGTTTATTAAGCAGTGAAGACTGAAAGAAATCAAACCTAACTATCAGTCAATACAACAGATCCACCAAAAATCCAAACAATCAGTGGATGTTCATTTTCAGGAAAAGTTAATATATATCTCTCAAGATTTAGTTAGCATTGCATTCATTGAAAAAAAAAATTCTTAGCCGAGCTCAAAGTCATAAAAACTGTTTGACACAATACCATGTGATTCTTTGGCACCACAAACTGCCTGCTCCAAAATGAACATGTGGCGAATAAAAGGGCAAAGGTCACAGCTGGATTGTCATTGTTAGACTGTCATCAGCTGCAGTTTATAGAAGCCACATCATGTGCTGCAGTTTATCCTGTCCTTTTCGGGGTGACTGAGTTCATAAATACACACAGTGACACAATACCGATACATCCTGAAAGCAGAATCATGCAAACATTTGTGATTGCACTGGGCTGCATTGATCTTGCTGCAGGAACTGTTTTACTGGCATGTTTGCAGTACTGGGATTTTATTGGTATCGGAGATTAAATCCAATGTCTATCCTTTTTGCATTGGACTGTTAATAGGAAATATTTTAAGTAAATATTCATATTTTCATTATTTTCTGTGTATTTGATTATTTCATTTTTAAATATGCTAAATATAGTGAGAATTAGGTCAGAGTCCAGAATGATGGGTGGCTTATCCAACTAAATAGTTCCCAATGTGATATTAAATATAGCTTTACTCTGATCATTTAAGGGAACAGGAGCATATCTTTGCACATGTGAAATGAAAAATATTCTCACCTAGATGATCTAAACTAAAGAAAAAAATGTTGGCAATTCATTTTCTGCCTGTCACAACTTTAATTCTTTTCTTTGCATAAGCTGTTGGGCAGTGGAGCAGAAATTACATGTGCCTAAAGCTTATTCAGTGTGACTCTTGATCTCACTGTGAATGCATCTGAAACAATATGTATTCAAAGTTGGTGTTTGCAGTTGTTTGACCATAGCTCTTCCCAATTACCTCCTGCATTTTCTTTTGTGTTGGTAGAGAGATACTCCAATCAACCCAAAATCATCCCAATCAATCCAATATCAACGACATAGCACAGTTCAGTAGATACACTTAAGCAAGATTATCAACATCTCAACTTATATTGCCTATTGCTTATATAGCAAAACCTTTTAATGTAGAATGTTTTTGTTGTTGTTGTTGTTTTTTTGCAGATGACTAAGTACAGTATGCAGCAATCATGCTTTGCGATTGTAGTTTTTTATGTACCAGGTCCCTGATTTAAAGCAGGCTTACATCTCCATTAGTGTCATAATGGGACTCAACATTATTACAGTATGGCTATTTACAGTCCTACAGTATTACTCCATGGCTGAGCTTTCTGTGAGTGTCTGCTTCTTCAAGTCAGGTTGAAATGCTTTTTTTCCAACCAAATTTTCCATCAACAATCATCATTTTCAATCATACAAAATCACAGCTGCTCTGCAGAAAAGATTTACAAGCCTAGCAAAGTGGGATTTTAGAAGCTGGGAAAAGTTTGGGGGTGAAAAATGGGACTTTTAACAAAGTGTTGCTCCTTATCTGTATGAGCCTGCAGGAAACTCTGGGAGCATTGTGTTGTAAGGTCTCTGCTTCCTGTTTGCCGTTGTTTCTCATTCACTCGTTCTCTTCCCTACAGCACTCCCCCCTTTTCCCACCACCTGTGGTGTGAGTGATAGAATTTATTCCCTATTGGTACGACAACATCTGGTCCCCCGCCCCCACAAACTCCCACCCGCCGACTCACATCGCGTTTCCAGCTTACTCCCGTGCTACACCTATTACAGCTGTGAGTCACAATGCTGTTCCTTAGCCCAAGGTAAATGCCTAACACAGGAAACGGTCTTGAAATATCTCTGCATTCAAAGTTAGTTTTCCTGTATTATCTTCTTTTGTCACAGATCAACCATGGGGTAGCTCTTCAACTCAACTTATTCAAAGATAAGCACCTTGCAAACAAATCAAACACCTTCCTGAGGTTTGCACTGTCCTTAACTCAAGCAGCAGATGTCAGTATTGTGCTGGTGACAGTAGCTCAGGCTTCACAGCTGCATCTGTTTGAGTAAACATGTTTTGCGTCCACATTCTCACACTCTCTCTGTACATGACTAGACATGCTGTAATGAATCCTGACATAGATTTATCGAGGTAATCTGCTTAGTAAGGGTCCCCGAATGTGTGCAGCTTAGGAGAACACAGACACCACACACCTAATTCCATATTTTCATCATGGTAAGATAAATTTGATAATTGTGTGACTCCTGTCAACTTATTCATAAATACTATACACCCTAAAGTCAAATCAGACACAAAACCTCTAAACCAATTTCTATCTACTTATAGTAATGGTTCAAAAGGTCTTATGCCGACAGCAATGCCCTTAAAATGATTAAACGTTATTTTTTTAAGCAATATAATTTCCCTTGGAGGATTAATATTGTATTCAATTTAATTCTCTTTAATTCAATTTATTACAGTTGTAGCCCTCTGTTCCAGATGCATCTGAAAATCTGGCAACAATAGAGAAATCTGTCAGTTAGGTGTTAAAAGATTATGCTCCTCTCTAAGCCAGTGATCAACAGGACTCACTGTAGACGGGTCAACTGACTGTCAAAAAGACAGTGTGATAAACAAGTTATTTTCCATAACATTTCCTGCCTTCAATCTATTTAATAGATATAAGATAGGCTTTTATTTGATGAGGATTCAAACGGGAGGGGCTATCAATGTAAACACTCGATGCAATAATAATATAAACAGATCTCTGCCAAGCCAAAGGGTCTGTCACTTGAGAAAAATGCCAGAAGGCCCAACAGCCCACCCATATCTTTGGAACCTTCTCCCAGATCCAGAATATCAACATGATCTGAGTCAAACAATGTCAGATTATAACATCTCCATTTCCCCAGTGATTCTGGACATTATCTGTTGAGTAACAGGAAATGTATCCCTATGTATCAATAGTAAATAATCCTTTAAAAAAACTGGATCAACCCCAATATTTGACATAAAACACAGACTGCGATGGAGCACCCAGCTATGAGGGAATGAATCAGTTGAAGAGTTTTCTAACAAGATTTACAAATCTAAGATGATATTCATCATCAGTTTCATCATGGTCAAAGTCAGAATGTCACACTTCTGTATTAGCATGCTAACATTGGCTTATGTAAACAAATTTGAGTTGAATGCTAGGGTGGTAGAAATGTGTACTGTTACAGTATGTGTTTTAGGAAAAAAAGTTCTAAGATAGATAAAAAAAAAAATGTATGATGATGGCGCTGAGTTATTCCCCAGGAGAAGATAATCTACATGTACTGCAATTTGAATAAAAAACTACAGAGCCACTTCAAATACTTGATAACTTTTATTCAAGTTTTAAGCACCTGCAAACATAGCTGTCTGGATGGGACATGTGACATGAGAACCACTACTTGTGGATTGCAAAATATCAAAACCTCAAGGCATGTGAATGCTTGTAATTGTTCCACCATGTGACAATAAGACCCATTCTAACTGTAATCACTTACTGTTAATCTTTATCAACCATTCCTAATGAGAGAATCGTAGAAAATGATCCCATTGCAAATGGGATGTAAACACAAAAGGGCTGCACAGAGGTGTGGTCAGCACTGTTATGTCATGTCTTAAACAGCTATCTGTTGCATAAAATTTTATTTGTTATCATCATTCACCATCTTTGCCTTGGTTTATGAAAGGGAGGGAATCATTGTGTCATTACAATTCATTCGCCGATGACCCCGAATGTGTGCATACCTGATTCCATAAAAATCCATCCACTAGTGATTAAGTTATTTCCCCCTACTTCCTTGAATTTACACCTTTTCCATTATTGCCCCAGAAAACTGTCTGTAGCTGTGGAGTTTCTGCATCACTGGAAGACCATGCAGGTCATCTCTTCAGCTTATTAGCACAAGATATAAGCCCCACTCGCATATCAACTCAAATTCTAGCACCATATGGTCACTGCACCAAGTGATTCATGGGAATTCAGGCCTCCCTCACCTCTGCTCTGAATATTGTTGTTCAAATTTTTGATTTGTAGCCAGTTATGGCTGGGAAGCTAAAACCACATTTATGAATACATTAATCCTGTGATTCAGGATATGCTGCCTCGCCTTCTTTGTTGGATCAGATCATTTGCATAATCTGAAGCAATATTTTAACCAGGATTGCATCATTTAGATCTCAACCAGCTTAGGGTGAATAAGCCTGCCCCAATTCTTAAGTAAAACCTAAATGTTGGAGGGCTTTTGTTGGCCAGGAAGCATCTCTGATAGTTTGGTTTTCCTGGTCCATTAGATGCTAGCAAAAGTCCAGGATTAGCCAACTAATCCGACTTTACCCTCCACGTGTTAAAGGGGTCTGTCCTCTGTACAGTACATTTTGTGTACAGTAAAAACTAACCTCTTAATAATTAATAATAAAGATGCTCGGTAACTGTGACAATGGGAACGTGAGCTTGAACTAATAAGTGGATTTACTTAACTCGTTTAAGTGTGCAAAAATATACTTTCTCAATTAAACCACTAGTTTTACTAAACTTTTTTATATTTTGGGCGTAAACTTTTGTATGAGCTGTTTTTTTCTTTTCCTTTTTATCTCTCTCACTTCCAAATTATGGCATTCCAACAACTGCAAACTAGACTAAAATGAGATTTATTAACAGCACAAAATGCATCAATTGGTCCTTAACAGGGTGTTAATTAGTGAAAACCGCAAAGCCTCAGCTCTGTGATGTTGTATTATCTAGAAAATGTTTTGTACTCTATTACGGTTTAAGCAGTTTTCTCTTAAGCTATAAAGCTGCAGTTTGACTACAGGAACAGATGCAAGAACATTTCTGTGAAAATGAAATTTGTTTTTGTAAGATTACCTTGCCAATTAACAGGGATTGACTCAGAAATATGACCGGGTTAAGCATGTGCTAACACAGCAGGCAAATGACTCCTAAAGGAGTGTGCTTGCTGGTAATACATACTCATACATTTTCTGCTGGCTAGTATTCTACTTTCCACTTCCTTGATGGTCATTGTGGATATGACCAAGTGTCAAAAGGAACAAATATAGTCATCATAAAGAGATAAGCAGTATCCTGAACACCATTCTCAATGTGCAGTAAATGAAAACAGTGCATGTTTTACATTGTGCCCTAAAAAGGGAATGTAATAATTTGCAAATCTCATTGATGCATATTTAATTCCCAATAAAACATAAATATCATATCAAATGTTGAAAGGGATGCCTAATAAATTATTATGAAAATTAGACCAATTTAAATTAACTGGTAGCAAAATATCTAGACTTTATTTTGGTATTGGGTTTGTACATTTTCAGGATGCCCTCACTAAGAAGATGGCCCAGAGCTCAGGTTATCAAAGTGGCATCTGAACAAACTTTAAGATGTCTAGTACAATATTTCTTACAAACATGAGCGCAAAATGAAAATATTCAGCCAGATTGCTGAGTAGAATTAGGTGAAACCCAAACAAAACACACCAGCTCAACCAAGTTAGCAGCTGTCAACCATGGTGGTAGGGGTATGATGATTTGGACAGTTCGGATGTTTTATAGTCATTACTTCAAGCATCAGCTCATCTGTAAATCGAAGTTTTCTAAAGTCATATGTGACACCTTCAGTTAAAGCTTGGGCCAAAGTTGGTTATACATTAGGACAATGATCAAATAAATCAGCAAATCTACAGCAGAATGGCTGAAAAAGACAATAACCAAGTTCTTGGAATGACAAAGTCAAGAGCTCATACACATTGATATGCTGTGGCATGACAATCGCACACTGTACAGATAAATAAATGCCTGCAAACCTCAATGACTTAAAACCATGTTGTCTGTAAGAGTTGAACCAAATTCTTCAACAACAATGGATGAGACTGACAACATCATGCAGTAAATGACTGCTTTAAATTATAACTGTAAGAACAATTTGGCAGCCTTTAATCATCGGAAATACTTCGATTTGTCCAAACCGCTCCAGCATTTTGGCCTATTTTTAGTTCAGTAATGGCATAATATATATATAATATATTTGGACATCTGTATCTATATGTTTTAATAATCTGTATGTCATATCTTTTCAAGTGTTACAGAAACCTGTTTTACTTTCAGTTTTGGGGGGGAAAAGCATTCATGCCTTAAGCAAACCAAACCATGGTTTAGTTAGATTATATCCAGACAGCCTGTTTTTGCTTAACCTACTGTCAGCTGCTTGATCTGGACCAAATTTGTTCTAAAACTATTTTTAATTCGATAAATGGTCCAAATCAAACTGAAGTCTGGAAACCAGAAGCAGAGTATGAGTGTGAAAACCAGTGGTTAGCCAAGTAGGTTTGAAAAAAACAAGTAGAGCCAAAGTATTTCATATTAGCTGTGGGAAGTCCAACCAGAGATGACTCATGGCAAGAAATCTTGTCTGGCACTTTTTGTATGCAGACAACCAGGGTAATGACTAATTGTGGAACGGTTTGTCTTGTGAGGTTGTTTGCATGCTCGGACAATTATGGTGAAGCATATTTGTGTTTTAATCTCAAGGCTTTGTTATGAATAAATCTTTTTCTCAAACAGATCCAGAAACATTAGTTATCTTTTTTCTTAGAAATGCATACTACTGAAGACCAATTATTCAAGACTCTAAAAAGACTGTATTTCAGATTTTTACCTTGAATTCATAATTAGAATAGTTATTGATGAATTAATTAAATAATCTTTTTTACCCCCTTTACTCCAATGATGAAGGGACTTGAGCCCATCCCAGTCAGGCAAGAGGTGGGATACAGCACGGGGCAGGTGACCTGCCCATCACAGGGCTGCTTAGATTTAGTCTATTAATACAATATTATGCTGACATTTCATACATAATGAGCTCAAAGGATTTGATATAGTTTCAATTATTTATTTTACTGGTTCACCTAGTCAAAGGAGTGAAGTGTCACATTTAGCTTGTGTCACGTATATGAACTTATATGTGGATGAATTAATCAGTGACTAAACATTTCTATCAACTATGGAGCAAGTCATATCCCTCTTAATCTGTTGTTGTCTGGAATGTCGACTCCCTTAATTCTATTCTTAAATCTTTGCCATGGGGAAATCCAGTGAGTGATGCGATAACAGTTTGTTTTTGTCAAAGTCATTTAGAAACAGAGGCAGAATGTCATTACCAGAGATATAAAACGTACATGGGGGATAACACAGCTTTTTTTTAACTGCTGATATTCAAAACACAAGGAATCTTCATGAAGAACATTCCAGTAACAATCCACTTCACCGTCTCTGTGTCTCTGCGAACGTTTGATCCACTTCATCACAGGGAAGTGATAACATTATCAACAGGGGTCTTGCACTTTGGCCCTTGAAGCATCTGTGTTTTCATAGCTGCAATTGGCTCTACATCAATCCACAAAACAGCATGTGTTCTTGCAAAGTCTGATTAGCATCTAGTTAAACAGGAAACTCTCCTGCAATTGGTTGATTAACATGAGAACATTATTTTTCTAAAGGGATTAAAATGTCCAAACAGACAAAAAGCATCACTATGTGCAACTACACACTTGGAAACATTTGAGTCAAGGAATTAAGCATTTGATGCCTGCATGGTCATGTAAATGATTTGTTCATAGATAACAAAATTCTCATTGATCAAATGAGATTTCAACCAAAAATTAAAATTTATTGCATCATAGATTGCCTGAGGCTATCCCAATGACGCAGCAGCCGCAAGTCTGTGAGGTACAGCCATGTAAAATGCCTCGGATGCAGAAGCTCTATGAAAGTGTGGGAAACAGAGCTGCCTTTCCGGCTCTCTGACAGAAAACACTCCAGAGAAAAATGGCAGGAAACCTTCAGGGCCTTTTGATTCTTGCTAAGAAAGTGAATAGGGGTACCTGAGAGTTTGGAGTCCTTAAAGTGTCACAGCCACAGTTTAAACCAAAAGTCAGAATGAATGGGTTGGTAAAACAATGTGAGCTGTGTTCCATTTATTAGAGATTTCACTTCTTTGCATGCTGGTTCATGGTCGTAAACTTCCGGGCTATAATCTATGACTTATAAAATTCCTTTTTACTTGAATTGTGTGTGGATGGGTGTGATTGATGTTAAAACTAATGTAAATGGAAAAAATGTAGAGGAAACCCCAGTAAAAATAGCAACTGATCTTTAGTTGCTAATGGGGATCTTAATGAAATTATTATTATTAATTATTATTATTATTATTA
>JBBDHI010000021.1:8997710-9009618 GCA_037177115.1 Craterocephalus stercusmuscarum
CAAAAAAGTACAAAAAATTAGCTGGATAAAACAAAATAAATGTATCATACATAACATAAAATGGTACAAAATACACTTTCATTTTGTTACAGTAAATACATTCATATTTGTTGCATGGTTGTTGAAAATGCAAATCAACAGAAAATGGCAAACATATGGGGACAATCGCACAGCCTTAGGGACTTGTTTCCAAAGAGCCCTGACAGTGTGGTAAGTGTCTTTTATTTATTGATTTACTGTTATTGCAAAAATGAGAGAAGCTGTAAATTTTAATGGTCTAATGCAACATGCTAAGCTTTTACTGCAAATGGATCAATAAATAAAAGTGCACACTTGCAGATGTTTGAGAGTTGTCTTATATTGTGGAAACTGCTAATCTTGAGAATACTTAGCAAACATGACAAAGCAAGCTTAGTAAAGAAATGCTTAGTAGGAATGAATTCTCTAACTCAAAATCTCGGAAGTTAAAAGTATAGTTGTAGAAGAACATACTGAAATAATTAGGGCATCGTTAATCAGAGAAATTCTTGCAATCCAATCACAAGATAAAAGAAAGAGAATACATGGTGTGGGCTGAAAACCTAAAAGTAAATCATTTTCACTAAGTACATACATATTTTGTTGAGGTGTGGCTACTCATTGCAGGTAACATTGCATGGGTCTTTTGCAGCAGTTAAGCATTTTGGACTCAGATGTTTCCTGTCATTCCTGCTCCATTGACCCAGATGTTCACTCCTTACCTCCCCTAAGAAGCGCTGTTGGCTCAAATATGCTTTTGTTATGCTTTAGTCATAGTTATGGATTATACTGTATGGATGAATCATTGGATCACTTGGAACTTGTTAGCAGTTGAATATTAGCCTAACACTGGTGTCATTTCACGTTTATATCCCACTTCATCATTCAGAAAAACATCCCCCGGTGTCCAGGCCTGGCCAGTTAGGGGGGTTTTAGTGAAAATAGAATTAGGGAAATTAAATTAAATGCAAAAAAGTGCTGTTCCCAAAGAATATAGGAGGCTAACAGAGCAGTAGACAGCTCTATTCCCGCCTGCTCCAGCTCTCCTACTCCTGCCTCAAATGATATTAAAATATCAAGAGGGTGTGAGTCATGCTCTGTTTGGATGAGAAGAAACTGTTCACATCAACCACATGAGATGATAAATGGATAAAAGTACATTGTTGATCACTGCACCATGATTGATGAGTCAAAATCCCACTGTTCCTCTCCCTAGCAATGAAACCAGATGAGCAGATGCTCGGGCCTCAAGCTAATTCAGTCTGAGTATCCTTAAAGTTCCCAGTTTTTATGACAATAATACATGGAAAATAGACTTCATTATGTAGTTTAGATCGACGATTTTAAAATAGCATACAGTTTACTGATAAATAATTAGCCTTCTTATGTGCCTTAGGCTATTAATGAATGGTGTAGAAGACTTTGTAAGAGTGCAGCACTCATGTGCAGGCAAAGGGGAGTTAAAGCAGCCATCAGCAGACAGAGATGACCTCCCTTAGTGAGAGTTCAAGGTCTCTAAAGCAGTTAGACTCCATTAGTGGACCGATCACTTTCTCTTTAGCACACTTCTAGGGTGACCTCAACCCTTCGCTGACCAAGCTTAGTTCAAGGGTCAGAGTTCAAAATGGGTGCACATTAACATGCAGTTGGAAGCTCCAAATGTTTTTTAAAGGTGGAACCACTTTTCCAGGACCAATGCACATTCTGAGGGCTTGACCTCAGTCAGCCCTTTGTGGTTTTTTTTATAGCAGGCTCAAGGCTAAACTTTGTATAGTCACATAATAATCTATATCGATCAGTGTCTGCAGACATGAATTCAACGTTTTCTTATACATTCATTCTGACCACAAATGTTGAGAGCGAAATCTAGATTTTTGCTCATTTCTTGTTTATGCTGAGATAACAGAATCTAATATTCCCCATTTACTTTGCCATAAAAGTTGCCCCAACTGTGGTGAGTGGATGTTATTGGCTGACTTATTTTTACTTAGTTCTCTCTGTTACTCCAGATCCCTCCCATAGTCTAAAAATATGCACTGACAAGTGTTTTAAATTATTCCCAGAAGTAAAGGTGTATGTTTGGTTGTCACTGTAGCGGACTGGCAATCTTTCCAAGGAGTTCTTTGTCTCTAATCTGATGGCAGTTAAGCTCAAAGCCCCTGAATTGCATAAAGATATAGGAAATAAATGGCTGAATAGTTATTTTGAGGCTTGGTTGAGATATCAAAGCAGCATTTATAAGATGACAAGCATTAACTGGAACTTTAGAGTTGCACATGTGGTTACTGTAGCAAGAGATGAGAATGAGCCCCAGAAGAGAATTAAAGAAAGATCAACAATTCCTTAAGGAAACAATGTAAATGCCTATGAACTGCGTGGAAACAGTAAATTGAGATTAGGGTAGGGACAAAGGGGCAAAAAGATCATCCCATTTGCTGCGTCATCTGATATGTTTATATTTATGGTGGACTGTTTGTACCGGATTGTTATATGTAGTAGACATAAACATATACTGTGGGAGGTGAAAGCCAAACATTCATGATATTGTCTGCCTGTCTTATATGAGGGCTCATATTAATTTAAATGAAAACATTGTATGAAGTACTGAGCTGAGAAGTGGTGTGACTTGTTTTGTTTTGTGATTTGTGGGGAATTTTCTGTACATGTCTGTATACATGTTTGTTACATGTAAGCTTTCTTTGAACAGTACACTTCCTGCTTTCCCAGCTCAGACCTTTGACCTACTTTTGGGCTGACTTTTTGAGGAAAGCAGCACTGTACTACAGAAAAGTGAGCCTCAACATGTGGGCTTGTTTATCAAGGCTGAAATGACTTTTTTTTTTCTTTTTTTACAGCTTGACATATGGCTTGTGCACATGTAGCTGCAATGTGCTCATAGCTCAGACAAGGAAGGAAACCTGATCTGCCTCCCCACCTCTGAACCTCTCTATACACTCTATACAGTAATAGCAGTGTGCACTGACGTTTACAGACCATCCAGCATGACCTGACACTGTGCAAGTTAAGCATATTTTGTATGCTTTTCCCTGAAGTGTTTTTAATTTTCATCAAATATTGACAGGATTTTACAGGAGTAAAATGCAAATAATTCAACACATGGTGCTATCAATTTAGCAAATACATGTGTAATGTGTTTTTTTATTACTATCATTTAGGAAATAACAATACAAGCTAGAATTTAGCTTAAAGTTTTGTTTTCGAGGAATGCTTGGCAGAAAAACTTTTTCTTTTGAGATAGACCCACCACTGTGCTTTGCAGATTTTATGGGGTTCATAGCCCTGGCTAAAGGAACATGCTTGCACATCCAGTTGTTTGAAACTTGGATGGTCCAAAAAAACATCCAGGGTAAAAATGTTAATGGAGTAAATGAAAAGGTATAAATGCACAGAGCATCTCAGAAATCTTTGTGTGTGCAGTTCTACGAAAAGTCAGCGTTTCAGGAACAAGAGTCAACATTCCTTAGCCATGTGACACTGGAACACGAGGCAAGAAGGTTTTGTATGCATCAATGCATAAGTACAAGCTTCTAAAACAGCAGCAGAAAAAAACAAAAAAATACTCATTCAAAGTTGTTATTTTATTCAAATAAATTTAAAAGTGGCATCTCGTAACCTTTTGCATCATTATCATTACCATCATCAGATTTAAACAAAAGAAACACCTATTAGTGTGCATCTTTAGCATGATATGCTTCAGTTTACTGTTCTATACCATGTAAGTTCAAGTCAGTTGTTGTCACAGCTGAGAAAAAGTCAAAAAGCAGAGTGCTTAGTGAAGTTACATTAGGTTCAAATGAAACCAAATCTGCACTTTTAAGCACAAAATACACAGCCTTCATTTCCCTATAAAAAAAGTATAAAATAATATGAGGGATGCTGTGTGCAGTCTATTAAACAGGTCCCAGCGGCAGGGAGCTTTGGTCTTTGATCCCTTTACAATCACGAAAAATGTTCAGAACAGCTGCCTCGATAGAGAAAAGGTGCTCATCTTCCACCTCAGGACAGAAGAGCCTCATGAACTCCACCAGCCGGAGCAGATATTCCATGTTGTGGCCCGTGTTGCCACGGCAGATGGAAATCTGGGTGGCGATCTCCATGTCTGAGGCAGGGCCGAGGTAGATGGGGTTGTCAGAAGTAGCAATGTAGACAAGGGCCGACAATGGACCCTGATTCTTTTCTTTAGGGATGAATTCCACCATCTCGGTTGTGTAACCCCCCAACACAACCTCTCTCATGTTCAGATACTGAAGGGATTCGTCAATCTGTGACTCAGGCACTTCGTAGGCAACTCCCCAAGTACACGCCTGGGGAGGAACGCAAGGCAAAGAATTTAAAGTTAGAGCTCAGAGTTTGCCATAGTTGCCATAAGTTCATTGTAGAGGAACTAATCAGCATTTTATGACTGTCAACATACAAATGGCAAGAAAAATGAAGTGTACAATTATCTGAGTTGACCTTGCTGAATCTTAATCACAGTCATTCTTAAACAGCAAAGACATTTTGTTACCCCATTTCAGAGAATAAATCACTGAAAATAAGTAAAAAAAAAAGAAGTAAAACCACACAATGTCTAATAATCAGAGCAAGTAGAGGATGTAAAACAGGAATATTGATAACTGGTATTATTTATTGTGATAATTGCATAGAAACTATACAGCAATAACTACATGCTGTATATAGATTAAACAAAACAAATATGTAAACTTACGTCTTGATCTGCTACAAGTGTGACAACTCTGCCTGGCTAGAAAGCAAGGAAACAGAGACAACTCAGAATAACCAGAAGACTTTGCACAATAATCATATCATTTATCATTTAACTACTAAAAACATCGTAAACTCAAGAGAAAATATTATTCTACAGCAGTATTATACATTCTAAATGTTATTTTTCTCACCTTTTCTTTGTCTCCTCGATGAAAATCATCTCCATGCCAGAACCGTCTCTTGTATCCTTTAATAAAACCGATTTTGCTTCTATTATATGCAAAATCCGGTTTCCACACTAAGGAGCCGTATCCAAATATCCACAAGCTGCTCTTCTCCTTTATAATGTCCTGAGGTTTCATTGTGATGAGTTGACCGTAAAGAATAAACAAGACGCTGCTTCTATCAACAACAGGTAGTTTCTTTCCTATTTTCTGTTTTTCATTCTTATAAATATCTGATTTAAAAAAGTTATAAGACTGGAAACCTTCCTGGACATCATAATAAAGTCTTGTGAAAAGTGCTTCGTCTATTTTTACACTCGGAGGAGTAAACACTGTCCCTGTCTCCTCTGAATTTCGAAGTACAAACACGTGTATTTGTTGTTCGGAGTTCATCAGAGTGACACGATAAAAACCAATCAAATCGCAGAGGAGGCGGGCTTAGTTAAAGGATTGACCAATCAAAATCGCTTACTGGTGTTGCCCAACACCAAGTTCATGGGCTTGAAAAACATGATGTTGCTTTTATCGCAAGAGACCACTTGATTCCAGTAGTTACATCATTTTATATAAAAAAGACTAATAGACTCTCTTTAAAAAAAGAGAGAGAGAGGAGAATATTATATAATTTTAATTTATCAACAACAGGGATTTTTGTGAATGTAGAATATATCTTTAGCTTTTTTTTTTTTTTTAGAAAATATTCTTATTCCACAAATGCATATGTCCTTATTTATACCAGATTGTTATTTTTGTACATTTGCAAGCACCTTTATTTTCTCAAAGAGCCAGTCAGTGACAGTCCAGCATCAGCAGATAATCCCATTACCTAAAAATAGCCAGGACTATTTCATCCGTGCTCTCTTAAGCTCATTAGGTGTCTAACACCATTGTGTCCATGGAGTCTGATGCATGGCTAATTTGTCCTCTGTCAATGTGCATGAGATATCTCATGTACAAAGAGATGAAAAAGAAAGCAACCAAGTTTTTCAGCCACACATAAATCCTGCTGCCCCCAAGTGGATATATAAGCCCTAGCTCTAGTCTTAAAAGTCCTGCTTCTGTAATGTCAGCGTCATTTGTAGGTTTCTGCTGCTTTGTTATGATCTCTTTGTGCTTTGTGTGGACTTGGCCTGGATCAGGCACCCTTGTCTGCTGTGCTCATGCTCCATGAGTTAAAGGGTATATGTATATTTCCTCAGCAATTTCTTTTTCACCCTGAGCCAAAGGAGACAAATATTTATTGTTCAGTGATCCAGAATGGAAGAGATTAATGTGCTGTAGCTGCTCAGGGATGCAGTTAAGTATAAAGACCACAAGGACTCGTTAGTTTCACTTAAAGACTTTTAAGTATATAATTTTTTTGTTAATTATTATTTTTTGTCTGAATATTTCCTTGCGGCTACTTACAATGTCGTCCACTGAATGATCACTCGCACACTGATTTCACATCACACTGACACAGACTTCATTAGGGACATAAACACGGGATCATTAGAAATGCTACCAGGTCAAATATTACTGCAGCTATAGACAATAAATTTACTTTCACATCTGCTCACAAAATTGAGTTTCTAACTAAACTGCAACATTTAATTTAGTGTTTCTATTTGACCACATGTACACTCAACAATCAAAGACAGACAAACAGTGTACCAGATATGTATTCCATGTGTCTTTTTATAGCAAAAAATAATAATAATACACACAAAACAAAAAACATTTAAAAAATAAATTCACCTTTTTGGTGGCATCAACTTAAAAAAACAGATTTACAAGTTGTATTTCTAATCTTAACATATAAATATACAGTATATACAAAATAATCTTATAAAACATGAAAAAAGAAAGATCAGTGCTCCATATAATTAAATTACTAATGAATTACTAATCTTACAAAATAACATTATTGTTTCAGTAATTTCCACTGAAGGCGTCCTTGGTATGATAGTCACTTTGTGGGTCTTTGTCTTTATCTAAACGGTGATCTTGCATAAAATAGACAAGGTCCAATCATGAGTTTTCCTGTATGGCATTTTAGCATATTGCATCATTTTTATCGCATATTTTTGCCTCCAAGTTGCTGTGCAAAGGAATCAGAAAATAAGGCAGGGCGTGTCTTGTTTTAAATACACATATAAGGCTTTGTAATCTAGTCTGCATACATTCTTTATAAATTGTATTTTTAACTAAAAAAATCTAAACATCCCTCAAAAAATGAACCGTTTTCAGTAGTTTTTGAGTCTCTTCTGATTTAGCGCATAGCTAATTTTTATTTGCATAGCACGCTGCAAGTCACATGAAATGGAAAAGGCTGGCTCCTTTCACTCTCGATTTGTGTGATTGCTGATTATTGCAATTAGGCGTTAAGGAGCACATCGAGATACTTCTCTTGTCTTAACCAGCACACAGGCAAAATCGTCTTGCTGCCCTCAGATTAACTTGGATGGAGAAGACGAGGGTTTGAGTCGAAAACATCACCGGTGAATCCAGAAGCCAGGTTTCTCATTTTCCCCTCGCAGTCTGTTTTTTTTTTTCTTTTCCATTCTGTACATTCTCACACAGATTAGTAGCTATATTGCGGTCAGAGAGCAACACACGCTCCATCCAGTTATCAAGTTTTCAAGAGCAGCAACTTGCATTTAAATAAACCCTAGTCTCTTCACACTTGTAAACAGTCCACAAGAGAGCCAACATTGACAATGAGTAACAAGTTCTGATTATTATACCTGGAAAAGAAAAAGATATATTAGATAAATTAGTGACAATCTGAGTCATAAAGATAACATTGTGCTTGAAATCCTGCTTTATAAAATGTTTAGGCTAAAATAAAGCTTACCTCGGTTGCAATGATGCATTCATTTTTCTCTTCCGTTAATACAAGGACAGACTGGTACATTGGATCTCTGGGGGAACATATTGTTGATATTCTACACTGTGGCCCTTCACTGTGAAATGAAGACACTTTGTCTGTCACTGAGCACAAAAATAACAGTGACTAACTTAATTATTTCCTTTTATCTGTTCCTGGGCACTTACCTGTACATTCTGAAATGTTTTTTGTCTTCTATTGTCTTTTCACAGTTTTCGTCTTTGTCCAGAAGGGACAGTTCGTCCTTGTACCTCATGGAGGATTCATAGTCCAGGTGATAGTGGTTGATGTATTTATGATTCAGCTTTTCAGTAGGACTCTCCACCTCTGAATCCATGTTCTTATTTGTGTTCTTGAGCTCAACGGCGGAAATGAGGTTCTCTTTCTGAAAGTCCGCCTTGGAGAGGTTGTTCATTGTCTCTGAGTCCTCCTCCTTATTTCCCTGCTTCTTTCTTTGACGTAATACCACCAGCGCCATGCAGAGAAGCACCAGAGCGACAACCAGGCATGCGCCCATGCTGATGGCAGTCAAGTTCAGCTTTTCACTGATCTCCAAGCCCGTATTAGGGCTGGGGGTATTGGCCGGTGGTTTATCACTTAACTGGCACTGAGGGCCGCTGTAATGGGCCGGGCAGATGCAGGCAGGCTTGCCTTGCAGTCCCACGGTGCAGACCCCACCGTTGAGACAGGGCTGAGAGGCACAACGGTCTGTGGGCTTGTCGCAGTGGCGGCTTGTGTACCCAGGGGGGCAAATGCAGGTGTAGTCATTAAGGCCGTCTATGCAGGTGGAGCCGTTTGCACAAGGGTTTCTGGCACATTCATTGATGTTGATCTCACAGCGCAGCCCTGTGAAGCCTTGGCGACAGCTGCACAGTCTTGTGTTACCATGTAGCACACAATGTCCACCTGTGGAAAAGCACACCGCCATCATAATTATTTTTTAATGCAGGTTTCTCGAAAGTAAAGATGGATGTTTGACTTTATGAGACTGATGTTTTACCGTTGGCACATTGCAGCGGCGTACATTTATCCACTTTTTTCTCACAGTTGCGTCCTGTGTATCCAGCCGGACACTCGCATACGTAGCTATGCCCGTAGTCCTTTTCTTTGCATTTGCCTGCATGGAAGCATGGTTTGTCTGCACAAGTCAGCGTCTTGGTCTCGCAGTGTCTCCCTTCAAATCCCTGTGGGCATTTACACCTATAGCCGTTCTCAGAATCCTGTGGGAGGGAAAAAAGACGTTAGAGTTTATCAAAAGTTTCTGTGTCAGATGTTTTTTATCGTATCCTGTTCACGACTGCCCTGACAAACTCCATTCTCCTTAGTCTGAATTTATTTACAGTGCACAGCCTGTGAACTGGGTCATCTACGGACTTGACAATCGATAGCATCCTCCTGGAGTAGCAGATAGACTGAGGCAAAAACAAAAACAGGAAAGCCTGTGTTGTGGGAAAGGAGAGACAGAGACTTCCGGACTCACCAGGCACTGGCCTCCGTTTTGACAGGGCTCGCTGTCACACTCTTGGACCTCTGAGTCACAGTTAACCCCGGTGAAACCTGGCAAGCAGGCGCAGGTGTAACTGCCCTGGCCGGTGTTCATACACGTGGCCCCGTTTGCACAGGGTTTATGATGGGTGCAGTAGTTCAGGTCTAAAAACAAATGGGTGGAGAGATTAACAATGGAGCCAGAAAGAGGCACTACGTTCAATCAGGATTTTTTCTGATAAACATCATGTTTTCTTTTTCATCTAACAAATGAGGTAGTTACACACCTTGATCACAAAAGATGCCTCCCCAGCCTTCTTTGCAGGTGCACTGCCAAGGCTCTCTACAAGTACCATGTTTACAAGATGGATGGAGTTTACACACATCACAAAAGGGTCCCTGCCAGCCCTCTCTGCATCTGTTCACACATAAAACATGACAGTTTGCTCACACACAAACAAAGACTCGCACAGAAAAACAAAAATATATATACTCATAAAAGTAGAAAAAAACATACTCTCTTTACACACCCAGTCATTTTATCTTGAAATTATTTAAATCGTGAAAAACTGCTTTACATGTTCTTTATTCTGAATTAATTACACAAATAATGATTTCATGCTTTAGCAGTTTGTGATACCTGACATGAGAAGGAAAGAGGCCAATAAACCACACAGGAGGATACTCACATGCACTCTCCTGGTAAGGTGCAGGTTCCATTCCTTTTGCTGCAGCCCTCACGACAGATTGCTGGAAAGAAACATAAATATTACAAATTTAATAGCCTACTTTGAATAAAGAATTTTTAAAAACATGTAGACAGTCCTGTGATGACTACGTTTTCCCTCTCACTATAAAGCATGTTTCCTGACCCCTCATTGGAAAAGCATCGCTTGCCGCTCATGTTCTGCGCTTTATGTGCCACTGATTTTGCGGTTAGAGCACAGCAGATGCTCGTTTTCAGAAAAGCAGGACAGCTGCCCCCATTGTTATCAGTGGACGGTTCGAGACCCGTTTGCAGCTGCTGCCCTGCAACGCCTCAACAAAAGAACCCGCAATTTAGTGGCGCGTGGTGCCCTATAATGCCGCGATTAACCCCGGCGCGTGCTGCTCGGCGACCACCGCCCTGGATTAAAACCGCACGCGCCTGGAGAGAAAGTATACTAGGCTGTCTGTCCTCAAATTACACCTTAATATCAGGGGTGTGCGGTTGTGTTCGGCTGTCTCGTATCCGAGTACACACCTGTGATCGTGTAACAGGTAATTTAAGACATTTAGGCTTTAAACAACAAAAAAAGCCAGAAGAAAAAAGAAATAAAAATAAAAGCCAACCACGTTTATTCAAATAGCTCAAAAATGCCTTTTTGTCAAATTGTGGTTGTATTAGATTGGCTGTAGGTGCTAATACTATTCAGTTGTTTCAAAGTATTATTTTAGACAACTTTCCAGGAGGAATGTTCAGGCTTTTGCATAAAACATGAATAGGCCTAGTAATCTTAAAACAGAAACAGAAACGTATCCACATCGTCACACTTGCTTACGTTCTTGGCAGTATTCTCCTTTCCATCCCGGTAGACAGGCTATTTGCCCGTCAGTCTTGCAGGTGTAGTGGCCAAAACGATCATCCCTGGGAGCGCATATTTTGGAACAAGTGTCCCCGTAGTAATTTTCATTGCAGATGATCCGGTATGAGTACCTTATCTCCGTCTGCGTCCCGTTCTGCACATCCTCAGACCACTGGGGTCCAATTCCCAACTGTCTTTGGATGGCAAAAGAGCTAATCAAGAATCCTTGGTTTGTGTTATCTGTAGGAGTGGAAAAAAAGCACAAACTTAGTGTATTCGTTTTGTAGTTAGTAGAACAGCAATCTGATCATTAAAATGTCCTATTTTCAAATGTCTACATGTTATTGAGAATCTAAGGGGTAAAGGTGTAAAATCCAGGAAAAGTTATATAGGACTTTTGGCAAGGCTTCTCGTTCCTACTTAAACCATGCACACGTTCCCATGCGTGCCAAAAATAAAACAGAGGAAGTGCAATTGTGTTGGAGGGGTTTGATTGTAAAAGATTGTCGTGTGACTCATAAGCCATCCTAACAAACACGAACGCATAACGGTGAAAATGCCAAATGCATTTGCCAGCACTGCGTGTGCTTGGTTTAACAATTAATAAATGTGATAAGCAATATAAGTCAGTTGGCTCTGCGCGTTTTGTCCCCCTCTAGTGGTAAACAAGTAGTTCTCACCTCTGGGCTGCTCCGCTGAGGGAGAATACCAGGCTTCAATAACTAATGAGAAGGCACCCTGTGGGGAAAAATAAGGAGATAAACGTCACGAAAATAAAAAAGAAGAAAGTGCCATCATACCCCAATAGACATATTAAGAGAGATATTAGCTTTATTTGACTGAAACAGCGTATAGCGCTTAAAAATTGTGTGTTTTTATTGTGTTTCACAAAAGATATCCAAAGCGGAAATGATGGATTGTATAATCTGTTTATAATCTATTATTTCTTTCTTTCGAAACACAGAAAACATCACAAAAATGAGAAAAAATGCCAGCGAATATTACTCAGATACTATGTT
>JBBDHI010000021.1:9014985-9026743 GCA_037177115.1 Craterocephalus stercusmuscarum
GCCGATCTATCTGTTACTAGGAGGTGTGAACAGGTACATGCACTACATGTGGCATGCAGAGGGAGTTTCTATGTGCACCACAGGAGTTTTAAATGGCTCTTATTTATTGTTTTTACTGAAGTTCTCCAGCTCGGAGAGGCAGGATATTTCCATCAAAGAAAAAGCCAATATTAATCTTCAAAGTTGCCTGGGTTTGGTCTCAGTGTCACCGTAGGGGAAATTCAACATAATCACTGAACACCATCAGCATGATTAGCGTCTTGTAATTTCACCTTGGTATGCCACGCTGTTAGATGCTGTGATGTTGTGTGATTAGGGCTTGTGGCTCTGCTTTAATTATCCAGAGACTTAATGATCTCTTATCTGCTGTTCTTCCCCCACTTCCTGAGCAAGGGCGCATGACCTCTACAGTACACAACACTACAGTTTATCATTCTTTATTTTTAAAGACAGCCTTGTTTTTTCCTTTGACGATTACAAATTCCAAGTTGTTCTTTTCCCTTTCGGTCTCCATGCGAGCTTCCTACCTTTGCATCATCTACAGTGATTCTTGAATGTTTGCCATTGTATTATGTTTGTGAGGATGTCTGTGGTTAACAGCCCGCAGAATGTATGGTCTTTCAGAAATCCATTCATCCGAGGATATTAGGACCTTCATAGGCCTACAAGAAGCCATCAGAAGTCATCAAAGTGAAATGTGACCTTTTGTTTGGATTCCATTTAGCTAGCTGAACTAGAGTTGACCTCATAACTGCTCACTGTGTACATACACACAAATACAAACCATCTCTACTTTGCTGCCCAAACAACAGACAAAACCCCTTTTCTGTAAAACGATTGTATCCAAGTCAACTTCAGGCCTGGCCATGAAGTTACCTGCAGTGCGGTGCACAGATTGTGGACGTATACATATACAGGGAGTTGACGGGCTTCGTGACGCGTTTGACATCAGTTCAGCCTCTGTCCATGCTTCCCCAGCCTCACACAGCAGCAGCAGGGGATGACTTGGTGTTGTTTGAGTAATTCTCTCCATGTGATGGTCAGTGTGGGTGCAGCCTGTTTGTCCTGTAAAGGCTCATTGGAGTTGGATGAGACTCAGTGGAGGAGCTTCATGTCTACAGTGATGAATTTGTTTTCACAATGACGAATGGACATTCTGCGCTAGTGATGCATTCCCCTCCATTCTGAACTCAGTCGTGTAGTGCAGGATGAGCTCCCTTGCTGCCAGCTTTACTGGAGTGTTATTCCAACCTGACCCCAGGCTAACCTTGTTCTTGGTTCTCTGAACTAGCCCTAATGGGCAATGTCCTAATCAAATAACTGATGAATCAGAAGAACTTTGTCTTTGAGAATGTTCTCATAGGATCGATGTCACAATGGATGTAAAGGATTAGATTTCTTCCAAAAGTAGCAAAACAAGTGTCTAAAAGTACCAATTCCTCATTGTTATCTAATGGTATGGTACCAGAGCGATGTCTCTCTGAGATACATGAGTTCCTTATGTTTTCTTAGAACAATGACGCATTTCTAATGGATTTTGATGAATAATTTACAGCGGCATGCAAATTAATCTTACTGTTCAGAGTTTGTGTTCTCATACGCTCCACAATGATTTATTAGCCAGTGTGATGAATGAGACTGATACTATAAGTGCAGACCTAGCACATTTGTGCAGTAATTTGTTTATCTTGCAGTCCCTGTGCCATAGGAGGTGAACAAAATGCTGTGATGCCAACTGCATTACACAGATGTTTTAAGTCCACACAGTATGGTTAAGAGGAGTTGAATAATTTTAACCACTTTCAACTTTAATTATGGATTATTAATAATTTTATTGACTCATCATTTTTAATTTAGGCACAATATAATTATGCTTTGATGTAGAAATCCCACTATTTACAGTTTTCATTTGAATTATAACACAACCTTTCATGTTTAAGAAGGGCTACAAGGAAATTTAAGATGTTATTTTTGAGATTTGAGATAAAAGTTTGTACAGGATTTGATTAAAATAAACGTTTAAAACCTACTGATACAATCTCCTGACACGTAAAAAAAAGTTCTGTTAAATTTAATCAAGAAATCAGCAAGCACAGTCCATTTAAGCTCCATGTTGAGATGGTTAGATAAATGATTAGAAAAAACAGTTAAAAACACTCATCTTCCATATTATTTGGTAGGGTTCGTTTTAGGGTGAAAGCTGGCTGATGGATATGCTGTTGCCTTTAAACAGTATAAACTGTAAGATTATTTCATGATTTCATTTCATTTTTGCAAGTTTGTCCAACAAACGAACCACCTTGACCAACCAGATTTGGCTCAATTACACCAGCTGTTGCTCAAATCCGGTGACAGGTGGCTTAATAGGAGATATTCAACTTGAGACAGCAACAACACCCTCAAATTTGACACCAATGATTCACAGCAGCTTGCAAAAATCAACCACTTCCAATTTGGGTTTTTGACCCAATTTTGAATGATCAAATAAAACAAACAAACAAAAAGAAATCCTGATACTATGAAGCACACTTACTGCAGGTAAGCAGTATAAAATTAGTTCCTCAGTATAACATCTCAGACTCAGCTAGCATTAAGTTGATTTGACCCAATGAGGAAACTTCTTCCTTTTCTTCTCCAGTCAGTTAAATAACTTTTTAAATATGTATCTTCTTTCCCACCTGTGTCAGGGAAAATGATTTTTTCTCCTGAATAATGATTGGTTTACACTTTGTGTTGAAGGTAAAATTCTACTGTTGGATAGAACAATTCAAATGTATCACAGTGTGACCATATATCAATGAATTAAATCATAATTGCAAAGTATACAATTCGCCATACTCTGCCTGCAAAATTCAGCATAATGTGCTGAAGCTGATAAGGCTCTGAGAGAGCTGTGGTGTGTACCCTCTCACAGTAATTACAAACATGGTGCTCTGAGAAGCTTATGCAACCCCCGAGGAGCATTCAGCTGACCTGCCACACAACACTGCTCCCATAGCCGCTCCTTAGTGTGGTCCAATGGTGCTATGTGGTTGGAACAGGTGTGATTTGGGGATGAAAATGTAGGAGTGTGTATTCTGTTGAGATTTAGTTGAAGAGGAAAAGCTCGAATTTATTATTCAGTTTTCATTATCTGGATTTTTAGGTAGTAAACCGATTTAATGATTCGGATGCCATACTTGTGGTTGGGACAAGTGTCTATTGGTCAGTTGGTGTCACCCACTGCTTCGCCTTCCACCTCCCGCCCTCTCACCCTCACCCCATCCTCGGCCTTACCCTGAGCCTGGGAGCGGAATTCTGGGAACATTTTTCCATGTGAAATGCCGAGGTCCAGTTGAGGGGTGTGACGCCAGTGCATTGTTCCAGCGGCAAAAAAAGGAACCGCTTGTGACGAGGCCAATTCCTGTTGGTCCCAAAAAAACAGGCACTTTCTCACACCGACTTCCTTCCTCATTGGACAGCACAAAACAATCCCAGACCAACCAGCAAAGTGAAAAAGAAAGAGAGATGAGGAAAAAGAGCAGGAGGAAAGGTGAGCTCGGAGAAGTGTTTGGAGTAACTGCGGCTAGTTGCCACTTGTCACCTGACTGCAGATCTAAAGATTCCTTATCTGTAGACACAGCCCCCTTTTAAAACAAGCATACCATTACATAATCTTATCCCAGCGATAAACAACAAGCTGTTCTTATCTTTACAGCCTCTATAATCATCACTTCAGTGCACTGCTAACTTTTTACCGTCCCAGAGGTTTCGTGTTTTGGGGAAAAATGTTTTTTCTCTCCCTTTCACTAATATGTTATAGCATATTCTTTCACTAAAGCTCGGTAGTGGATTGGAAAAGCACTGAAAGGGACAGCAAACCTCAACTGATTGAGAGAGTAGGACTCAGGAAGCACCTGCCCGAGCAGGGAGCTGAGCATTTGTCTGACCCTTCTCACATCAGGTGGTTTCCTTGTTTACGTTGTCTCCCTGTAGCTCCCTGAGGCCCAGCCCCTATTGGCTGCCCTGGGCCACTCCTTTTTCCACCACATTCATTGATCTTAAGAGGGCCTGCCACTTCCTCCTTTCTTCTTTCCCACCAGAATGACTGAAACTCACTCTCTGCCACCCACCGGCTCAGTGGCGAAAAGAACGATCAGATTAACAAACTAAAAACTCACAAGCCACGCCTGACCTCTCACCCCTGTCCTCGCAACACAAACATGGCAGCCTTGAAGACTGCCTTCCTTTTCCTCTTTTTGCTTATACTCAGGCACAGTAAAAACAAGTAGGATCATCAATTAGCCTGACTGATAACCTTGATCCCGCTGTCCTCCATGTCACCTGTATTGCTCAACTTTAACCCATCTGGCAAGATTCAAAAAAACTATCGGCCTGTTTCATGCGCTGGTTCCTGGTAGTTCATTATTCCAGGAATTCTGCAGTGACAGGGCTTTTCCTCTCGATGAAATCACAGCAGCGTTTTTTAATAGTGAAGTTATTGAGTTGTAGTGCTGCTGGATGTTTCCTTTCCGTTGTTGATATAATTATGGCTAAATTGCAGCTTGGCATCCATAGTAATGACTGCAGGTGGGCCAGACACAGGTGCCGTCTGTAATTACACAGCACATGAGGTCCAGAAAATTATTATCTGGGCTAAATACATATAATCAACCTTTGCAAGAGGCACATCTAAACTGTTTTATCAAATGTTCATTGTCACCGAGAGGGTGGCCTGAGCAGTCTTTGCATGTGTGTGGGACAGTGAGGAGGATCTTATGAATGACTGTTACAAACAAATACCCACTGGACTGTGGCTCCTAACCTGGTACGTTTGCCCACGTGTATTTTCCCTGCTATGATCATATGCTATGCGAGACTTCGGTGACCCCTAATTTCTTTATGTTGTGCTTCAAAGGAGCCAAACTTTAGGATCTTTCAAAATTCTTAGTTGTAGTCCAGGCTTTCTGAAGGTTTGTGGCTGCTTTTTCTCTCATTTTTAGAGGAATGCTTTTGTTTATTAAGCCACATAATACTGACTTATGAATGATTGTAACGTAAAAAAAGCAAACAGAAGTCAAGAGATGAACATTTGATAAAGAAACTGGACACAAAGCAGAAAAAAGAATAAGCGGCAGGTTCGTTAAAAAATAGCAAATGCATAGTATCTTAAAGTGATGTCCTCAAGAAACTGAAACAGTTAAGTCTCTTCCGAAATTATCTGGATGAACGGCTATCAAGAAACCCGTCTTAGGGAAGGGAATCAGAGGAAAAGGGGTACGAAGTATGCTGAAAGTACAAAGAAATATAGTAAGTATGAGTTGTAGCAGGTCTTATAATGTGATGAATCATCCTCAGAGCCCTGACTTCACCATTTTTGAAGCAGTGTGTGATCATCTTGACAGAAAATGTGACAAAAATTGACCGACATCCAAAAGGAGAGCTACAGTATGAAATGTCCCTGAAAAGTCTGAGGAGCATTTCCTGAAGACTTAGAGAAGTTACAGCAAAACTTGTCTGAGAGGCAAACACTATATGAAACAATAAAGTCGGTCATTCAACACACTGACCTTTTAGCTAGCTAAGATTGTACAAACTCTGTTTCTGACTTATAAACCAGAGCCTCATTTATCATTTTTACAGGTTGCAATAAATCACTGCCCCTATTTCCTGTTTTTATGATCGTATATATAAAGAAATGATTGTTTGCTCAAAACTTTTGGATAGTACTTTGGGTGTTGATGGGATGTTGGATGGTTGCAGGAGGTCAAGTGGTTGTTTTTGGCACATTGTTGGTTCAGTCTTCCCAAACAACAGGTTGTCATGTCCGTGTGCAAGATACTGAACCCTGCATTGCGCCAAAATTTTTTTAAACTGACCCATATGTTGCTTCGAATAAGTGTCTGCAAAATGAATGTCGCACAATATTTATATTGCAATACCCAGATTCATTTGTGTTGACAGTTTTCTCCATGGGCAGTGCCCCCTCCTCCTCCTTTAAGTCTTCCATATGGCCTTTCAGTGGCCCTGCTTTCCTTACTATCTTGTTATCTCAGCAAGTGTTTCCTGCAAGCACCTCACTCCTCTCTGGGACATGTGGTGGAGCTTACACCGTGTTAAGTCCATGAGGTATTGTTCTCCCACAGTTTGACCAACGTAAATGAGCTGGAAACAATTTGTCATACATGAGAAAGAGGAGAGCCAGGAAAGGGAGAAGAAAAAAACAACAACAATATCAGGGGCCTGATGTGGCCCCAGCGTTGAACCATGCATTTAACAAATATGTTAATGGTCTGGCTAATTGCTGCAATTCAGGCTATTGAGAAAAATATGATCCAGAACACTCAGCAAAGTGCTAGCTGGAAGAAATTTTCTAATTTTACACTTTACTCAGAAGGTGGTTTCAGTTTGATTGAATCTTTCCATTTATCATTTCTTGTGACAAGCTAAAGTACAGTGAGAAATGAGTCAAATCACAATTTATAGATCAGGACATCACCTAAAAATCATGCGAGAAGACTTACTTAAAGGACAAATTGCATTTTTTCCCCTTTTAAGTAACAGGGAACTGCGCTTTTTCTGGCCAGATCCACAGGATGTGGCACAATTAAGACATGTACATATTTGCAAGTACCATTTCCATGTTGAGTAAATGAAAAGTGTGTTTATTTGAAATTGCTGGAGGAGCCACCCCTGTTTATTCCGCAGGCTGATTCCGATTCACCATCAACATGACCTTCTTTAATGAGGGAATTCCTGAACATCAGAGGATGTCTAACGCACATCCTGACTCTTAATCAGCCGTTATGCTCTCACCTATATCATCAGGGTCCAGCAGCGGTAACTCACTCAACAGAGGCATGAAGCGTCTTTTGGCTCCTGTGGTCTCATGGAAGGAGCAAGCAGCCTAATACACAGGGGGGCTGCAGGCTGACTAAAAGCTCACTCCTAATAAAATAGCTCGCCATATCCTCAAACTGCCTCAGTTTGGCTGCAGTAAAGAATTTTTGAACAACAAAACTATGCCCTTCTGTCAAGATCTACCCAGTACCATCTCCCTGGAGAATCTACTGTCACAACCAATGTTCCCATGGATGGAAATGACCCCCGGGGATGCTGAGATTGACAGTTTGCAGAGTGGGACCAGGAATTAAAGGTCTCTATAGAGTCAAGAAGCTAGTCAGAGAAGGAAAAATAAAAACATGCTGTAAAGCATGCTCGCAACATCAGCATGCCCTTAGCTGTGACATGGGAACCCCCTTACCCTAAAACTATGCCAGCGGTCATTCCCCTTTGGACAGAATGGGATGGCCATACATGAGGCCCTGGGTTGCTCTCTGCTACTTCAAGCCAGGCAAAGTTATGCTGGGAACCAGCGAAGCTAAGCACAAGCACACAACCTTGAGATTGGCCCTTGATACAAGTGGAACCTCACACAGCTTTTGATATACAGCCAAATAAGTAACTGTTTTACAAAGTTGCTTTGATAAGGAAATGTTGCAAGGCAAGGGAAATGAGACCCTGGCAATCATCAGTAGCATGAAAAATTGGGGTAATTCAGCATGAAAACAACTTTCCACTGTAAAATAACAGTATTCCTGCAAGAAGGGAGGAAATCAAAGGGAAGTTCCTCCCTTATAGGAGCGCGAATTGTTCTCTGACTTTGATTGTTTATACAAAGTTAAACATGTTTGCTTTAAATTATGTCACAATGTCTCACAAAAGTGCCTGTAGTTTTGTACAGGAACAAATACTGCATGCCTCGTTTGGAATGAGCATGCGTTTGTTTAGTTCTGCATCTCTCGGTTTCCTTATCGGGATACATTAACCCTCCGGGACAAGAAAGACACCACAAATGAGAGCTCATCATTCGAACAATTGACACACTGTAACAAGACTTCATTACATTTTGGCTCTTGTCTAATTTACTTAAGCCCCCTTGGTTATTTATCTTGGCTCCGTTTTATCTGTAACCTCTCTTCATTCTGATGAAAATGAAGCTTTCTGTCTACAAAATTTAATCCCTATGTCGTCAGTTTGAGTCTCATTCCCATGATCCTTGTCACTCACTAATCCCAGGGATCCAGGCAAAATAAAAAAGCCAAAGGAGAACTGAACTTTTTGATATTTTGATGTATAAATTGTCAAATTTTGTCAGTCCACCCTCACTGATTGCAGTTTAAAGCACGGCACGTTCCGTGCTAGTTAGTGACAGAAGAGAGGACGGCCACCCCGTGCTCCTTCCTGCCAGGCTTATTTTGACCCATCATCAATCTCCTTAAATAGCTGTTTCCAAGGAAACCTGTATTCTGCAGGGAGAGATGGCAGCATTAAAGCCGTTGATGTTCTCTTTTTTTCTCAGATGTGTCTGTTTGAGAAACAGTCCCATTCAAATAGAGCAGGTCTGCTGGTTTCTGCACTCGACATTTTAGATGTGTTAGATGGATCATTTGCAAGCTTCAGAAGGGCCCATTAGCAGAATTTAGATTTAGTTTTTTTTATCATGGGTTATTAATACGTTTTGAGAAAAAAATAAATCAAAGAAAGATTTAAAAAGCTGCGCAGGCAAAATGGATAATTAGTCATTTCCAAAAAATATTATATTTACATGAAGCCTATATAGGTAAACTGAACCTTTAGTAAAGTATGAACAGGTTGCATTAAAAGAGTTTGGGTAATTGTAATACAATTATGTAAAAAAGTTGAGTTCAAATACACTTAAATACACTGTTTCCCTACATTTCCTGGTCCACTGAAAACAGACACTAATGAATACCTTCTGCAGTAATTCATGACGCCAAGTGGTCAAGAAAGTGGCAGTACTGTCAGAAGGAAAAGGGATGATAATTAACGGCATGGCTACTTTGAGTGCAGGTCGAACACAGTTGTTGATCCTGAAAGGAAAGTGGAATCAGACTCTCAAGTAGATCTGTCCCGATGATGGCAGTTTATTAACAAATCAAGATCAAAACCAGGAGAACAGTCAGTGCTGCAAACATAATTGATGAGGCATTTTTGAGGGAAAAATCCTGGAACACGACAGCTCTATAGACTGATAAAAGAAAAACAGGAGCAGCCAACAACTTGTAGGTGGTTTAAGAAGGTTTTGTTTCCAGTTTAGTTGTTTCTTCCTGTCTCCATGTTAAGCAGTAAACTACTTATCACCTAGTTGTAGCTTCATGTAAAGGTATTACATCTCCTAATACATGGACAAAAAATTCTTGCTAATCAATGAGAGTTAACTTAAGAGCTGTCAAATCAGCATCAACGGTTTTATAAATTCCCAAGATGCAGACAAGGGTGATGGTAGAAACAGACATTCATCAGGGCCACATCCAGGCTGGTTCCTGTTCACCCTGTGGGAGAGAAGCCAGTCTGCTGCTGGTAAAACTATCAGGGCCTAAAGGAGAAAGGGACCCTCTGTAGACAATGTGGCTCCTCCTCAAACAATAAGGCTCCCCTGTAGACAAGGGACACTGAATCCCGATTGCCTGCTGAGCATGCGAAATTGATGTCCAAATACCTTTAGAAATGACTTGATGTAATCATTTTCTAAACAACAGGACATCTTTAACAGGAAATTCTCTGTACATTGCCAAGTGCAAAACTAAAAACTCAAAGCCTCACAATTATCTGACACAGAGGACCCCTGCAGTAGTTTTGTCTGTGATACAATTAAATTTGGAAATTGTGTCATTTTCCTTCCTAATCTACACCCATTTCCCCCCATGTGGGTATCATCCCCTGATATAACTCATAGAACTGCAATGGTTTGTCACTGTCAGACCTCACAATGTGCATTGTTCTATTGGCTGCCTCTGGCTGACAGCCGGAGAGCAATGCATCAAAGCCCGATGTGTGACAGATAATCTCAGAACTTAAACATATTCATTTACAAGCTGCAGTTGTTTTGCGTTTGCCATGCATGTCTGTTGTCAGTTCAGGATGAGTCAGAGAAGAGCCTCTCTTGACTGTTGTGTCACTAATACATGTCATGCCGTTTTCTTCACTTGTTCTCAGTTGAATCAGGCTACCTGTGACCCGCTTCCCCACCCCCCGCCGACCTTCTACCACCCCTCCTCCTTCAGATTAAAGTAAAACCTGGAAACCATTTTGTTTCTCTTTTTCCTCTGGAGCCCTCATAATGACAGGAAAGTGTTCTGGCCCTGCTGCCTCAGAGAGCAAAGGCAAAAGGCTTGATGGGAAACTGTGAGCCTCTGAAGAAACGTCTCCTTTTAGGGCTCTGTGAGCTCTGTTACACCCACACTCTGCAACCATAAATTTCAGAACACGAAATAGCATGTGGCTCTTATCTTTATTCACACAAAATAAAGTGTTTTTTTTCTCAGTAAGCAAAAATGAAAAAAAAAGTGACCCCTGGAATCTAGAAAGACCTAACTTCTCATGGAGGAAGCGGTCCTGAACTAGTTGTAATTTAATTTTAAAAAGAGCAAAGATTTTCCATCTACGTAAAATGTGCTGTCTCAAGTGAATACCAGCAGTGACCAAGATATGTACAATATACACAGTCGAGCATTTATAGACACGTCAATGAAAATGTTCTGCTTTAGTAAGGGCTTTTTTTTGGTAATGGAAAAAAATAAAGGAATAATTGGCAAAAAAACCACAATGCTTATATTCTATTTATCATTTTTATGATTGTAATCTTCTCTAGCAGGGTCTTCCCACTATTATTAACAAATTAGCCATAAGTGTTTTGCAGAGGCTTTAGAAGAACGATCACCACTTTCCATTTTGGCTTTGCCTTGGCACTGGTGAAGAATCACTTGTTCATGTAAGTGTATTCGGTTTGGAACCCACTCCCTAATCAACCAACAGAGGCTAAATCTAGCTTATTATCTGAGATAATCAGCAACTGTTTACATTACAGTGATGAATGACGGAAAATACATTATAAAATGTATTATGAAAATAATTAGTTTAATATAAGAAAATTAGAAGAGACTTGTACTTTTGGCCTGAAATAAAGATTTGCTTCCCTTTGTCCTCCCTTCCGAAAAACAAATATGTTTCACTAATCATTTTTGGTGTCTGAAGATAAAACAAGATACAGTTGTGAAAGACTAAAACCAGCTACAGCCCTGTTTCCAAAACAGCCGGGATTGTAAAAATGTGAACACAATGTAGCTAGCAAATAATACAAAGACAAGATCAATTTAAAGCTTTTTTTGATAAATGCATGTCTATTGCAGCTGACTGAGGTGACCAATCAATCACACTATGATAGTTAAAAAAAAAATCTGGTCATGCTTGATGTATGATTAGGTGCTTGTCAGTTTTTCGTCTCTTTTGCCATATTTTTGTTGCATATTTTGGCAAATGTTTTCAGGTCAAAGACTTGACTGCCGGCGGCTACTAGCGCCTAGTCCGTTTTAATATCCATGCATGATAGTGAAATATGTGCAAATGTTTTGAGATAATTTGGTCCTGAAAAGCCATCTCTTAAAGAGTACTTATCTTCATGGCAGCACATGTTGCGTTTGAACTTTGCACTGCTAACAAGCTCATGATTCCTTTCCTCTTTGGCTGGGGGGACGCAGCATCCAGGACTTTCAAAGCATGTATAATAAAAATTTTTATCAGACTACAGTTTTAAGTTCAGCTCAAAAGAAAGCATTTAGCATCTTTCTGAATCTTTTTACTTTGGTTTTTGTATTTCTTACATTTGACAATGTAGAGATGAAATTTGTGAATCAGAGCTAAACCCCATAACTGCCTTTTTGCTTTTTATTGAACATAGTACTATTTTTTTCAGTTC
>JBBDHI010000021.1:9149682-9167077 GCA_037177115.1 Craterocephalus stercusmuscarum
AGAACATGAGGTAAGTAAGAAATAGTTAGCCACTATCGGTATACCTCTGCAAGATGTCTCATCTACCAACTCAAGACCAGATGGGCAAGTACAGTTATAGGATCCAACGTCGTTAGTGCACTGGCCTCCCTGGCACAGACTGGTGTCCTCACATTCGTCGAAATCTGAAAGGGCACACACATTCAGGCTAGCTGTAAAACACCTGTCCTCACTCTAAAGCTTTCCAGGTTTTGCCATGAGCTTCCTGACCAACGTAAACATGGCTGTTAAAACCACATAGCGATCATATGTTCTCTATAGAAAGAGCCACGGACTGCGCCGTACCTTCACAGGAGAGGCCATCGGGTGCCACTGTGAAGCCGGGGTCACAGGCCATGCAGGAGAAGGAGCCCTCTGTGTTGGTGCAAACACCTGCGGGGCAAACACCCGGAGCTTGGCACTCATCGATATCTAAGAGAAGAAAAAGAAGAAAAGGTTAGCTATAGGTTATCATGTGAAATGAAGCAGACTTGAAAGAGCCCGCTTTCTGTGCTTCTACTATCTTATCTGTTAAAAACTATTCAGCTCAGTATGTCGTCTACCATACAGTAAGCAAAGGCCTCTTTATTACATTGCACTGACAGTGTTTTATTAAAAGGGGTGGAAAGATAAGTATGTGGGATGGTCATCAAATCTAAAACAGCAAGCTATTACAGGTGGCGTATAATTACTGTATCCACAAACAGCCACCAGCTAGCTGATACGCGATCATTAGAAATTCCTCCAGCCGGCACAGATTGTGTTTCTCAGGGAGGAAAGAGTGTGGACCATTGTTACGAGATCGGGATGGTTTCGCTCTGCCTCCGGGTGAACAGAGCGAGTTCAACAGGGCAAGTTTGACGCAGTGCGCGGAAAGCAGGGGAGTGGTTGACTTGATTTCAAATTGAACCCTGAATATTTTCCATGGCATCAGATGATCCATTAAAATCCTATCAGAGGTTGACTTGGACACTGTTTGTAAAATGATTTCCCTCCGCAAAGACGTGTCAGTGGGGGATCTTCCTCTAAGGCTAGACCCACACTTCCATTCAAAAACACACCGCAGTATATGCAGTATTACTAACCGAGACCATGTTCAAGTCCTTTTAAAAAGTCATTCCTTTTTTGCTTCCCATGAAGTCATGACAGATGTAACCTCACTGGATTTGTCAAAGCAGCCATTTCACTGCATTGATCTCCCAAATCATGTCATGACAAATTACCAAGCACTGTGAAGATCCCCTCTAATCATGTTCTGGGACTAATACATTTCTCTTTTACCATGATCCACATCAACTTTAGGCAAAAGCTAGCTATATTACAGTATTCTAAGCAGGTACATACATAGAAAAGTAGCATTACCCTCACAGATGTGACCATCCTCGGACAGCTGAAAACCAGATTCACAGCTCCTGCAGGTGTAAGATCCTGCGGTGTTCAAGCAGAGCTGGCCTGGGCACAAATGATCCACCAAGCACTCGTCCACATCTGGATTGAAATATGGACAAATACGCAGCAGAGTCCAAATCACCTTTTCTGGCTTCAAATAAATTAAGTCCACCAGTTGGAATCAATTGGATGATGGGTACACATTAGACAGGTCAACATTTCTATCTTTTTAGCTAAGCTATCTAGCCAGGATTAGATGACTGATGCCAAAGCCAGAGACGTTCGGGATCCAGCTATGATGTGATGTCTAGGAGTTTTCATGTTCATATGAAGGCACTTTGGGTTCAAGGCTGTACACCCGATGCTGCTTAGATAAAACCTGAATCATAGCCGAAAAATTCCCAGTGAAACTGGCATATTTGAACCGAAACTCAAGTGCAGATGTTGGGTCTGGCATGTTTAAACAAAAGAATAGACTACAAACACACAAACTCAAACATACAAATACCAAAATAGAAACACATTCCTGCGCGAAAAAAACAACACAAAACCTCACCATCACACTGTTGTCCGTCCTGTGAGACTATGAAACCAGGCTGACAGATGACACATGTAAACGAACCCTTTAGGTTTGTACATGTTCCCTGGGGGCATGTAGCGGGAAGCGTACACTCATCAATATCTGTTGTGAAATGATACACATATTTAGACATTCACTCCAAGACAAGAGTGCAATCAAAACATAAAAAGAAAACACAGAGAGACGGTTTCACCATCATGACTGGTTGTGAGATCCAAAGGTTAACATACAAGCTCATTTTTGAGAAAGGTAGTGTTAAATAAACCAACCTTCACAGAGTTCCCCGTCATACGATACTCTGTACCCCGATGGGCAGTTTTCACAAGTATAGGACCCTTCTGAGTTCAAACAGATCCCATTGGCACAGGTGGACAGGGACTGACACTCATCAATATCTGAACAAAACACACATACAGACAAGGATACATGAGTATAAAAAAACCCTGCATAACATGTGGCAGGAATGCAGTTGCACAACAAATTAAATTTAATGGTGAACTGACAAACTGCCCAGATGTTTCGAGTAAGTCTTTAACAATACTAATGGTTGGAAAAGAAAACATATTTACCGTAAGTTGGATGGAAAAAACAGTCAGCATTATCTACCAGTGTTGCTTCAAGTATAAATCATTCAGTAGTCATTTTCTTACCTTCACATCTCAGTCCATCAGGAGATGGTTCAAACCCTGGACTGCAGATCTGGCAAGAGAAGGAACCTGCAGTGTTGACGCAAATTCCCGCAGGGCAGGCATTACCGGTTGCGCACTCGTTGACATCTAGGGAAAATAAATAATTGAGAGACATTATGCTTTTGCCGGGAGATCTCCGTGACTCCACGAGAGGACGCGTGCACATGATGAGTTACACTCAAAGGGTTCGGGATAATGCTTTGCAGACCTTCGCACGATTTGCTGTCTGAGGTGACTTGGTAGCCATGGTTACAGGTGCATTTGTGGGTGCCGTCCAGATTGATGCAGCGGCCGTGGAGGCACTCTCCCGGAAGCATGCATTCATCCACATCTGGAGCAAAGATATAGGGAGAGAAGAAAAGGAGAGCCTCAGAAAATAAAGACAACCGCAAACTCTTTGTAGCTTTTTATGAGTCTTCAGTGGTACCGCAAGGCTTCTGTAGTAGTAGTGTGGAGAACTACTCACAGAGCTGTTACTTTGATATGGGGCTGTAATAATGTCTGACCGACCTTCTCCCTGACACTTACCTTGGCAAACGTTGTCTGGAGAGAGTTTGTAGCCGCGAAAGCAGTTGCACCTATAGGAGCCCTCCGTGTTGACACACCTACCACGACCGCACACGGTTTGATTCAAGCACTCGTTCACATCTGAGGGGCAGAAGGGAGTAAGGACAGGAAACATTATATATGAGTGGGAGATTTTAGGCTTTACTTTACCCCAAGCGCACAGTGTGATTTACAGTAATTGTCAGCTCACAGGAAGTGCCCCCCCCCCCCATTCCCCAAATTTCTCACCACTTTTACCATTTACACATAAAATTGGACTGAAGACAAACTAGTAAAAGAGACATCACACAAAGTAGATAACACAACAATGCTTCAGAAAACAAGACTCAATTTCAGAAAACACATTTCACACACAGACTATACCCTGTGTTTCTACAGTACGGACGGCGACATGAACAACTTAAAAAGACTTCGGTGTAGCCTTTCTTTTCAGTGGAAAGATAAATATACTACTGAAATGGTTTGATTGCAGACCACCAACAACAGCTATGTGACATAAGATTATTTTTGACATAAAACCAATGGAATATTTGACATAGATATAAGATTAAGGTTTTCTGTAAGCTTTGGTAATTGTTGTTTAAAAAGTGTTGAGGGGGCCTGTTGGATCAATGCACAGCAGCGCAGAAGTTTTGGTTTGCATGTTTCAGTAAGCATGAATAATATTGCATCATAAATAGAAAAGAGCAAAAATACAATACCGAGAAAGAGCAACGTCTCCCATCTGATACTGTCAGGCTCGTTGGCCTGTTTTATACTTTAAATCTAATAAAATATTATAGACCTCTGCAACCCAAAAACTCTAAAATCTGGTGAAAAAATGTTTTTCTACCACAAGGAACTCTACATAGTTCAGGGGTAAAAGGGAAACAATTAAAGATAATTAGCCCTGCGAAATATCTGTAAACAGCAGTCGCTACATTACATCAACACACGTACTTCATTCATGAAGGTCTTTTACTGCTTGTGGCAGTAGCTTTCTTTTCCACTTCATGAGTCCAAACAGTTAACCCAGGATTTATATTTGTGGAAAACCTCTTGCAGAAACATCGTTTAATAGCTGGTTTTTATCAAGTGTTAACAGTAACCTTTTTTTTCCTTTTTTCGTCTTTTTTTTTTTTTTGCAGTCTAGCTGATGTTGTGGTGAGAGACAGAGAGGGAGGCATTCAGAGAGGAAGGAAAACTATTTTTCAGCAAAGAATGTGAAGACAGGATGTTACTGAGCGGTGATATAGATCCTGAAACACAAAGCGTCACACAGTGAAAACACAGCTACAGAGACACAGACCGGGTTTTGTTTTTCAGGCCGTGGGCACTGCCAGACGTCTGTCAGTGTGCCCCAGTACTTTGTTTCAGCAATCATCCGGCATCTCTCAGGCCTCTCAGATAAGCCCTGACAGGGGAATGAAGCTGTTTTCTCTATCACATCAACAATTAGGCTTATCCTCGATTCGGCCAATTGAGCCACAACTACTGCGCTGTGCTGCTTTCAATTGACTGAGGCAAATACTGGAAACTGAGTATTAACACTGCCTATTTTATGTGACTCCCACTGCGCCAGACATACACTGTAGCCCTGTTCTCACAAGTAAAAATATTTACCTCCAGTGTTATACCTCATTTACAGGTTTCCTCTCAGATGCTCTTTATATACATCACATATTTTGCAGAGAATAAATAATATTAGCAAACTTACAAACAGAAAAAAAAGGCTTCAGTGGTATTTTCTTTGGACACAAGGAAATAATCCAACTTTCAACATGAGCATCAGTCATCTGGCTCGCAGAGAAATTTATCATAAATGATTTGAAAAGTACTACTACAGCTACTTTCTATATTTTCCATTATGTATTTGGCATGTTAGCTTTCTATATTTCTGGAATTCTCACTCCAGAAGCTAAGGTTTCCAAACAAATTAGAGGGGCGCAAGGTTATACGAAGGGGATGTGGTAAGTAACACCAGTTAGAACTGTTATGTAACAAGACCACTTCCAGGTTAGAAGCTTCTGGCATGTTAGCTTAAAACAAAACACACACCAGGTGTTGTCTGGTGACCATTTGCGTTGTCATATCCATCCCCATCAGGAGGCTTGTGTTCATTATCATCAGCATCAGCAGAGATCATTATGGGTGAGAGAGAAAACTTGTTTGTGTGCAATGACCTCTTTGCAGCAGGGAATCGACCTTTTGCCCCTCTCATATGTCTTCTGTGACTGCTCTGTCCTCTCACCTAACCCAGCAGTGGTAATAAAGCCTCGCCTGCCTCCACTGGGCTCGACAGTACAGTGGCCAGAGCTCTCCAACAATAATACACTGTTTGTTCAAGGCTGTGGCCAAGAGAAAATATTTGGACTCTCCCAAATTGAAGTATTATAAACAGTCTTTTTACAGAGACCAGTGATATCAAAAGATCAGCAATAACATGGTGAATGTGTTTAAACAATAATGGGGATATGCCGAGGCTGCTGGGTGATGGAGCTGATATATTTCGTACGTGGAAACACTCAATGGACGAAGATGCTGGAGGGTTGAGCTCAGCCTATGCAATATAGCCATCCTCACTGTGGTTTTGAGTTGTCATGCAGCCCCAGGAATGTTGCAAACTGGACAAAAAATATACAATAATACATTCTTCAGAGTGATAATGTAATTTACTTTGTGAGCATCAGCAGTCAAAAAAATCTGCAAAGCAGTAAATGTAATTCAGCTCATGCCACTTGGCCAACTGCAGCTGCATCACAAGCTGTCGACGGGTCTTAAACGGCACAGCCTGTTTTTTGTTTTTTCTTTGTGGTAATACCAACAAACAGCAGCAGCAGGTAACTGTTACCTAACACAGGAAGAGAGAGACCCAGGTTTTTTTGCATGGAGTGGTCTGAAACAGCGTTAGGACCCTGGCGGGGGGGTAGTGGTGGCGCTGCTGCTGCTACGATTCGGGAGTCTGGTTGCCTTACCCACACATCTTTCATCGACAGGCCTGAATCCTGGACCGCAGGCCTGGCACTGGAAGGAGCCATGGGTGTTGACGCAGACACCGTTGGGACAGGAGTTGGGATTTTTGCATTCATCTATATCTGCTCGGCGAGAAGGAAGAACATGAAAAGATTGAATTAGTTGTAACTATAACAATATGAGAAAAACTATGTGTATGGATGTGGTGTGGTCGCTAGCGCTGGCATATACAAACACAATCCTTCTCTCATGGAGGCAAAGTTTTGTCCAGAGGAAAACATCGTTTTGTTACCGGGATAAATTCATGGGGAAACAAATGCATCTGGCTGGGATTGTGAACTCGATGTATGCGAGTCACCTTCACACAGGCCTCTCCAAGACTTGGCATAGCCGCTGCTGCATTCACAGGTGTAAGATCCTTCCGTGTTGACGCATATGCCATTCTGGCACTTGTTGGGCATGCTGCACTCGTTGATGTCTGCCAGTTGTATGAGAACCAAAGGGAATGGAAAAGTAGGTGAGCGTTGTGTTTCCCAGCATTAATCAGGGCAGGATGCTTTTAAAATGAACAACGCTGACAGACAAAAACTTGCAGAGCTCCAACAGAGACAGATTTAACAGCAGCCCGGGTTTCCATTGGAAACATTATATCTCCCACTTTAAATTGGGACTGTGGCTCACCTTGACAGAACTTCCTGTTCTGAGTCATCACCTGGCTGTAGCCACTGTAGCAGTTACAGGTATAGGAGCCATAGCTGTTTACGCAGCGGCCCTTGCCTTCACACGGGTCTTCGTCGCACTCGTTCACATCTACAAAGCAGGAAATAGCGTGTTGCTGGAATGCACCAGGAGACACTGAACACATTCAAAGCCCTGACTTTGGAGCTCCTCTGTGATACAGACATTCCTCAGCGATGGGCTCGAGCCCAGCTGAGTGGAGCAGAGGCTGCAGCCAAGGCCTTTGTGAGGTAAGGGATCACATAATCATGGCAGCTCTTTGGATGGCCTCTGTGCTGTTGTCAGGCATCAAGGAACAGGTCAGCATAAACAAACGGATCCTTTTCATTTTGGCTCTCTTGATTTCTCAAGGCTTCTGTGTTGTATCATGATTGGTGTTGCGGACTTGCTTGCATTGACCTGATGATTGACAAAGCCGCTTTGGCCTCTGCGGTGTGCTTGTGTGCCCCTGCTTCCCTTTGCGCACTGTTCCCCCTGTCTTCCTACATCTATCACTCACTTCCGTTGCTACTTACCAATACAATTGGTCTGCAGTGCACTGAGCTTGAATCCTGGGTCACAGTTGCAAGTGTAGCCAGTCTGCACAGGAATACATTTCCCAGGCCCACATATAGTGGGCGTAGCGGCACATTTGTTAATCCCTATGAAAAAAAGGAAAAAGATGTGCAAAACAGACATTAACATTTCTGACCGAACATTGTAGAGACAGTAAAAAATAAAAATGAGCATTCCGCTAACACATGTTTCTCTCCATGGGTAACCGTCTTGCTGTTTTATAGGTGGATGAGAGGAGTGGTTTTATAGCAGTGTAGCGTTCTAACAGGTGGTATGGCACCCTAACAAAGAGTTCATCAAGAAACAGGTCATGCACCGTAGAGCCTGACATTTGTTTTGTTCTTGTCTTTTTCCATCCCAAAGTAGTGAGGTAAAACTTTGGGACATTGCATTTGGCCCCTCTGTCTTGGTGAGTATAAAAAAAAGATATATCTTCAAGACAATTTGACATTCTTGTCACTGTTTCCATCTTTTTGCCACTATTTCTTACACTATAGCCATCAACGTGACATACTTGTATGCTAACCTGTTTTTCCCCCCGTCATTTCTCAAAAATCCTCCCTCTACCTACCCGGGATAACATCCTCTTCCAAGAGACACACTCTTTTTGGTTTTTCACCCTCTCCCCCTCTGAGCTGCACAGCAGCTTCAAGCCAAATTGGCTCTGAAAAATGGGGTCAAATAAAGCTTTCCCCGGCTTTACTTTGGATAAGCTTGCAAAAATGCCTTATGAGATGCACTGCTGTCTGCCAGCAGCTGACAAAGAACATGAAAAAACAAGTTGAGCTCTGAGTTGCTCTTTGCTTGGTAGTGTAACATCTCCGTACTCATCTGTCAAATAGCTTTTAAGTATATTGAGTGGTTCTAGACAAAGATTACCTGTGGCTAAATCTACAGAGGTTGTTCCCCTTGAATCTGGCTTCAGGTTGATGCTCGAGGAATCCGGAGAGGTCTCTATTAAGAGCAGGTAGGTGGGTCATCATGTAGTAGGGTTTGAGGGAAAAGCAGACAAAAACCGAGACCGCCAAGTAAGCAATACCATAGAATCAATATAAAAACTTTGTGCCTGACTCAAATGTTCAAAAAGCATTAAAAAAAACTTTATAATCACAAAGAAAACATACCCGAGTACTTCAGTGGTGAGTCAGTCACAACGGCTGGCTGGAAAACAAACAAATACTCATCCAAAAAAAAAACATTTTTGGCGCATTTTTTTTATTTTTGATTCCCTCTGTATCTGTTTTTTTAGGTAAATTCTTGAGTTTATCTATCAAAACTGTGGTTTGTATGAGTTATACAATATTTAAAGCCCACGAGCTGAGATAGTCTGAGCATACCGTCCAAAGAAAAAGATATAAAAAAAGCATGTGGCAAGAGATGAACAGGGAGGGAAAACTTACTGGGCTCAGAATTTCCACATCTGCAACAAGACAAGAAAAAAAAAGGGAAAGGGCTTAACGGAGAAAATACTAACATCCTGTTTATGTTAACAAGAGCTATCGCTGAATACTGACATTAAAGCCCTGCTGACTATACATGCAGCTTTATTCCTAATAGAAAAAAGCCGTCAGGACATATATCCTCTGATTTGGGCATAAATAGGCTGTATATGAAGTGTCATGTAGATTACTGACCACGAAAATGCAAGGAATTACTTATCTCTCATAATGAAGACAAAAATCCCCAAATATTTATCGAATTGTTTGCTTTGGTAAATCAAAATGTCTTGCCGCTGGCAGTAAAAAGATCTTACAGCATTAAATCAAGAAGCTACATTCACAGAAAATGCAGAGGATGCAAACATGCAGTGAATTATTTAGGAATTACACTGAGCTTCACCTTGACGGATGGGGGACGCGGGACTCTGTGCTGTACAAAATATTTATTTGTGGAGATCAAAACATCCTGTTGATGTTTTCATCCTCTAAAAGCTAAATCTGTTTCGAAATTCCTGTAGATAAATATTCAGTTCATTCAGCTCGCTGTACCTTTCTTGTGCCATTGTGAGGGTTTATGTAACCCTCCGCTGTCCAAAGTGAACCTTAAACAAGGTGTATCTTTACCATTCATTCTTTGCAACATAGGTTGAGATTTGATGTTACAAAGATCTCAAAGTTACCTTCTGGTTGTCTGGGTGTTTCTCTCCCTGCTTGAGAAGGATCTTTTGGAGTCAAAGGGTACTGAGGTGCTTGTGGTGTCTCGGGGTACTCAGGGTATTGAGGGACATAGGGAGTTTGTGGGTTGCTGGGTAGCAGCAGTGAGGGCTCCGAGGATGGAAACTGAGCATACTGCTCCTCCAGTGATACACCAGTGCTCTGCAGCTCATCATCTTCCAGCTGTCTGAGAGAAATCTGCACATCTGAGCGTGAGTAAGTATATCCATGACCAGCTGGGCAGATCTCCTTGAAGTGGTCTGCAGGAATGGAAAAACAGGAGCAAACAAGTAAGAGAAGACATTGCTCCTGTCGTGTGTGAGCTAGGACTAATAGAGCCAACTTTGTCCGACTGATATTCATAGGAACATCTTAAACCATCTGTGTACAACTACTATGACGCATGCTAACGTTTTGCAGCATATTGCAAAGGAGGAGATGGGAAAGATGCGGATCCAAAGAGCTGGCATGCCAGTGACAGCTGTCGCAGAGAGGATTTGGGAGATTGTTGGATGTGTGCGCGCTGAAACACAGGCACAACGATGCCAGTAGGGGAAGTGGTGGATCATGTAACTCAGACTGACCCTTGAACTCTCTGCTGTAGAGGCGTGTGAGTGGGAGGCTTATGGAGGATTGGCTGGCTAGATAAAAGGAGGGAGACTGCACTTCTTTGTTTCTGAGTCCAACAAACCTCAGCAATGGTGAATCCATTACAAATGAGAAGCTTTGTGTCCCTTACCTGACCTGAAACCAGCAACTCTACTCCAAAAGAGTCTGGAATAGAGATATAAGTAATGACAGATATGTGGTCGGTGTAAATGCTTGTGTAAATGCAGGAAACGTGGATATGATAGACTACTGAATGATGAAGTTTAAGTGGAGGGAAATGAGGCTTCGTATGATGAGGAGCCACATCTTAGGATGTATAGAGTATATATAGAAAGGCTTCTGTTAGCAAGTCACAAGTCATGGGCCTGGGCATTTTGCTCGGCACAAGGCTGCAGCAGCTGGCCATGCAATGTAAAGGCCAGAGTCTGAAACAATTAAAGGCTCCATATTTGTGCTCTTTGTCTGTCGTGGTGGTTGAGCAGCATCAAGGAGGTCCTTATGTGATATCTGATCTATGACAATCCCTCTGAATCACTGGCCAGAACAGACACTACACAAAACCAGCTTGTTTCTCTCAGAGACTTTGAAGATTATATGTGGATGGAGAAAAAGATGACAACTACTTCCCATGTTTCCCTTGGCAATGCTAACAATTTCTGCTGTGAAGCTTTGCCGGTATATTAGTGGGGTTTCTCTCTGAGGGCTGGAGTGATAACACAACACTGACTCCCACTATTATGTAGTCTCCAAAATATGAAAACTGTTATGTTTTTGGTCCTTTTCCATTCCAAACACACTTAGTTATTTTGAAATGCTTCGCACGCCTGGCAGAGAGCAGAATGGTAAATGTGTGGTAGATATTCTTTGCATGTGCTCTTACGAATAAAGCTTGCAGAAGATTGCATGTGACATTTTATATCTGCAAAATCATTTAACCCAGCACAGTCTCCCAACAGGAAAAGTAAAACCAGAAACGGACATTGGAGATTACAGACCGAGGAAAAGCTGATTCTTTAGGAATCACTCAGCAGCAGTTCAGGTAGATTTTGGTACTGTACCTGTGCCGGGCAAAGGACAGCGATCACACAGAGGTCCCCAGGCCTTGCCCACGCGGCTGCAGCAGCATATCTGCTTGGTAATGTGATTAGTAAGCGGCAGAGAGCACATGCCTGCAGAAACCGACCTGTAGCATGATGCCCTCTGGTCTGACACTGCTTTGTCCGCTGGAAAGGAGGGTGTTAAACATCCATTATATTCGAATGCTCTCCATAAATGAAACAACTCTTTGCTCCAAAGAAAAGTAGCGATACTTACAGACACAGTGGCTCCGGGCTGCATCTAACATGTAGCCTGGTTTGCACGTGCACCTGTAGCTTCCTCTGGTGTTGACACATTGTGCATTCTTGCATATCCCTGGCAACAGGCACTCGTTGATGTCTGTGAAATATGCAGTGCGTTCAGTCATCCAGTATGCAGCGCACTCTGATTATCATATAATCATGAAGTCATGGATTTTATATGTCAAAACATTTTGTGAACTCAAGCTGAACCTCTCAAGCAAACCTGGTTCAACCATCTGTCGAATCCAGGGCACTGTACTTCACATGGATTACACAGAGCTTTCATACTTTCAGACCAGCAGATATGGTAAAAATCAAAGTCAAAAAAAGGGAAATCATTAGCATCTTGAAAGAAGTCTGAAAGTTGCAAAAGATTATGTACTGAAATCTGCTGAGAAGTGATGAAACATGGAAATTTGGAGGTTATGGAGCTGTTTAAAGGTTGGAAGAGTGATGACAAGGCTGAGACATGCATAATAAAATTGACCAGTGTGAAACAAAGCATGCTTCGAATCTTGTTTCTTTTACTATTCAAATCTGAAAGCTATGGGAAGAATCCCTTAAACGGAGGGCGCCCCAGAATGTTTTGCATTATAGTCTTCCTCAGGATCTTTCCCTTACGGTGCGCAGTCATCTAAGAGAATCCTCAGCTCATGTCAATAAAGTTTTTCCCTGTTTCCATGTAGCCTGAAACATATGCTGGAGTCATACAGTGGCTGATAGAGTTTGTCTACTGCTCCAACAGCTCCTGAGTAAATCAAATGGAGTCAAGCTAGTAAGTTCATGTGCTAGCCAGAAGCATGGGGGACATATTTGAGGCTCTTAGTAATGTGATCACACTGGGACCAGGCAAAGTTTGTTGTTCTACCGTGTTAAACAAAGAGTACATCATTAGGTCTTTTCCCCATTGCTTTGACGACTGGAACCCGACAGCCTGTCACTGCAGATTTTCCCGAATTCTAATTAATCTGTTCTTGTTTTGTTGTTTTGCTTCCTGCTGGAAAAAGTGAGCTTACAAAGGATTGAGGCTGATAAATTTGGAGGACTGAAGCAAATCCAAGTTCCTTAGTTGTTTGTTTTCGATCTCCACAGTCCTCTCTCTGAAGCTGATTCACAGCCTCCAGCTTCTGTGTTATGACAATACAAACAAGTTTGTGTTTCTTTTAAGCAGCAGTCCAGAGGCACATACTATGAAGACGGTGAGGCAGAGTCTGCACCGTGGTGCAACAGTCGGAGTGCAGCTGCTGGGGTGACTTGGTTTTATTTTAAGCAGCATCTGGTCAGAGTTCAGGTCACCATTGGGCTTCATCACATGGGGTCTTTAATCCGTGGTTTGGTTGAGTCCCAGATTAGTGCTATTGTTACAGTCTGCTGGTGGGTTGATTGGGATTGAAGCTGACTTCCATGACAACCTGTCATGACCAGCACTAATCTTAACATCTTATTCTGAGTTTATGCTTGGTTGCTCGTGTTTGCAGCTCACAAAAAGCCCGTGTGATGATTGTTTTTATAGCCTAATGACACATAAAGGGACATGTTCACTTATTTGATCCTAATTCCTCTTGACTTCAGGAAAAACGTGGTTTACACAAACACCTGTGGAGTTCTTTATGAAGAGGGATATGTAAATCAGCAGCATCATTCTCTTAAGCTTCAGCTTTATAATTAAAGAAAATATCTTTGGAATACTTTGGGAGTCTCAAACTATACTTATGGGGCCAAAAAACCTACATGTAGACTTTCCCATTGTTTTGAAAAGTAACAGGCAGATTTTTTATTAATATATCTGAGTCACATCAACATGCAAGTATTCTAAATATGTTGGAAGCTTTTAATAACTTGATCTGAAATGTCCAAAGAGCTATGCAAGATTCCCGTCATCTCGTCTTTGAAGTGGTACATGAGTAATACAACCTTCTACAAACACTGGTTTGCCACCCACAACAGAGCCTCCACATGCATCTCTGTGTGCCTTTCATCTCACAAGCTCGGCTACAAACGGCCTGTTTGGGCGGACTCAGTCAGTCAGAAGCAGCTTCTGAAGATAAGGAATCATCTCTGAAGTCAGAGAGCTGACTGTAGCTCTGATGGGGCATCTTATCGCTCTGCAGGGAGGACGTAACTAACCGCAACAGTCAGTGCATACACTTATAGGAGCAGTAAATTAGGCCTGTTACAGTGCATGAGACAAGCTCTCCTCTGTTCCAAGAAAGCGCACTACAAGCAGCTCAGAATAGAAGCCACACTGGGGCAGGCTGGACACCATCCTGAAAGCAGTGAAAAAAAAAATCTCAGAAAGAGCAGATTTTGCCTTCTTGGCAGCTGGTGCCAGACCTGAAATTAGAAATAATTTTTGGGAATGGAGCGGCAGCTGAACGGGATAGAGACTTTAAAGTGCTTCAGTAAATATTGTGGGTAACTGTCAGCTTTGCTTTTTTGGAGCTCAAGAAAGGAGCAACTGAAAGGGAGTAACATCTTGAAATAATCATAAAAGAAAAGCATGAATAACTGAAAGATAAATTTCCACAACTGTTGGCCGGTCAGCGCACCGCTGGAAAGTAAGAGCATCCTTGTCCACTCAGGTCTTTGCTTTATTGAAATATGTTTCCAATGCTCAGTCATTACCTGAAAACATCAATAATACTGTTCAGGCTACAAAAAGTGTTGAACCTGCTGAAACAGTGATTGAAGCCTGTTGTAAAGGTCAAATATGTCTACTGGAGCACTTTGTTACTCCAAAAGCCACAGTAAGCATCCCTATTTTGGATTATGACACTGTTTACCACATCAGTGTAACACTCTAACTAGAGCGTAGTTTCTCATGCAAAGTGCCAAGATCAAATAAAGCTGCGCATGTTTTTTTCCTGTGAAATGAAACCATTGTTTATTTGTTGGTGATGATCATTTCTGGTTTTGTTGAACACTATCAATAAATATAAAAGCTCTGAATTCTTTAGCTATAGATATATAGAGTTTATTCTGTGTAGTTTTTATGTGAAGAGACACCCCCTCCGTGATGGTGACGTAAAAAAGTTCAAGTTCTGGGACAGATCTTTCAAGTTTGCTGCCACATACAGATGGAAGAGTTTGTTGGCAGTCATGCAGGTTTTCTTCTGTTTAAGATGGCAAAGCAACAAACCGTCCACAGCAAAAACTTCCTTTGAAGTACCCCTAGAGCTACATTTGCCATAATGACAAACCGGCTCCCAGAGCGCCAAGAACAATCAAAACAGGAGTCCCAGGTGCTTATTAGCTGCTGAGCTCTGACCCTAGGGCTAATTGTGGTCTTGACCTGATTTCCAAAGGGGCCAGATCTTCAGCAAAGCTGGTTTAGAGGTCCTCGGAGACCCATGCATGCATGGAAACTTGCAGGCAGAACACTTCCATCTAATCCATTTTTAAAATGTTTTTATATTCACATGTGTTCGTCGTATGCTAACAGTCAGAAAATACCTCCTTAAATGGACTTTTGACTCACCTTGACAGTGTGTGGCATTCATCCTTTTAAAACCTTTGGGACATTCCACTTGTCCATTTGCAATAACTGCATACGCTGCAAAAAGAAAGAGAAAGCATGGCTTAGTAGACCAAATTTTCCTGTGACCAAGCGTCGCAGAGGGAGGAGAAGAGCTTAGTTCTAGGTGGGGAACATATAACTTGCAGATGTGAGCAAGAGGAAAAAATGAGGGGACCCACAACTGGGCCTTTTGGGATTCTAAAGAAATTGATCACCATCAGCCACATTTGTAAGACAGCACTGCCATCCCAGCCGAAAGTAATGATAACAAGTGACATCATCTCTAATCATATTACAGTACCTATAACTCTCCAATCCGCAGAGACGGATGAAGGTAGAGTTTGTATCATGTGTTGAGGAAGCCAGCCTGACAGCCCTGACCTTTATCATCAACCACAGCTCAGATGTGCATAAACATGAAGCAAATGTTTTAACGGTGCACACAAGGAATGGCGATCAGCAGCGAGTTCTCCGAAAAATGATCAGGAAAAAGTTCTTTTTTGCTTGTTTTGCCAAAGCAGTAAAAAAAGTCACATGGTGTGTCCTTCAGGTGTGTACATTATAGTTCACAGAGGTGCTACAGTAAATAACACGGTGTGTCTGTTATAGCCCCAGTGTGACCAGACTGTTAGTGACAGAGGCCTGAAAACACGGTGTCATTCATCCAGCACCCGGTCAAGCCTCAGCACGCTCCATTAACTGTACAGACGAGTCAATGTGACTATCATATGGTGAGGAACGAGTCTGTTTGACAGAGACAGGAAGAAAAGGCTGGTGTGTGTGAAGCTCTATATGTTTATGAGCAAAGATGGAGTGATTATTGGTCAGAAAACGCACCGTGACATAAACTGTCTTGACAAGTTTCTCTACAGATCGTGCTGAAAGATCCAACTTATGATTTTGGAAGGAATGTGACCTTGCTTAAGGAGAGCTGTAAAGAATGATGACATGCTTGTTAGCATAACAAAGCTGATTCTCACTGTCATAGTTGTGGTTACAAGCCCGACGGCCTAAATTAGTGACTGAATAACCTCACTTTAATGTGGTTTGGTTGTTTGGTATTTGTATATACATACTGTAATAACAACCACTAAGGGTGGAGTTAGAGATTCTAATAGCCATGGGGAGGAATGATTTCCTGCATCTTTCAGCAGTAGAATGATTCTGTTGCTGGAAGAGCTCCTGTGACTGACCAGCACATCATGGAGTGGAAGTGGAGTGTTTTTCCCAGTTCAGCATGGAGCATGCTATCCATGCCCCATGCTTAACTTGGAAAGTTTTATGGTAGGTCTCTTCTTCTGCAACAATTTAAATTCACGATTTTGACTTTAACTATTATAAAATATGAGATGTGTTGTTTTGTGGGCTTCTTAAATGTACATATACTCAATGTGTACATAGATCAGACAAATATTAAAGCCATCTGTCTTATTTTGTGGTGGTCCCCTTTGCTTGGGAATGTGAAGGCACAGAAACCTCTCGGGCTATCCTGTGGTGTCTGCATAATGGGACTTTTTTGAGCAATGGGAATAGCAGGATAAGACTCTGGTTTTAGTTTTTCTGGCAAATCTTGAGAAGCTTGATCACACTGCGGGCTGAGGAGTATGCAGGGCGGTCAACACACTGGACTCTTTGCAAAAGTTAAACCTGAGCAATTTTTATATGGGAATCTTTATGTCTTTGGTCTGCAATCATATTCAGCAAGGTGGTAACATACATGTTAAATTAACATCCATATGAATGCAACAACCCCAAGCTAGGCACTGCATAACACTCATTTAAATCCACTCATTCACACATCATGTTATCATCCATTGAGAAGAAACAGAGGCAGAATGCATAGTGTGCATTATTTCCTATTAATGACAACAGAAGGCTGAAAAAGGTAAATCAGGTGCAAAAAAATCCAGTGTCGCTATCTTTTAAGCAAATAAACCAGGGTGCTCAGAGTAAAGGACCAATGCTTAAATAAACCAAATATAGACTCAAAGGTTGCTGCAGTATGGTGTGAAAGGCCATCTGGATGCTTACTGGGCTGTGCAGGACCAGACAAGATCACACTTGATTATTCCAAACACTGAAACCAATACAAACACAGGGAACATCCAGTTTTACTCCACTATTTGCTTCATAAGTATACCCATCCATGTTTTTTAAGTTAACCGTAAATAAAGTACAGTATGAACTGTATGGAGGGAGGCTTAAAGTCCCACAACAGCAATCCTGTGAATATGTGCCCATCAGGATAAAGCCAGCAATCAGTCACGAGTTTGTGTCATTTTCCCATG
>JBBDHI010000021.1:9190041-9208981 GCA_037177115.1 Craterocephalus stercusmuscarum
CATCATAACCAGTGGGAAAAATGGCTTAAATGAGCAGAATCATAATGCAACGCTGTTGCGTCTTCTGCAGACAACTTCTGGCTCCAACACGAGATGCTGCTTTATTCTCAGCCAGCACCGCTCACAGCAGAACACGGCCTCCAGTTTCACACGTATCCCTCCGCCTCCTCACCAGCAGCAGCGCAGTATAGTCCTGACAAACGTGAAAGTTCAGTTCGCCCAAAAAAATAATGAATTTCATCGTATAAAAGTAACGCGCTGTCAGTAAACATCAGTAACAGTAACACCGTTGTAGCAATGAGCAGAGTAATTAGTTAGATTACATCGTTACTGAAAAAAGTAGCACCGTTAGTTAACGGCGTTTCTTTTAACGCCGTTATTCCCATCACTGATGACAAGACACACCAAGTCTTCCTGGACAGTATGGTCATGTGTCTCGTTGTGCCCGTAAAACAATCATAGGTGGACAGAGGGGCCAAAGTAGCTGAGTCTTCACTATTCCATTTTGAAATTAAACCCACCACGGGAATGACGAGAAATAATACCTCTCACCACATCAAAAACACATTTATGTCAAGTCTTGCTCCAGAAAGCTGTATCCTATTAATATGACAAGAGAAAGTGTGCACCAGGGACTGAGATCAGGGCATGGGTCATTTTTGTAGCACCAGCATGTCTTCAGGCAGAAAGAAAGCTAACCTGGTTCAGTTCAGATTTATTCCCAATCTGCCCATGCAAAGACAAAAATCATAACTCCAGGCACACAATCATAGGCTTGGATTAGTAGAGGCATATTCACATGAGAACACACTGTACTCTACAACCTGTGGGAATTAGCCTGCCCTTTACCCCTTACTCTACTTTAATCAGACTCTGTATCTATTGTACAAGGCCTCTTCTGTTTTAGCAGCAGGCAAAAAGGGAGCCAAGAAGATGACTCTCCTCGACATAACTTCTCAGAGCAGGAAAGCAAACTGCCAGTTGGTACAGGCAGAAACTTTCCCAGGCTGAATGTTGAAAAATATTTATCATCCGTCAGAACATTTGTATCTGATCAAAGTCAAAGGTATCAAGAGTAATATCAGATATTAATCTACAGAATTTAAACTTCTCTTTTAATTCATTATCCCTCACCTAAAGCTTGGCGAATACATTTTCACTCCAGTACTGCCAAGCCGGTGATCATATTTTATTCACTGTGTGTTGCTTTCACACTCGATACCTTGCAGCTTTCAGTGATCATTATGACCATGAACACTATGGTAAAACAATTTTGCTACACAGGTGCAGAGATCACCTACTGCAGAAGGTTTTGACAGGGACTCCCGACAGTCCTGGTGGTGTGGTTTGTCTGGAGTGGGAGTGAAAGTGACCAGTGGTCCATGATAAACATGGAGAACTCCCACTATGACCACAGTTTCCTCTGAAAAATGGCTGGGTGGCTATGTGCAAAGCCTTGAGTCAACAAGCCATATAACCACCAGCCGCATTAGTCACCAGTAAAACAGTCGAGCCGACATAAGCATTACAGTTAATGCAGAGAAAATGCATGTATTGCTGTCTTTACTGTATGTTTTTATTGATTTTTCAACATCTGAGTGTGTTACCAGGTCTGACCAGATTTTGCAATTATTTCTGACCATATTTTCTTTCCCCTGTTGCTGTGGCTGTCTGAGGAGATTTCTGCCAAAACCTGTGACAAAATTTGGCTATTGAGACCAGAGCGAATTTATCTGTAAAACATTGCCAAATGGAAACCTTAGTGGTATGCAAGCTAGAAAGCATATACACAGAAAAGACTCTACAATCAGTAGACTGGTAAGGGTGCCAAGATTTGGTGTAAAAGGAAAAACCCCCCAAAGGCTCACTTATTCCAAGAAAAATAGATCTTGCTAAACTATCAGAGAAACATCAATCAGTCAAAACAATTATCCTCAATGGATAATTACAAGGAATGTTGTTCCTTGCAATTACACTGCATGACATAGTGGGAATATGCAGTGAGTTTGGTGATTCTCTGTGCAAAAACGCCAAGAACCCCTCCAGCAACACTTTTTTTTCTTTCAAAAAAGTGACTAGCATATCTAGCAACTGTCATTGGAGTGAAAGCATGCATCATCACCAGTCCTACATAATGGTTATAATGATATTTTCCATGCAAGAAGCCATTAGGTAGCACTGCATGAGGAACCACTATCCATCTTTGTTCAATAAAAGCCACATGGCCATATTTTTGAAACCCAACTATCACTCAGTGAAAGTCATCAGCGACGCCAGACATCATTCTATACGACTTACTACATGGTTTCCTTGGCAAAGCATGCCTATGAAATTATTTTCATAGGCATAACCATGACCTTCAAAATTATCATAAGTATACAGTTTATAAGAGGAAACACTATACACCCATAGCTACTGGTGGTGGATTTTTTTTTAACTTCTGATGCAATGAGGGCATCAAGAAGTGTAGTGGATTGAGAAACCAGCAACTATCAGTGATATTTTATAATGCGCTCTGTTGAATTTATTTTTTAATGCTGTGACTAGATTCACTTTTACATGCAGGAAATTGATAAAACGCCACAGGAACAACATCTAAGCTCTGTATCAGTGTTCAGAGTATGTGCTGTCTAAAGTACTGGAACTGGATAGTGTTTTATGAGCCATGGCAAAAGTTGAGCAAGAACCTATGGCAACCTCCGGCAAAAATGGGAAGCCTAGGCAGAAGGGTCAAAAACTGCAGTTTGCAGTTTGCAGTTTACAGCCTGGTATAAAAACCATGTTAGGTTTAAAACATCAAGTTTATCTGTGTAACAACTGTGGGGAGGTGATTTCTTTTTTTATAACTCGTTAGTTTAGATGTTATTTAATCTTGAAATTCTTGTCCTTTTGATTTGCAGGTGTCAGATATCCAGCTGCAAGAAGGCAGGGTTTTGCACAACTGTGGTTTCTAGATGGTTAACATCATGCCTTAGCCTGCCGACCTCCTTAAACTGGTTAGCGCTCATTGGCTCTGGATTAGCTTTGTTAGCTCGTAGCTACAAGCAACTTACTGTATAGTTTGATGGGTGTCAGTAATCCCTCCCCATGCACACAGCCCCCTTTCAGTGCCGCCACATTGCCCATTTTTCTAGTGCGGACAAAGTCTACTCTTCACAATGTGTCATTTGATGTTAAGCTTAGCCTGCAGTATTACTGTACAGCTCTGTTATCCAGGTACGAGCTGGCAGCTGTTCTGAGTCTGATTATGTAAGTGAGACCAGACAGCGATGACCTTTGTAAGGATGACCTGAAAACAGCACACACATCCTGCCCTGCCCAGTTCTGTTTCCTCCAGCAAGCTGACGGCAGAGAATGGTAGAGTAGTGGGGATGACATGTCAAACTCTCAGTGGGTAGAGAATAGGTCCTGTGTGCATAACCACTGTTCCAGTTCAACCAGTATTCACCATTGACCCTGACCTCCATCCTGGGATTTACAGGATCTCGAACTGACAGTGACCAGCCTTTCACAGCTTTTACTGCCAAGCACAGCACTCACGGGAAACACAGGGTTATAGTGAAATGCATTTGTTCCACAGCTCTGGTCAGAGGAGGAAACCATTATTAGGTTGCCAGCTGCACATACGATCTATTTACTTAAATTTTACATTTAATCCTGCAGAATGCACACTTGGGACATTAGGGATACTGTTGAAAGGGTCTGAGTAGAGATGGAAAATGAGGAATATACGGGACCAGGGTGTAGGATGGACTTGCGTTCTCATATCCCTGGATCTCACTCTGCTAATAGTTTCTCATATAGTTTTGAATCTAGTCACTCTGTAGGAGTATTCATGGAACAAATGGACAGCCCAAAGGCCAAATTAAACTATATGGGCTTCTTTGAGCAGCTGGAAAAACGACATATGAAATAGACAACTTTCCATTAACTATTTTGGGAAAAAAACTAAAAGAATGCAAAGTGTCATCAGAGGATAATGGCATAAGCTACAATGTCTGGTTCAAACATCAAAGTGGTCTTAACTAAGGAAACATTCTGGGGTTACTTTGATTGGTTCTAGCTCTAGGTTCAGTAGCATAATGTGCAGAAAGCTGAATACCTGAATATACTAAATGACCAGGTTTATCCTTCAATAAATATTTTTCTCTATCTTTTCCCCAATGGCATTGGCATATCCCAGGACAACAATGCAAGGATTAATTTGGGCTTGAGTTGGATTATTTTGGGCTGAGATTTCCTGCTCTGTGCGAAGCCCTTGGGGATGAAAATCAGCACAAACAAAATCCGAGACCATGGTCCTCAGATGGAAAAAGGTGGAGTGTCTTCTTTGGGTCGGAAGCAGGGTCCAGAACACCCTGGGATATCTCTTGTCTGGTCTGGGAGCGCCTCGGATGAGCTGGCTAATGTGGCCAGGGAGAGGAGTATGGGCTTCCCTCCCTTGGCTGCTGCCCCCGCAACTCGACTCCAGATAAGCAGCAAAGGATGGATGGATGGATGGATGGTGCAGGAAGGGAGTGCTTGTGGGATACCTTTGGATCCTTTGAACACTGACAGCGATTCATTGAACACAAGCACAAAGAGACATTTAAATTGTAAAAAAATGAATTCTATATTGAAAAAATAATTGTGAAAACCATGTGATCTGGGGGGCGATTTCAAACTGTGACTACATGTTAATGCACTAAGACCCCTGGTTACCTTAGTTACCTTTACATTGAGTCTGTTGTGCAACTACTTCTGCTATTGGCTAAAAGGCACTCCAGAATTACTGTAATTGTCTGTAATTCGTAGATACAGAAGAACCACTAACCTCTTTTATAGCACACCATTTGAGCACATCTAATGACATAAAAAAGAACATACTTCAACAAGCTTTTTAACTCCTCCTTTCCCTTCTAAGAAAGTAATTGGATTAAAAAAATTAATTTGGCTTGCTTAATGCCAGATCGAAAAAAGCCTCAAGGCTCAAGTTCTGGTACACAAAGTGAGTTTTCAAAGCCTTGAAACAAAGATTGACTGGACAGTGAGAAGATGAGGCAACATGTCTGTTGTTCAGCGTAATTGATTAATGTCCCTCTCAGCATAACCTGTCTCTTAAAATCATCCTTTTGTACTTTCCCTTTTAGTTTTTCTTTCTTTACTTGGCGCCACTTGACAGGCTGTGTTAGTTACAGGGTGCCACTGACATAACAACCCAAGTCTGTAAAAGAAAGACATATATAAATAGAGTACCTCACACCTTCCTGAGTAGTGAAAAATGAAAGGAGACTGACTGAATGTACTTCATGCCCTTTGCTCCCTCACTAAATAAATGGGGGCGAGGCCAGCGTGATCTATCTCAGCCTGAGCATCTGTCCTCCCTACGCTCCCCCTCTCTTGACTCCTTTATTGAGCCTTGGCACCACTCTTGCTATCTGACTCTCACTCTACATGACCTCACGTTGCTCGTGCTTTCTTGGCTTTGGAAATAGTGGAACCTCAACCTGATATTTGAAACCAAGACTTGCATCCACCAGTTATCCAGAGGGAACACTGTTCCACCCCTAAAAGATCATTCTACACTGAGAGAATGCAGAAAATTTGCAGAAGTTCAAGAAGGGCTCACATAGCTTCCAGAAAGAACCAAGTCAGGAATTCTAATAATTATTTGATTAATGTTAAAATGAAGACATTTTGAAGTTTTGGCAGAAGTTTGAATTGGTTTTTTTTTGTTCTAAAATGACAGAGAAATTTAGTGGGTTTAAAAACTAATCCTTGGATTAGCTGGACATTTCAGAGAGGGAAACGGCTCATCTTGAACTCAACGCCACCTCTTAAAACATTTAGTCATCCTCAGTAGAAACATGACAAGAAACACAGTCATAGTTGAAGTATTTGTGATTCAGGAAAACTGTCTGCCTCTTACAACGTTGAACCTGTTGTCCATTCCCACTCTATTTATCCCGATCTGTGAGTCAGTACACAAAAATGTCCTGTGAGTCAAGAACAAAGAAAGCATATGCATCGCAACTGTGCACTCTCCGGAGATCTTGTATTGATTAGAAGATTTACTATGACTTCAAGATAATTGTTTTGGGAAGGAGGCTGTATAAAAACTCTTTTATGAACCATCTGCCAAGATATTTAGTAGAGTTTCACTGAGCTACCACAAACACGTGGATGACTTGGCTAGCATTATTCCATAACACCAACAAAAGCTCCTATATGAATTAGCAAGACGAGCACCATAAATGTCAGATATAATTGAGAATGTTCTGTGGTTTGGTGGAGAGAAATTACCCAGATGACAAACTGGCTAAATAGTGAGTGATGACCTCAGTGCCCAAACAAATTATGGCACTTAAATAGACTGTGAGCGGATTAGAAAAGCACTGGGCTTGAATCCCAAAGAGAGCGCAATTTGACAAGATAAGTCTGAGCCTGTAAGCAATAACAATCCATCAAAAATATTCCCGGAAATAATTACTCGCTTTCAACATCCTTGATCAGAAATATGGTTTTAGCCATGGTAAAGTGATTAATCAAACCAAAAAAAAAAAAGAAAAAAAAAACGTATTTCCAACTAGAATGGAGCTTAAACAGTCAGACAGCTAAGCCAAGAAACTATTAGGTCTGTCTGATTAGCAGTCTTCGGGGGATTCAGCTGAATGCTTTAAAGGAGGCGTTTGTCTTTGCAATTATTCATTAGATATATTATAATCAGGGCTACTCCAAAAGATTAGCCAACAAGCTAAAGCCATGAGAGAGTACAATCAAAATGATCATTTTCCCTTTTATCTGTCTTTTTTAAATTTCAGGTAAATGTTGTATCTGGCAAGCCACATTAAATATTCCTTTGTTTTAAGGACTTACATTAATTTTTTATCAAGCATGTCAGTAAAAAGAAGCAAAAGCTCGCTTGCTTTGCATTGGTTTTTCTCACAATGTATTATGAGAATTAACATTTGAACCTCGTCATACAGTTTGATTTAAAGCAACAATAAACATAAGCAGAGCTGAACATTCTGTTGTTTAACAGACGTATTACAATTTAACACAGCAGCATGTTAATTTGTTGCATGCCTGCAGGGAATGTAGTTGCTGCTTAAAAAGAAATACATGAAATGCTGATCATTAGCATTCAATCAACAAATTATGGAGAAGTGCAGCCACCGTCTGTGAGTTTAAAATAAATGTAAAAACTTTAAGTGTAAAATGTGAAGCATTAGAAGCAGGCCTGATGAATGAAATTAAAAAGGTAAAATCAGTTCATTTCAGAGGAATGGCCACCATCTGTGCGTTTGCTTGCAGAGTCAATAACAAAGTATATTTGACGGGCAAACTTGAGCCGTTTACCGATAACAAACCGAGCTGACAGCGCTGACCTCTGAAGAAGGAATCGCAGGAATGGAGGTGCGCTTTCTGGTATGAGTCTGAAAGATTTACTCTTAAAATATGTCTTGGTGCAACCTTATATGGCAATAGAGCTCTTTCTGTCTATAATAGGAAGATTTAGGGGAGCACTCACGAAGTGTGGGCAGGCTGTTTGGTGGTCGCAGGTCGCGGGATCTGGACCTTGGTGGTGTCAGTGGCGTGTCTCTCTGAGGGCCGTCTCTGCGGTTGGTCTCTCTGGAAAGGGCTGGCACCAGGCTGAATGCGCCTCAGAGCGCCTCGTTCACGGATGTACACCTGCTCGGGGGCCACCTCCTCACAGCGGGGCCCCTGAAAGCCTGAGCGACACACGCAGGTATGTGGACGGCTGCAAGAGCCACGGTTCTGGCAGGGGGGCTGGCAGTCAGCTGAGGAGAGAGCACAGATGGAGATCAAATTTTCTGCAGGTCATGTAAGAGCATATGCCCCTCTTGTAGTAGCAGAAATGTCTTTTCCTGATCTCAACATCGGGGCTTACTTTAAATTGATTCAATCATGGGGCCATTAGTTTCCCTTCTTAACCATTTGGTACTTTTCATTCAGCAGAGAGCTTCAGGGGCTGTCGGGTCCAATTTCTCACAAGCTTTTAACTGCCCTGTTTAGTCTAAAAGTAAATGATCACTTACTTTAAATCTTTGTCCAATTTCTGCCTGATGTAAAGCCTATACGACAAGACCCCGGATCAGCTAAATGCTGCTGGCATTTCCAAACTGATCTAGAATCCAGTGTGTTTTCACTGTAACACAGGCAGCTTAAGAGGGTCATAAATGTAAGAGGTCATAAAAACAGAGCAAATAGGAAAAACTGTATACTGCAGGCCAACTGAGAATATTCAACACTTCATCACACAGACGGCCTGTAGCACTGTATCCTTTATTTAAGGAACAATCTAAATCAGATAGAACTTACTGTGCTTAAAAGATGAGTGTGTGCAAAATATCTATCAGGAGTCAGCAAAGAGAGAGTGCTGAGCTTATTGTTGAGTCATGGAAAATAATCTGTGTCACTTTGCCAGCACCCCCACTTCAGCCTCCCATTGCACTCCAGTTCGCACTTTGTGGCACGCAATTTTAAATAAACAAGCTGATCTTGTGACACAAATGTATGTTGCAGGCGGCACTTGAGGATTTATGACACTGTCCCCCAACAGTACATCACGCCGCTGGCCTGCGATGGCTAAAGCAAACAGCGGTGCTCTGTCAACAGCTATGGAATGCTATTGACACAGATGCTGCGAACGGCGACATTTCGCAGGCAGAAAGGCTGCCGCAGCTCTTGCAGGCAGCCAAAAAGCCCCCCGCTAGGTGCGAACAGCGCTCTACCTGCTGCATACTTCCTGTTATTGCAGTACTGCTCAGACTGGTCCTTTTGTTTCCTGTAGTATACATGGAGAGCCAACTAAACAATAAGTGTGGTGTTTATACTTGCATGAGCTCAAAACTAACAAAAGGAAGCGTGACAGTGCTGCAGCATCAGAAACTTATTTTCCTACAAAGAGAGCCACATATGTTTCCTGAGCTCTAAATTGTGGCTTTCACAATAATAACCATGTTTAATTGAAAACCACTGCATTATGCATCATCAGGCTGCGGTATGACGAGAAAAAACTGACAAATTGAGGATTAAATATCAGAGAATAACAACTCTCTTCTGCTTTCCTGTGAAAAAGTTTTATTTGAATCATCTAATTCACTGAAGTATTGCATTTTAACTACTCTGGGGAAAATGTACACCCTTTTTCTGATGAAGCATACACATTTACAGAAATGCGGTTGTGGATTTGTATAACTTGGTACGTGATCTGAATTTTCCATTATGGGATAAAACAGGGATTGCCTGAGTTCTGTTTGGCAAGAAGTGAAATACATCATCTTAACGAAAGTATGGGGCTGGCGGGGAGCTGCCGTCCTGTCCGGAGTCTGCTGAAACTCAAGGCAGAGATGGAGTGTTGGATCCATCGGGGCACAGATTCCAGTGACAGTGTTGGAAGGGGATAACGCTGTGATGTGTGAACCTGCATTCTTCAAATAAAACTGTCCAGCACAAGGCTGGCCGATGAAGACATGTGTTTAATGACCCCTTTTAAGCTGAGAGGCACAAAATTGACTGCAGACAAATATGCCGCCTGTGCAGATAGCAGAGTGGACAGGTCAGTGACTCAGGGCCTGACGTGCGCCCCACATGAAGCTTGCATGGACGTGGCATACAGTGTCACTGCCTATCTGTGTTGTCTCTGGGCCCTGCCTCTGGGCTGTTGAACACATTGTCACAGTAATTGCTGTCGTGCAGATTTGTCTTGCACATCATTAAAACTAATTGCCTCACATTCCATCCATTTCACAAATATGTGCAGCAATTATTACTTTGCGAGAGTAATAATAAAATGAGAATCCATCGGAAATAAAAGAGGAGAAATGGCAAACATTCCTGGCATTGCCACTTCAGCCTTAATTATGACTGAGACAGACTGGCCAAGCTTTTTGGAGATTGTGTCCACATCCAGTCGTCTGAAAAGAGGAGACTGTTAGACTGAAGCTTGGAGCCTTCCACACGCAAAGCTAATCCAGATGAACCAGTAATAAACTCCCGATTACAACTAAAGCAGCTTATTATTTTGCCTTAGTTCAGATATTCACAACATACTGACAAACTTGATGTCTTGTATTCCACCCTTGTTAGTGTTCTTTTTTTAATTAGTTATTTGTTCGCGAGCAAAAAAAAACAAAAGCGAGCCTATGAGTTTGTTGTCCAACATGAGCGCATAGCAACACATTAACTGTTTGCTAACATAGTCAAGATGTGCATCCATGCCAGTTCAGAATGAGTCCACTGGTGTTTTACTGCTCTCTGTTGTCAGTGTTGTTGTGAATGCTTTTTTGTGTTCCAATTTAATGCTCATTGAACTGCTCTTTCAAACTTTCTGCACAGTGATGTTAAATGGTGACAACTCTTTAATAAAGGGGAGGCAACCTAGCTTTTATTAAAAACCTTTCAGCATTCTTTTAGGACTCCAGGGTAAGGGTTCCTCATCTCCTGCTGGCAAAAAACCCCCAAAACAATCAAACACAGCATTGTTGTCTGGTGGTGCTTCTCCCTTCATGCAGAAGAACTGCTGATGTATGATTGAAAAATGGGAACTGCTGCAACATGTTTAAAACAAGCGAGATTATCCACTTTGCAACTGTCTTTTTGAAGTTTCAGGTTTGGTATTTGGTCTTTACTATCAATATATATATATTTTTTGTAATTATCATATAGCAGGTTTAAATTATTTATCATATATGTTTTTATAGAGTAATAGGCTTTTTACATTAGCTCCACTTTGACAGTGAGTGAGTAATACTTTTACACACATCATAAACGTAGCAGGTATGCCACGGAGGGGTTATGCTGTTTTGCATATTCAGAAATCCTGCTATAGACAAAAGTGTACATCTGCATCATCAAATATTCAATGCTGAAATGACGCCACAAACTACCATACTGCGAAAGAGCACCAGTTCTCAGTGTTTCATACAAGCATTTCATTTTTCAGCATAAAAGGATTCCGTGTTATGAATATAATTTTGATGAGCAACAATCGAGCAGCAATTGATTTCTAGGGGCTCATTGAGAAGGAATGTAGACTCCAGAGATGTGCACGTCTTTAAAGTTAAAGGAATATTATTGCTTGTCTGAGGCTGCATTTGAGACAAATATGAACTGGACAGACTTTATGTAGGTTTATATAGTTCCTAAATTCTCCAGTGGGTCACAGTTGCCTGTTTTAGTTTTAAGTTTGTTCATTTAACTAAGGTTGCCACTCTTGTTCCCCGTCCACTGGAGTCTAATTTCATACTTGCACTTGTGTTCACTCCATTACAATCCCCCAGAGATTTGCCTTCCCTCTCTGTGACTCTTACTAACACAACCCAGCAAATCTTTATAGTCTTTTCATTGAGCATGGGGCAATCTGAAACCATTATCTAACATAATTCAGACATGTTGAGAAATTCCCCTGCTTTGCACAGGACAACCATGCTGCCAAAGGTAACCTGACATTTCTGAAAATAATATTGATAATGAAAGCGTAATCACAGTAATCTTGGGAAGGACTCCACAGGCTGAGAGCATTACGTGCAATTATCAGATTTAAAGGCTTGAAGCTGCTCTGGAGATTAGAATTTAGTTGAATTTGGAAAAAGGCTCAACTAAAGGCTCTTTTAAACCCTGAGATTAAGAGATAGGAAGTTGGAATAAAGAACAAACAATAAAATAAAGCAAACAATAGAATTTCAGCAGTTAGCGTGTGACTGATTGTTGAGATGTAACAAACTAATTTTGCAGGTTGAATGGGTGCATTTGTGTTTACATTCAGTAAATGTTAGTTGTCTGCAAAATCTGGACAAAAGTATCAAACTTTTGTGATTGAGACCTCCTGTGAGGACAGCAGGAGCCTTTCCTTTGGAGTCACTATAGAACCTGACAGAGCTCATGAATGAGTTCAAGTGTTCAAGTCTGTGGGAGACAGATTGGCAAGGCAAGCTTAAAAATCCACCTCTCATCCGTGCTCACCATCCACTGAAGTAAGAATTGGTCTATTGAGCAGTTAATACAATTGCCTCTCAATGCTAATCGTTTCAATTGAGTGTTTATCTCTGCAACATGTGATTTCCACATGGTTGCTATAGTTGTGCAAGTGCTGTCATTTCAGGTTTGACAAAAACTAGCGTGTCTCTACACAAACAAACCTCTGTTACTGTAATACTAAGCTTTCATTAGAAGCTCAGGAACAAACTTCTCTATTTCTCTAATCGAAACCAGGAGGAAAACATCCTTAAAATGTTTGATGGATGCTTTATTTGCTTTTCGTGGTAAATTTTACAAGAGTAATATTCCACCAAATCAAGGTATCTCTGTCACGGATGCCCATTTTTCAATAACAGTGTGGGTTTTTTGGTTCAGTACAGTACTTAAAGATTTTATTCTCCAAATCCACCTCAGCTTGTATGAATTTTGTTAACCTACATCTGACCCATGACACTGCTGTATACATTACTTGCAGCCATGCCGTATTGTGCCTCCGCCGCACCCCCTCAAACGCCAACATTCGGCTTCTAATGGGCCACATGCTGGGGCAATATCTGGCTCTGAAGGGGGGTGCACCAACAACTTGTAAAGCTGACTCTTAGAGACGTGGCGTTCACCAAAAACCCACAAACCTCATCCTCCAGAGGGATCGCATCCCAACAACTTCCATATGGTCTCGGAGCAGGAGGACGCTCTATGATATATGATTGGCTACAAACTATCAGACCAACACAGCAACCTCAGGGAGTCTGTGTGTGACAAAAGTAGAGAGATACTTGTTGTTAATGTTGCTCCGTGTCAATCACGCTCAGGCCCTCTTCTGATTGATCTGCTTCAGCTGGTGTTTTTCTTACAAAATCATCCCTCTAATAAAGAAATGACATGTTTTGAGTGCTAGGGAATCTTTGCCTCCCAGGTTTGCATGAATAATTGTAATTTGCCCGGCTCTCCATAACAGCTTATTAACAAAATTGTGCAAATAAACTAAATAAGAAAGCCTAAAACAAGATGTCTGAGTCTGGATGATGAATAGTACCTCGTTTTCACCACACTTTTGTCAATGGTAGCAATTAGAAAAACATGTGGCGCAGGATGCCAAAACAGGCTCAATTGCAACCTACAAACAGACACACCAGCTGGAGGGGAGAAAGCAGCACCCCTGGTTTAGGAAGAAAAGCTGAGAGCGAGCTGTCCAGCGTCTGTGTTAATGATGGGGTTTCTGACGATGGAGTGTGTATTGATTACAGGATCTGTCTAATGGGCTATAACTCTCCACATGGCTGCCAAAGGAGAGCCGTGCCCCCAAACTGTAAACTGCGCAACCCCCACAAATCCATGCACGACATTTAAAAGCCAAGGAGGACTCAGTGGCTGTCTGTGCCGCAGTAACTTCAACCCCAGCTCCATGACGTCACTAGAAACAACAGCATCTTTAAAACCTCCTCCTGTTCTTGTAAAACGGAGAATGCTGCTATGTTGGCTCAGTTCTCATCGATGTCTTGTCTACTTACACTGATTTAGACATGCCGGTTGAAACTGCGTCCCTCCATTGTATTTATTCTTCTCATCTGAGGTCTCAGTCCAGCAACAGGAATGATGTCATTACTGAGACACAGTATGTAACCCTTTTATACTATTTCTTATCAGATTCATTTTCTTTTTTCCCCACAAAGCTTTTAGATCAGCTCCTCAGTAGGAAAGTTGCGGTCACTCACTGGGGTCACAGAGCATGGTGCAACATGTGCATATCATATACTATCCCATGACAAACCTGTAACAATACAATTTGTTATGCCTAATAAATATTTTTTTCTATCAATGAGCATATTCTTATGTGTGACTTGTTTGGTTGCAGTAATAAAAAAATCTCCCGGCAATGTTAAAGCAAATTTCTTTGAGCTTTGTGATGAATATTTGTTGTTGTACAAAAGTCAAATGATTAAAAAAAGTGCATTCCCAGTGTCTGCTGGGCAACAAAAAAATGTCTTGGACCATAAGATGGATAGGACAGTTCACCAAACGTTCTGGATGCTCTGTTTGAGGTCAGAAAACGTTCACACATGCATTTCCTTGATACCTCACCAGCTGCTTCCCACATGTAACAGCCAAAGGCATGTATTAACCCTTCACACTTCACCAGTTCAACATGTGGAGGGAAGTTTTCATACTGCAGTTTAGATGGCATTGATCCTGATCTACAAAATCTGAAAACAAAAGGCTTGTTGTTTTAGACATTTTCAAGTACAAACAGCAGCAGAATCGGTTCTATAGTTTCTTATTGCAGCACATCTATGAGCAAACAGTTCATACATGTTATACCATTTTATTTGGTAGCTGTTCCTCACCAAATACCATTATGTAGCTAATGATTATTAATAATAAGTTGACAAAGAACTGAGAAAGGGGCAAGTTCAGAAAAAAGAGTGGTTACTTAATACCTCATCATATGCAGAGAGCAGCCAGCGATTCGATACGTATGATATGTATACTAGACTTCCTGTATCCATTATGTCTCTGTTAAAATAACAAATATTTACTCATTCTTGATGACAAATAACTGTTGTAAGTATAATTCAATCAGCATTTTTTATGATGTTTCTCTTTACTTTGATTTGATCATTGATAATAATTCAGTATTATATCATAAGCTGAATCTGACGTGCATGACTAAGTGTGAAGTCAGTCGTTTTTACGGTTGCAGGAGTCAGCACTGTTCCAGTTTTTTTAGGCAAAGGAATTTAAAGAAATATAATGTTGGTCTGCAATTTATTTTATGTGGTGCGTTTCCATTTTCTTTTTTTAATCTTGAATCTTGAGTTTGTATTACAGCTCGACTAACTGACTGCATGATTTATACTGTATGGCATTAAGCAGCATTGCTATATACAGTTATTGTTTGGAAAGAGTGAAAAGTTACCTTCTCATGACAAAGGTTAGCAAGAGCTGGAGTGACGTTTCTGCTTGAGGAGTTATGTTTGAGCAGCACAGCAGGCCAAAGAAAACTATGAGGCCATCAAAAAGAAAGTCCTCCCCCATGCCTTTCACTCAGTCAATCACGAACTTCTTAAGGTACAGAAAACAACTTTATTCCTCCTCGTGAATGATGCACCTTTCATCTGTGCTCTCTAAAAGAGAACAGGTTTGAATCAAAGACCATCTGTGTTGCTTTTTGGGGGGTGTCAAGCTCTCATTGTTGGCAATGCTTGCAGCACGTTGCCATATGCAGCGTATGCTTTCAACAAAACATAACGGCGTATAATGTGGTAAAATGTATTCTGCTGCAGAAACCACAAACTTGCACTTAATCACTGGTTAAATTAAAGACAGTTCCCAACTGTGCAGCAGAGAGCCTTTCCTAAGTGTCTCTATACCTTCCAATAGGTTCACGCTGTGTGTGGTAGACCATGCCATTAATCCAATTACAACAACAGCCATGCCAACTGAAGCACAACAGTGTTACAAGTGAACTCAACAGGATGAATTACACCACCACCTAAGATGGTTTGAAGCTGTGCTTAAGGCATGATTTTTGGTAAACAGGCTGAAATGTTTCAAAAACTTTTGGATAAACCGCTATAAAATTCCTGATAACATGATTTCTGATATCTGCCAAGTATAAATGTCCGCTCAGGGTAACATTATACATTAAGTGGTCCAAGTTTTTTTGTTTGTTTGTTTTTTTATCCCTAAAAATCTAAATTTACTAAGTACTTCAATTCATTAAAAAATACCTTAAAGACCCTAAATTCAGATTCAGCTTTACATTGTTTTACTACTGGTGTGATCACTAAGTGGCTAGAATAGTGAATCCATCATTTGATTTTCTGGTCTGATCACCCACATTCTAATTCTACTTTGACTGATAGACTTATTTAAGAGATCAAAGGTACAAGGGAAACCCCTGCAGGCAGATACAAATGAGAAGAGATGAGATTTGAATCTCTTCTTTAGTAACAGAGGCCTTAAAGTTCATTGTTTTCCTTTCCAAGACGTGTTGTTAACCAAAACTTTAAAACAGTAATCACACACTGATGTACAAGACACCTAATTGAGGGTTACTGTATTTACCCTAAAACAGGCCGGTAATTCAAACTTCCACTCTAATTCCACTGATAAGTAACTTAGTATTTTGTAAACAGAGGCCATTCCCAAAACAATCTGCCCAATGGGATAGATTTTTTCTGTACTAAACCAATATGCTGCTCTCTTTTTTGCTAATTACTGTACAGGGAGCAGACAAAATTCCCAGGGCTTATCACTACTGTTTTCAACAAAAGATTTTAGCTTTGTTTAAATGCTGGTTAGAAGTGCCCAAAATTGAAAGATCCTTTAGAAAATAAAGTCTACAGATTTAACAATAAGCTAACATCTGTAGTTAAACATAAGCATTTCATCAAGACACTGACAGTAATGCAGCTGACTGCTAATCATGTCTCATAACTACAGCAGAGCTACCGCGGGGCTGCGACTGGGTGAGGCTACATCATGGACTCCCTATGCTCATAGCTCATCTCAGCTACAAAACTTTTGATGAACAGATGTGAATTTGAACAAAGTGGGAATACAATGCAACTGGAGACCCAGAAACAAGATGCTTCATTCATCCGGACAGGGACTAAAACAAGCGAGATCGCACCTGGCTTTATTTTACCAGCCAACAACAACACACAAACCTCTGGATTTTGGCCACCATTAATAAAATCATATCAATCTCTGAATTTTAATCTGTAATCAAGGTGGTAACTTGACCTTAACACAAATAAACATAACTAAGCGGTGGAAATGTCGTGCTGTTTCTAATGGATCAAAGCTGTCTCTCAGACAGCATTGGCTATTTTGGGCACATGAATTGCTTTAATACACAAACAAGTCTGCGAACCATCCATCTTGAAACAAAGACATTTAGCGCTGAAACTGCCAAGATGTCGGCAGGGGTGAGATTTTTGGGTAAGCCAGACGACTATCTTCAAACTGACCCACGCAGATCTTAAAGTCATTCGTTTTCTTAATAAACATACTTCTGAAAATATGTAAGAGCGCTCCCGGGACAAAAAGGGATACACTTCCTGCCATGTATTTACTGTGGACGCAATCCAATTACACAAGGAGGTATTGTTAGGAACCCACGATTTTAGACACTCAATCCAAGCCTGCAGCTGACACTTTAAATACAAGACATTACATCAAGAAGTTCCTAAATACAGCTCAGCCACGCTATGTTTTCACTTGTGCTTCCAGCCGACAGGTTTGTTCCTTCTCTTTCCCCCACAGTGAACATGTTTTCCCATGCTGCCATCTCCTAATAAAGCAGCCTGGAACTCAGGCGAGGACAGAATAAAGAGAGCAGGGCCATTTTTTTCTCCACGGAGGTCTTGTACGTGGGGGCTTCCAGTCCCAGTTCTAGTCTGAGGCCTTTGTGTTGGCACCTTGCCGACCGTGGAGCTTCACTCAGCTGATGATAACATAGCCTCCAGTCAGACCTGGGTGGGGGCCAAGCTGTAAGGGGGTCCAGATGGTTGGACGGACCCCTGGCCTGCTCACTTGCACCGCTTGTTGAACATAGGCTGAACCTGTTCCTTTCTGGCAGATTTAAAGTATTTACTGTCTTAATTTGGGTAATTGCATCTCCATATTAGATGTAGTTTAAACCTGTGCAAGTGTGTCTTTCTGGGGATTTGAGGAAAAAGTGGAAGGAGGTGCTGGGCAGGAGGGAAGGAGATTTAATAAGAAGACTGCCGGGGCCTATCAGTGTGCTGTGTAAAGTGTGTGAAATGTGTTTGCGTGTGTGAGGGGGAAATAATTAACCGAGAGGGAACAGAGAAAACAGTAAACAAGTTTTTTTTTTTCCTTTTTAAAGTACACCTCTGCAAGTGCATGATAGATGCAACTTGCAATGTAGGTTTTTCTTCACTCGTAAAATTCAAAGATAACTTTTCATATAAAAAAGTATTTACTCCAACCTGTTATTTCTGCCTGCAGGAAACAATAGTGGTCAAAAACGTGAAACTGAAACATGACATTCAAACGGTAACTCTGGTGCACCGAGGGCTAAATCAACTAAATATTTGCTGTTATGGTCCAGATTTAAGTAAAGGACAGAAACATCCAGACTTCTAAGATGAAAATGAGCCACTGTAACACCTGTCTCTGTCAATATTTTGTTTCAAGAGGAGGCTGATTATTCATTCCCAGCTGCATTCTTCTTTTTCACTTTTAATTATCTGGCGGATAGTGTATCCACTGCTGCTGTGGTCAAATAAAAGCAGAGGCAGTTCCACCTATAATTATGGGCTGGTGTCAAAAAAAGAGCCCAGTGCTAACTGCTGGTAATTTTCAAGCAGGATGTCACATGAAAAGAAAAGGCAAACTCTGCTTCATGAATGTGACCGTGGGGGCAATAACACCCTAGAAAAACTTTCATAGGGCAATTTTGCTTGACAGAATAGTCATTAGGATCCATTTACTGTGTTATTTTTGCATGAGAATGTTAGCTTGTCAAAGTTTACTAGTTGAGAAGGTACTAATATACATAACGCATGTCAGCTTGCCTGTGAACTCGCGTATATGTATGACAGTGGTTGTCAAACAATGAAATTTAGAAGGTGAATGAAAGAATAAACATGAAAAACCATATTCATGTGATACATTGCAACAGACAACGTCCCCTCTTGTGTTTCCAAGTGGTAATGCTCCCAAGTGTGCCGTCTGCAGAGATCCGATCGCTTTCTGACGACCAACAGCACAAAACGTTAGTTTTCCTCAGAGTTAACATTTTTAAATTGGTACAGCCAGTAAGTACTGGTCTAACTAGTTTATTCATTTCTTTCGCTTGTAGTGAATGATTTGTGTGGTCGTTACTTTGTGCTGTAAATTGAGCCTCACTTCCCCCCTTCCTGGATGATGGAATTACACGGTGAAAGCCAAACTTATTGGGAATCAGTCGAAAGGCTAATGGTAT
>JBBDHI010000021.1:9220833-9238670 GCA_037177115.1 Craterocephalus stercusmuscarum
GATAGATAGATAGATAGATAGATAGATAGATAGATAGATAGATAGATAGATAGATAGATAGATAGATAGATAGATTAGATAATCCCTACAGGATTTCTCTGTCTCTGTTCCTTCAGTTCCAGGATGTCGCCCATCACTGCCCAGGTTGTAAATCACACCCCGGATGAAGCTTTTTGGGCTGGACATGTTATTGTGCAACACTGTCTACAATCCCACGCCACGCTCAGCTTTGACCACAATTCTCATGCACAGAAATAAATTGGCATGCTGGAGTGTGAAGTCATGGCATGGTTGCAGGGTCTCAGTCAGCCCATGTGGAACTGCTTTTTTCTCCTGCGCTCCCATGCCGCCACAGAGAGGATTTAAATCACCCAAGGCAAAGATGATGGTGACAAAACTATACAAAACAGCTCTCCCCATCAATTTGACTTGCGCAAATATAAAACACAGTGGAACAAGCGGGGAATGTATTCTGTGAACTGTCTTTTGTTAACATTCCAGTTCACTGTAATGTAAAAGTATTCATATGACTCTACCCCGGCCTGCCGGTGCTGCTGAGTTTTATACCGAGTGCTCAGTAGGGCGCAGGAAGAGAGGCCCCATGTGTCCAGAGCCCCGTCTCCTAAGCAGCACTAAGCACTCAGCAGGCTTCAAGGGCAAATGTTCATTAGGAAGCCAAGTTTTAATAAGCCTGCAGACTGACATGCTGCTAAACAGCCTCAAGTGCCAGAAGAGGTGAGTTTACTTGTCCTGCTGATCCTCATGATTTTGCATGGCATCATGATCAACGCATCAGAGAACATGACCTAACAGTCACCTATAGTGTACTTAATCCACCATCAGGGAGCCGTATATTGCATATCTGAGTCATTATGTGTGTGCATATGCTGGTATTTTCTAGCTAGTGACAGTTAAAAGAAGGACTATAGCCAGTCTGTTTTTAAATTGTGCATTACATGTACAAGTGAAGTCCTGCTGTTTAAAGTGTTTTAAGCAAATTATCTTCATTAATAACTGAGAAGTTTGTATGTGACCTCTTCATACTCAGTCATTGATGAAGGGAAACTCATAACTGTCTCATGAATGTCCAGTAAAAAGCTGTAGCAACTGGTACTAACACAATTAGGCTTTATTAACTTATAACCATCTGGAAAAGCTAACAAAGTTACAAGTGGCAGAAAAAAGTAGCTGGCTTTTCGCTTTGTTTATGTCTTGTTAATGCTAAGCTAAAGTAACCAACTCACTTAAAGAAATTGGTGTAAAGGTGACATATTTTTGGGTCAAATATTTATATTTTCAAATGTTGCCTTGTTTATTTTGCCACTCTGCAAGATTAACAGCTCACAAACACACACTTTTGAAATGTCGATTCATTGGTTTATTTTTTAAAGGTGCAAGACATAAATGTATTGTCCACTAGTACACAAGAGTAAATCAAGGTTATGCTTTATCCTTCTGTCATTAAAGTGGTTTGACTGTCTGATGACTGATTCAGCTTCTTTTTTTTAACAAACTCAAGGTGCTCTCCCTGAGGAACAAGCACACAGCCTTTCTCCTTTATCTTGGGAAAATTAAGACCAATGTTTTGTTTTTTTTTGAGTAAGGGGAAAATTACTAAAACAGGATGACAGCTCTGAAAAATACTCGACGACAGAAGAAACAATTATCAACAGCTGTTAACAAAACATTATAGTAATAAAACTGTCCTTCAACTGTTTCCACTTTATGGAAGACAAGATGAAGAACAATGCTGGTAATATTAAGAGGACTTGCACCAGAGACCTTGATGTAGCGCGTGGGATGTTTAGATATATTTCAGAGCAAAATTTGGCTTGCACATTTTGTCCTGTGCCAGGTTTTACGTTTGGAAAATTGTTTAAGACCGAAGGGGGTTTTATTTTGAGCAATGCATAATAGAATGGGTTTACATGTCACTGATACAAAAACTAAGTATTTGCTGTTCTGCAGATTGATACAGAATATTTTTTCTGTCCCATCAAAAATAAACTAATTTTTTGGTGTTTTAGGAAGGCAAATAATACAGAAAGAGTCCTATGCATTTTCTTGGAAAAGGCCTTGCTGATATTCCAGGTTATACGTTTAAATAGCTATTTTTCCGACTACTGCTACCCACCACCTACCTCATTGTTTTAATCTCACCAGTTAATATTGTTTGCAGACACCCCGACCATCTGTCCACCAGCATACAGTACAGTTTCTGTGTTTGCAACAAGGAGTCGGATCTACTTGTTACATCACTATGCCTTCCCTTAAGATGATGGATAATGTTTTGGAGGGTCACTTTTTTTTTAACGGGTGAATTGATCAAAAATGTACTCCGTGTGTGTGTGCTTGTGTGAGGCTAATTCACATCTGGAGACAACTTGAGTGCTGTTAATCACAAACCTTAACAGAAGATAGACCAGTCTCATTGTTACAAACACCCAGAAATCTCTTTAGCTGCATAAATGCCTGTAATACATTTTCAATCTAAGAAAAGACAGAAAATTGAAGGTTTTCATAACTGTATGTGTGTGTGGGAGACGGGGAGAAGCCCGGGCTGTCTGAGATATGTCTGAGAGGTGATACATATTGTGGTTGTTTCAATGCAAAACTTCATTGGTCAATGTCTTGTTTATTTTGTAACCAAAATCTTGCTTTTTATTCTGTTATAGAGGCTGCAAGATCACATATTAATTCACTGGATGGAAAACGTCTCAGCAACAGTCCACAGACAATGCTGGATATCAGATGAAATTTCTGTGTCCTTGTGGAGCAGTTGGCTCATTGTGCAAAGGGCTTTGAAACAATGACGGCGGCTTGGAACGGACAACTCAAAAGAAGTGGGAGGATTCCATCAGGTCTGTGAAAAATGTTGACTAACTGGCAGGAGGGACGCTGGGAACAAAACACAGAGTAGGAAATAAATCTGAACAGCTTATCTGACTGATTACGATGACAGTTCGATGGCAAAAGATACAGTGAACCTAAATGTATGTGCGTGTTCAGAGGATTTCACTTCCCGGACAGTGTCACTATTCGGCTTTTATCCTCATGTTCAGCTTTATCCAAACAAAACCATTCAATCACAAGTTTGTCAGCATCTCTCTGTTCTGTCAATCCGAGCAGAGCGGGAATATGTTCTTCCACTGACCTCATGCAGCCATTTCACGGTAACAATATGCTTCTCTTGGAAGCCGTCTCCTTTTTTTGGAATTTCTTGCATTTTGTTCTGTTCGTTTAAAAGGATGAATGCTTTCTTTGTCTTCGCATCACATGACTCTCTACTTTGAGAAATAAAATCTCCTGCTTATAACATAATGCATGAATTACTACTGTCAATGAAATTACTCAAAATGATCATGGAAACCTTGGAAACATGTTTTTTATATATATAAGTGGGCTATAGCTGTAGGTTCAGAGTTGTTCAGACTTTCTGATCCAGATCTTCTTTTGTGCAGCAGTGTGGTGACTCCATACTGGGTTTGCTCTACAAAGCCTTGTTTTAAATGGTAGCCATTAAAAGGAAAATTTACAGGCGGTGCCTCACAGCTGAGGAAATCAAACACTTGCTGCCATGCCTGTGGCCTTTCTCATGTCCTTACACGTTTGTGACCTTACTGTAATGGATGGTATCCTTAGCTTCCCGCTGGATGCTGACACCCTTAAACAGGAAGAGACTCCCTTCATGAACCACTATATTATCACACAGAGCAGAAAAAGGCCTGGATGAGTCACATCGTTTTCCTCTTCAGGCTGCCTCACACGTGGAACTTGATAACTTTACTGTATGAAAACTGTCATGATGTCTTCCTTATTCACCATAATTACATACACTAAATCTAATTTTTCCTTTTCAGAGGGGACTTTGAGGAGGAAGCATGTGAATCTGCTATTTATGAAGACATAGATTAAATGAAATCAAGCTGAAGGCATGCTGTGTCCTTTTTTCCGGAGGGTTTAGGCCTGCCATTATCTGAGGTGAGAGTCGGGCACGTTCAGGAAGCGGCAGCTGATAGGATGCAGTCGATCTTTCTGTCAGTCCGACAGCCTCACCCTGTTCCTCTCTCTTACCAGGGTGGTCCCTATTGTACTGAGCATTTCTGTTGGGAACGGCTTGGCAGAAATCCCTACAGCAGACAGGAAGACGTTTCCCCCTCAATCAGCAGTTTCCAACAGGTGCACTGTACCTCTCTTTTCTTTCACATGCTTCTTTTGTTTCCTTTTGTTTCAGTTTAACAGCGTTTTCAGTTGTGTGGTGTGTGATGCCAGCCGAGACTCTGGCATACTGACAAAAGTAAATGAGCTAATGAACAAATCTTCACACGGCTCATTTTTTTACATCCTGCCTTCTGCTTTCAGACTGGTTTTCTCTCCACAGATGCAGCTACAGGCCTCTGAGGTGAAGGTGATATGTGTCTCTGGACTGTAAACACACTGTTAGCTAGTTAATGCACATGCACACATGCTGACCAGATGTGGCTACTATTGTTGTATTTGCAAGGCTGTGGTCTGAAAAATACACCTTCTAAACTCATCATCTAAGTGGGGAAGGTGCAGATTAAATTTGAATTGGAAAAACTGTGAACAAATGACCAGAAGCTGCATAATTTCTGTACAAGAGGGGTTTATCCAAAACCACAAGTCAGTGGTTAATTTATCACTGATCAATAATTCTTAATAGTACTTAATATTAGACGATTTGGCAGATTTTATTGGATATTCTTAGTTCAGTTCCCTTTCTACAAACTCCGTATTCATAACATATCCCAAATTGGACAGTGTGCATTAATAGAATAAAGGTTAGAAGATGTAAATAGAGCATCCTGTCCCATTCTCTGTAGATAAATGGCCGAATATGACCAGTCTGACAAAAAGGATTAGTTTGCAGACAGTGTCTGACTACAGGGCAAAGGATCAACTCAGTGGCCTGGAGCTTCTGACTTCCAGTAGCTGTGGTTGGAAAAAAGGCCAGTGTCAGCCAGGCTCATTACTTGCACCCGCCAGTTAGACTTCAGAATATTTCTTATTTCCGTCACGATTAGTTTGTAAATCCAAAGTTAAGACATTGACTGTAATATTGATCCCGTGACCTTCGGAGATGTAGTTTTTCTTCCCACTGGAAAAATCTTTTGTTCACAGTCACACGATTTTCTGTGATTAAGGAACTTTGGAAAGTATTTTAAATGCATGTACAGTAAAGTGTTAAGCTTTGCAGATGTTTTTTCCTACATCAAATAGAAATTGGTATTTTTTTAACATGTCCGTAGTCACTTCTTTCTGTGATAACCATCATTACTCTCTGAAGTCAAGAGGTTGAAGTTAAGTGACTGTTTAACTAAATTTGGTAGTCATGTATATCAGATGATGGACATGACCCTTGAGTACAACAACACCACAGCAATATATAAAAATGTTAATAAATCTAAGTAACAAATACGATGACAATCGAAGATCTAGTGGCTGGTTTGGCTTAAAATGACAAAAATGTGATGTCATGGTGCTACAGTTGGTCATCATACTTTGGCGCTAAAGTCAGTTTACTGTAAATGTAGATGTAGAAATATAAGTAAAAACCTTGCTGATGATGGAAGGACACAAAGTAGCCAGGAATCAGCCTCTGGGCACCGTGAACATCTGTTCCAAATATCATGGCAATCAATTCACCAGCCGTCAAGACATTTCACTAAAAAACGAAAGCGTCTCGGTGTAATGAGTGGAAATGTCACGGAATTACCAAAGTCAGGAGTAATAATCTGTGCGGGACAATGGATCTCTGTAGAACATTCGTCGTGTAGTTGTTGAGATATTTCAATCTGGATTAAAATGGGGGACTGACAGACTTGACTTGGTCCACAGTGCTAGATTGACTGCTGACATCCCCTCTGCAATTGCTGTTGCTGCACTTCAGACATTAGGATAAATCCCACTTCAGAAGCAGTTCATACATTCTGTCGTGACACTGTACTGACAATCAGGGTGGAGCAACACTGGATATTTTTCAAGCACTCAGACAATCTGTATCAGAGGCCCTCTCTTTACAGAGGAAATACATAAGGGCTGAAATGTTTCCCAACATACTGAAGAAAATAGAGCTCCACATCCCAACAGGACAGCTAACCCCATGAATCAAAAGCCTCTCTCCAACAACATATATATAAAACACAGACACCCATCAGCTTTGGGACACTTAATCTTCACACAAGCAGTTTTTCAAGACCGCTTGTGGCTGAAAGCTACTGCTTGTCTCTGGCCTTATCTTCATGCATCCAGTTTTATTTTCCTGTTCACCTGTTCACAATTCTGTGACTGCAATTAAATGAGGCTCTTTTATCTACAGTATAATATATGTAGCCATTTATGCGTGCTGTCTAACAATGGCCTGCTGCAACCTGGCCAGGATGTTGAGACCCCAGGTATCAGGACTTAAATTAACACAAAATCAAGAAAGCGCAGGACAAAATCTGTGAAATATGAAGAGATGGGAGGAAAAGAATCTTTTTAATCAGCAGCAGTATCCCATCCAATACATTCCTGTGCTGCGCTTCGCTGCCAGACCATTGTCATCACTGGGATTTCTTACAGCTGTTTTCCCTATAATCTTAAACAACTCACTTGTGGAACCATGCTGTCACCAATCATAACAAGAGCCAGTTGAAACCCTGATTGGATGGTCATTTTAGTGGTCAGTCACTGAACTTTTCTTTACTCTGCTCCTTCTGGAGGTGGACGTTGCATGTGTTCACAAGCAGAGCCCTGTTTGATGTCTGAACCCAGGGCTGGGAAGCCTTTTGCATGTAACATGAAGTCACTGTACTGTACAGTGAGGAGTAAATTTTATTCCAGGCCTGCTGCTGGAGCAAAACTCTCCTGTCCTTCACCAGCTCTGATTAAGACTGGCCTCTAAATGGGCCCAATCATTGCAGATGATAAATACCTTCAGCCAATCCAGTTGGCAGTTAATCAGCAGTGTCCAATCAGGTAATGAGGACCTGCATCTTGGAATAGGAAGCAGACAACCCCACGGCTGTTTCGCAGGAAGGAGAAAGGGTCATGTTTTAAAGATGCATAAGGAATGCCACATTTGTGTTGTCTGCCCCGAGAAAGATCACTGTCTGCAGACAATTAACTCTGATCAGGGGAACTGATGGACATCTCCTCTGAAGCAGTGTCTGACTCAGTGGTGGAAAATGAGGCTCCGCACACCACCCATAAATTGAGTCCCCCAGGAACTTGGCAACCCTGAACCCCAAAGTCCAAGCTCCAGTCAGCAGGTCTGGAGCTGTTTATGGAGCAGAACTGGGAAATTTTATAAGAAAAATCTGTTTGTCTGTATCAGTAGATAAATGCACAAGAAGTTGCAGAGTGGCCTAAAGTTTCACAGAAGCAGGACGGAGGAAGCTTTGTGAGCTTTTTTTTTTTTTTGAACAAACATTCCTTTGGGGAAATCTGAGTGAGGCCATTATGCAAATCCACAGGTGCATGCCAAGACCAAATAACTGGACTCCTGCCTCCAAGTGCTTCAAGATGCCTTTCAGCCCGCTCCTGATAGTGTTCAGACCACAGTGTGAGGAGACGCGCCAGGAACGTGGGTGTGCAATGGAAGGAGGGCCATGGGGGCCTACATGGTCACAGCAAAACAATTAAAAAGGACTTTTAGTTTTACAGGACAACAATATGAGACAGTAACACAGAAAGAAAGCATCCAGTCTACAAAAAGCGTTCCTCTATCGCATCCTGCGCCGATATAGCTGTCGGTTATACCACGTATCCATATGCTGAAAGGGAAAAGAGCCAGTTGTTTTCCATTCTGCTGTCAGCGGCTCCATTTACAATACAGCTCACAGGAGACCGTCCTCATTAAACTTGGAGCGAACATGAACGCAGCAGTTATGAAGTATGTTTATTTTCATGTGTTTATAAGGTACGTATGAATTTTCTGGGAAGCGGTAATAAAAAGAATGGACGCAATCTGGTCTGCCACTGTGATGAAGAATTTGAATGTTGATGGTCAGCGGAAGACAGGACAGCCCCTCATCATTTACTGTTGCTGACCTGCCTCAGAGGATGACACAACAAAGCATGGATACTTCACTCACAGGGAGTTCACGTCATATGTTAAACTGGTGCCCCCTTGTGTCTAAAACGTGAACTCACCTGGTTATGAAGGTAATGTTATGTAATCAATTTCTACATGAGGCGAAAAAGAAGTGAAGCCAGTTTCACTTCTAAACCTTTTGAATCAGGAATAATAACAGAAAAAAATTATTTGGACCTTATCCTTAATCAGAAGTGCTTAAAACTCAGAAGGAAGGCAGAGAAAGAATCTTGTCTGGAAAACAAAACTGCTAAAAACATGGTCGCAGAGATTAGGTTTGCAAAGTTGTACCTGAGCAAGTCTGATGTTTAGACAGTGGAAATCAACATGAAGATTCTCGCTCATAAAACACAGCATCAGAAGAAGCACCTAATGTCAGCTGTCCTTTTGGTGGAGAGATTTGGGCTTATTTTGCAGGGACAGGACCTGGGGACCTTGCAGTCATTGAATCAAACACAAACTCTGTATAGTATTATTGAGTCAAATTTGAAGACATCTGTTTAACAGCTAAAGCCAAATCTACACGGAGTTATGATCCCAAGCAAACCAGCAAATCCCCAACTGAATCGCTAAAAAAGTTTAAGAATAAAGGTGTCTCAAGGGTCAACATTGTTGAAATGCTTTGAGGAGAGAATTCTGGATAAAAGAAACACCCTGCTAACCCTGATGAAGTGAAGCAATGTAAAGAAGAGGGAACCAAATTTCTTTTGAGACGCTGATAGTTTACAAACTATTGAATCGGGGGGTCTTAATACACAGAAGTTAAGAACTGAAAGAAGGCTGCCTAAAGAGACAACAAATACTGCACCTCTAAGTGAATTCTGGTTTCCTGCAGCACCTATCAGCTCTTGTCCAGATTTAAACGTTTAAACATACACAAATTCATTAAAGCTTTTTTTCTTTTTTTATTATTCCAATAAACAAAAGGACTTGCATTTCAGAAAATCTTCAAACATTCATCAGCAGAGGCTTGCCATTAAAATAAAAAAAACGTATCCCCAGCTTCAAAGTCATAGGCAAATATCCCAATATCTACATGGCTAAAATTCACACTCGGCCCATTTAACCCAGAAACCCATTCAAACATAAAACATACGAGTGGATGTTACTGAAAAAGCAAAACATCAAACAATAACATAAAACCAGAGGACAAATTTCCTTCATTCTGCTTTGTCACATCGTGTGTAATACTTAACCTATGTGTTTGATAAGTATGATCAGTCATTGGTATTAGGGTATTATTACAATTTCAATTTTCCCCTCAGTACATCAAGTCAACATGATTGCACAACCCAAATAAGCATGATCCTAAAAACCTTGTATAAACCTCTTAACATTGCTGAAAGCCAGCTAAAAAAAAACAAAAAAACAACTACCTTCTAAATGTGATGTTTTCACCGTTCAACAAGTTAAATCTCTAAGTGGAAATGTGGAAACGACACTGAAAGCAATATCAGATATGAAAACTACAGAGTGCTCTGTGGGGAATTTGAATATATTTAAACTAAGATACTACAGAGAGGTATCAGAAATGTCCATTATGAGTTTTTGTTTTGTTTTAGATCTAAGCATCACGTTTCCTAAAACACTTGGACTGGCAACACACATTACAACATGGCCAAAAATGATGTAAACTCTTTCAGCAGAAACAAACAAACAAAAGAGGAACAAACATCTGTTGGCTCCGGATACTCACAACACTAACGGCATGGGAAATAAATAGTTATACAGAGTAATAAAAAACAAACAGGATATTCCCAACAAGCAACACTTCTCTGTAATTTACAAAGTACGAGGGAGAATATGGTTAAAGGTTGTACAGTGAGGACTGAAAGGAGGCAACTATGAGAAAAGTGTATGCGCATGTGTTTCCCATACATGCGTGAAAACATACACGGCTGTCAGGGGATGCATAGATGGCAGATTCTGAGGTAAACCCATAAAAGGTTGTGAATGGAGGAAGGAAAGAGCATAACAAAACGTTGGTCGTATAAGGGTTTGTCCGACATCCAACCAACGCCGTCTTCCACAGTAACCCCTGCATGTGCAAACAGAAATGTCCTAACTACTGCTTGTTGACGATGTTTCTGTCACCTAAGCACCTCTCTCAGGCAAAGGGCGTGAATAAGGCAGGTTATGAAACACAACAAAGTTGTTCAACAAAATAGGTCAACATAATTTCTCAAGAGTTAATAAGTTAAAAACACTGAGACGATAGAAATCACTTGGCTTCTTTTAAAACTCCCCCCCTTAGCCCAAACTGGGAAAAAACAAAAGCTCAACCTGGCAAACGTGCAGCATCGATTAAATCCCTTCTCCTCAAACGTCAAATCAAAAAAGGTAATAAGAAGAAAAGCCTATGTTTACACACCAATATGTACAAATACTGAAATAAAAGAGTGATATTATATATTTACAGACACACATCAGTCCCTGATCAGTTAAGGCCAAAGTGCTGTGAATGCAGGTCACCCACATCACACGGAGGCTGCTGTTGCACTTAAGAGTTTCTCAGTTTGCAAAATGCAAAATAAGCTGTTAAATAGTTTATAACTCCGAGCCTTTGTTCCTGCATCATTTGTCTATTAAACATATAAAGCTAAGCAAATTTTGCATTCAGGAGTAAAACTAGCCCTAACCTCACCTTTTTCAGCCGTCCATATTTTATCTTTTTTTTTTTTTTTTAACAAAATGAAGATACTTTATATACATACAGTAGTGTTAAGAGTTCTTACGACTCAGTCCCACTTCATACACAGTCTTCAAGAACTTCCTGAATCGCCCTCCCATTCTGAGAGAGAACATATAGGGTGTGTTGAGATGCTGGACTGTTAAATATTGATGAATGCAGAAACACCAGGGCAGTGAAGCTGTGCTGGTCTCCACATGTGTGCCAGTGAATGAGAAGTCAGAGCATCCCAAAGCCCTCGCTGCCCTCACTGATGGCCAGCTTCAGCATCTTGTGCAGCTCCTCGTAGGAGTCATAGGTAGGGAGGCACAGCTGGTTAAAACTGCACAGAGAGAAAGTTCCTGTTAACATTCATGTAGAGCTTGAAACAAAAAAAAAACTGTTGCTCTCATGCTGATAGTATCTTTCTAACTGTGGTACAAAAAGGACGTGTCATGCAGCTGGTTTCACTGCATCATGTAGATTAATACTATTAAAAATGCATTAGAGTAAAGCCGTCTAATAAACCACAAAGTTCCACAAGCATAATACCCACTTTAGCAGAAAATATATTACGATAATATGGAAGGGAACACAATGCACAAAAATACAAAATTTCAATTGTTTAAACATTTGAAAAATAATAATTCAGTTAAACTACTGGTTTGAGTGTTTCCGTTTGCCTGTACTTACCAGGTGTGTGCAGTGGGCAAAGTGCTGTGTGTGGGAGCAGCAATGATTTGGAATGAGGGGCAAAGAGTGTTGAATCCCCCAGGGGGAAGCTGAGATGAGCCGGTGGTGAATTGCAACAGACGGGCCAGTTCTTCCTGGGTGAAACTAGACACCACTGCCCAGAACCACTTCATTACCTATGGTAAAATAAAAAGGAAGAAAAAGGGAAAACACCAATAAATAAATGAATAAAAATGTACTCTGTGTCCTGCTGTGAGAAGAAATAAGACAGAAAATGTCCATGAGACATACTTTCTCTCTGAAGTGCCACGACCCGCCGACAATCACAGCGTGGGCTTTGAAGTCCTGCACGTTTATATCCCCCGTGCCACACATCAACAGCTGATGGGATTAAAGAGGAAAACATGCATGATTACAAGTTGGCTGCTTTAAACATCGCCAGGATTTTTACTACAAACACCACGAATACCTCCAACTCATTCTCATCGAATATGGCCAGCAGATTTTCTGGAACCAGCTCGTTCAAACCTGCAATCGATCAGGAAATTACACTAAATTACATGCACATTACAGGAGAGCTTGCATGAAGGGATTTGGCACAAAATGGCAGACCGCAGCTGTGCTGGTTTCCTTACCTTTCAGGAAGTGTTCCACTTCATCCCTCACCTGGCTGGCCAGTCTGTACTGGGCCAGCAGGTTGAGATAATGCATCTTGTTTTCATTGGTAACAGCAATCTGAGCTCCCCCGGATATCAATTCCACCACCTACAGACAGCATGAGGCAGGATATAAATATCTAAAACCCTGAATAAAGCAGCGTCTGCAGACATGCAGAGAGAACATTAGGACATGAAATGTAAAAGTTAAGACACTTCTCAGATCAGGGTTTGGCATATCCTTCCCTGCCGATTCATAATTATCTGAGTGATTATTTCAAGGTTTACAACAGCAGTTTTGATGCAGTAACATATTTATCCAATTATAAAATAGCCATTAAACCCATCCATTTCAACATGTGGAATACAAAGCCGGCTATTGTGTACAACTTTATATTAAATTTCATACTAAACCACAAAGAAAAAAAAAAAAAGGCATGGATGCCAAACTCGACTCATCCACCACGATATAAACTCAGCACTCCCCCTTCTTTTAAGAAAAACAAGGTTCTTGCCAAACAAGCAATATGGTTCTTTTTGTTTGGTTTATTGCTCCTATCTACTGTGAAATGACATCAGGGATAAAAGGGGAGGTTCTTTTTCCAAAGCGTTGCCTCACCTTCTCCAGCTGTCCTGACTTGCTGTACTTCTCCTCAGCAAACACCAGGTCCATTTCACTCACGTCATTGTTTAGGATGAAGCAGACCTTAGTTTTGTAGAACTCCTGGTCATCTGTCTCAAAGTACTATATGCAGAAAACAAAGAAAATTGACGTTTTCAAATAAACATGGCAATTCGGCTTCTCGTGGGGATTGGACATAGCGACGATTGGGTGGGCTATTTTGAAATCTCCCCGAGTTAGATAAACATCACAACACGCTGGCTAGCTTGCCGTGGTATACATAATCCCGAGGAACAAATCACATTTCATCGCTTTACGACACACGTTAAAGTGATAAGACAGACCAGCTGACACGGGATAAATAATGACAGCAGAGCCTTCCAACCCCAGGAGGAATGCCTTGTCTGAGGTAATCTTCCATACCTTGTAATTCATCCTAAGGCCAATGATCTGAGCCAAGAAGGAACGTGTAAAGCGAGCTCGGACCAGCTGTTTGTACGATCCACCCAATGCAGACTCGTACAGGCACTTCCCTACGATGCGCCCGGCAAACTCGTACATCTTCAGCCGCAAGTTGGTTGGCCTGTCAGCGTTTGGGTGCACCTGGAAAAAGAAAGAAGAGCTTTTAGTCATAAAAGCTGATGCGGTTAAAAAGGAGACTGAGCACTGAATTTGGATATAGTATTAAAGAATGACTTACAAGACCCTGATTGTTGTCACTGAAGCGGGTGAACAACTGGTTGGAGGTGTCAAAGAGGGTCTTACAAATCAGCTCAAACCACTCCCTGCGAGGACCTCCCCAGTCCAGAGCTGCAACCGGATGCCAAAGACTCCTCAATATCCACTTTGTTTTGTTTTTATGTATGCTTTATAAAATAAGAGCAAGAATTTAAAACACTTGCAAAGAACTTAGGTTCAGCCTACCTTCCTCATCCTGAAATACAACCTCAAAGTTCTTACTCCAGTCTGATACTGAGAAGTTTCTTGTAGCCTTTAGTGACTGGGGAAAAAATACAAATGAATACAAAAATACAAATCACAGAATCACAGCATAAAAAGCGTCATAACGCCGGGGCGGTACTCACTGTATCTAGAATGGCGTGTCGAGAGATTTTTAGGCAGGTTTTGGTGCGAGGTCTCTTTGAGTGGATGTGCCTGAGTTCACGTTGAAAGAAGTTTACCTTATCTTGAAAGGTTTCAGAGCCACCTGAAAAAAATAATCAGATCAAAATTACAGCTACAGTCTCCACAAAGACAAATTTACTCTCTCTCAGACTGAAACAAACCAATGTTTTTGTGTAGGAAACGAATGAAGGTGGCAGCCATGATGTTCCTATCTTTGCAGCTGAGCTCCACAGGAGGCTGTATCCCATCGTCCACCACAAGAGTTAGATACTTATGAACAGGGTCAGGACCATAATAGGTAAACTGAAAAAAAGAGATCAAACAAACAAAGTGAAATCTAGTCAAAGTTGCACCTGGACAGAGATTTTTATGTCAGTTCCGCTTACCTTCGTTCCAGGACATACTCGAAAGGTGAAAAGGCGCCATGGAATAATTTTCAGGTAGAACTCCTTGACAGAAAGTTGCTGTTTGACAAGAGGAAAAGTCAGCGCTTCTTATATTAACAAAAAGGTTGATAAAGAACCAGAAAAAGGATAAATTACACTTCACATTTATGCCTCTTGCTTACCTTTGGCGATATGTAACAATAGACCTTTTTTGGTTTCTTCACCTTCTCGGGTTGCCCCTCCACAGGAGAGTCATGCTCTTCCTCCTCCTCTCCCATGGAGGGCCTCCTCTGAGGAGCCAGCAAAGCGGAGGCTGGTAACTGCCATGATGAACTGCTGTAGTTCCCACTACTATACAGGTATGCCTCAAAGTAGATGCTTATGCCTGGAGTGGACACATTCTTCTCCACACAGGCCTTTTCATTCTCTGCAATAGGGAAAGAGACTTAGCATTTGGCTTTGAAAATGCAGAAAAAGATTGAGAACCTTTGTTTTACACTACTGTAAAGGCCGCTCACCACTGAGAACAATTATGTCAAATTCCCCGTTGCTGAGCGGCTGATCCTTGTAGGAGATCCGAGCTCTGAAACAGCCCGTCTTCCTCAGGGTCAGCCTCAGCAGAACCTGACACTGCTGCTTGTTAAGCGAAACCGACTTACTGTAGAAGTCCTCTACGCTGTCGTCATCCACTGTGCCGAGCTGGAATAGCAGAAAAAACTAAGATAAGGATCGGCTTTGTTCAGCTAAAGTGAAAAACTATAGTTTCAGCAAGTGTTAAAAAAAATGCTGGGTTTCATCTTCACAATCATAGCCAAGACACACTCAAAAGGAACTAACACACAAAAAATAATAAAAAAGGTAAAAAAGATCGTAAGATAAAATCATTAAGAAGACTTTCACCCGTACAGAGTGCACATGGACGCTGTAGTTGGCTTCATCTGTGAGAGAAGTGGAGTTACTAGTTGGGTTTCCATATTCATCCCTGGGTTCAATTTGCAACGTGTGCTGCTGGCCATTTGTTAGCACCAGGGTGGAGAAATGGTAGGCTATCTTGGTTTTGGATGGAACAACTGTACCTGAGGAGCATTAGAGTACAGAATAATAAAAGGCAAAAGGTGGATTCTTGTTTAGACAGCATGATTCCAAAAAAGTAAAGAAAAAAAAGGCATGCGCAAATATTAATCATATACCTGACTGGAATATCTTGTAATAAGGGCTATAGGCTACATTGAGGCCACCGAGCTTGACAGCAACCTCATATCGTCCGGCCTTGCGCACTGTGAAGGCCACTTTGACTACGTTGGACTCTGGGTCTTGCAGAACCTCCTGCGTCACAGGGATGTCCAAGGCCAGCTCAATGTGGGTGATGTTGACCCTCAGTCCCACAGGCCGATGGGCTGGAAAAGGTTGCCCATTCTTGTAGAAAAGCTGAGATGACAAAAGTAGTGCAACATGAAACTGAGAAGACAAAATACTTTTCAGTTTGTTCATGCTGCAATGCAGTTTTATATTCTATAAAATAAACTTGCTCTTTGTAAGAAAGACTGGACACAGCTTGTGTTACATCTTTGCTGGACGACATTTGGAAGCTAGCATCACCTGGACTCTGAAGCTCATCGTCTGCCCCACTTCCTGTGGTTCCTTCCAGTCCCATGAAACCTTGCAGGAACGTGGGTCCAGGTAGTTGCCCCGGACATAGTCGTAGATGCTGCGGTCTCCCCGTCGTCCTGGGTCCTCATTCTGAAGGAAGCTAACAACCCTAGCTGCAAGCTCACAGAGGAACTTGATGGTAAAGACAAACGCAATGATGGAAACAGTAATTCCACCTGCCAGAAAGAACAAAGAAAGATAGGAGACAATCAAAACTTGCAATTGCCATGCAAACAGAGGAACAACAGGTCAACAAGGCACAAATATCAATCCAAAAAATGCCCGTTTAGGTTTGCTTGTAAACTGGTACAGCTGGACTCACCAATCACGTAAAACATGAGGTCCCTTATCAAGAAGCACAGTGCCACAGTACAGCCAAACAGGAACGCTCCCGCTGGAAAGACAACAGGAAAAAGAAGAATTACAACCGAGAACACTTCCTGTTCTTAACCAAAAGATTCAGTTTCAACCCCTGAGCTATTTATCTGTGTAACATATAGTTTCCTTATTATTAAACTCTATGCTTCGCTCTACAAGAAATCACAGCAATCACTAAGAAATGTTACGTTAAAGCAGACTGCTTAGAGTTTAAGTGCTGAGTTTTAAAGTCACACCCGAAGAAAGAATGCCACACCCTGAGAGAGAATACAAGGCAAGAGGGATGGTTAAACATCAGAAATGCTAACAGGGAGGTCAAAACATTCTTTTACGATATCTCACAATTGCTCTCTGTAGAAGTGAATGTATTGTTTTCGGAGGCAGACTTGTCCATGACAACACTTGAATGATCGGACTCTTGTAATAACATTGTGACAACACTCTAAACCTTACAGCTACGGTGCAATCCATCTCATGTTTATACCTTGATTATAAATGCCTCGTGACAAATCGCAGCTGTGACAGGCAACCGAAACTAAAAGCCTTAAAAGGGCAGGAAATGACCAGAGACTCACCAAGCGTCCACTTCTCATTCAGACGCCTCTCAGCAAGGCTGTGTACCAGCCGGATCTCGTAGTCTTGATCTCGACTTCCTCTTGATGTATGGAGGATTTTGATGCCAGTAGACAACTTTATGTAGTCTTCGTAGTAGTAGCCCCAGGCAGCTAGAGAGAGCTGCAGCTGACTGTCAAACTGAGATAAGTCATCCAGATTCATGCAACCTAAGGTCTTCAATCTGTAGAGGGAAACAAAAATACTTAAATGGTGTATATTTACAATGTTATCATTGCACAAGTACATGTGGAAGTAGGAGGGGAAAATGCTAAACAACTAAATCAACTTTTAAAAACATGACGATAATTGTCTTCATTGAAGTCATTGCTGTAACAAACGCTTTCCTTCTGCTGACACTGAGCAGCTGCTGCAATTATGTCTTAAGTGCATGACTTTTATGGTCGAACACACCAACATAAAATATTACATCAAAAAGATGTATTTTTTGTGATTTTACTGCCCTCAGTTCAGTGTACGGCACACAGAAATGTAAGAGAAACAACTGGCAAAACATGTTGCTTTACTTTATATTTAATTTATCCGTATTTCACTGTAGCTCCTAATGTAACTTTTTTTATATAAGTATAAGGACGGATATGAGTCAGCAACTTAAACTTCTCCGGTGGCTGAAAATTTCACAATCGATTGTGAAAATGAAATTTTATACTGAATCATTTCTGGTCATAAATAAACGATGATTTCTCATAGATTTTTCTGCTCCCTATATTGATGTTTTTGAGCATAATTAGGCAGTTATATAGACATGCATATTAAAAAAAGCTTTGTTAAAATTTAACTTCTAGTGTACCGCAGTTTTCACTGATGAAATATTTAATTATGTTGTGCCACAAATACAGAAGCAATAAGGATAGTAATTATTTGCTAATGAGTCAAAAGAACAATAAAGTCATGGCAAAATGCAATATGCATGTAGTATGTTCAGAAT
>JBBDHI010000021.1:9272023-9283548 GCA_037177115.1 Craterocephalus stercusmuscarum
TCACACTTTATACAAAAAAAAAAAAAAAAAATATATATATATATATATATATATATATAAAAACATATATATATATATATATATATATGTATATACAGGCACCATCTTTGTAACAATAAAAGTGTTGGCTAAGGAAAATGAGAGTTCAGTGAATGACCTCCTGCACTCAAACCATAAAAGCCATTTATTGTGAATTATACTGTGGTTTCCTGCAAAAGCTTTTTTATCTTTCCAAAGGTCCTGATTGTTCAAAGTATGGTCAATAAAGAGATGTTTGTAGTAAAGGTAAGGATGCCCTCTCATGTGATATGTGGTTGAAGTTGCACTGTACATTTATTCATGATTTGAAAAAAAAAAAGTCCACTGTCCACAATATCCACTGTCGGTGATGTTTTGGGTTTGGTATCTGGCATCAAGCCAGCTCTTGTATCCTGCGGTAAGCCCTCCGATGGAAGCTCTCTCTGTCCCGTCTCCCTGAGTATCACTGAGCATTGATCTTGAGAGCTTTCACCCTTTTAATCAATGCACCTCAAATTTCAATGGAAGCAACATATGGGTGCACATTTTTAAATGGGCAAGCAGTAATTTTTGTTTGTGTGTGTGCATGTACTGTAAATGTCTGTTCATATTATCACATTTTATCTTCTTCTAAAACGATTGTAGACAGCTTTTTTAAAATCAGCTGTTTGTTTCTGCAGAGCCTGGTCAAATCAAGCTGGGAGACCAGGGACCAACCTACAATCATTCCTCAAGGCGTGCCGTACATGGTGAAGCTGCTCAGATATTACGTCAGTGAAGATGCTGTATATCTGCATCTCGAACATGTCAAAGGTGAAGTCAATTTTTCTTTTGTTCTTTTTACTTGGAAATTTGGTTCACTCTTGCATTGTGCCACTATTGAAATGTAATTACATTTTTAATGTGTGTTCACAGGTGGGAGGCTCTTCTCCAAGTTGCATAAGTTAAAAAATAAGAAAGCCAAGGAACACCCTGAATGCGTCACCTCTGGCCAGCACAGTGTCAAGCTAAAGACCAGCCACACCTCACCCTCAATCAGCACAGACTACCAGCACAGCAACAGGAGTACAGCAGCAGTTCCAGAGAAATTAAGCGACGAGAGCCCAGATGACTTCCCAACGTCGTGGGATGAGACTCAGCAACGGCTGGAAAGCTGTGGGACTCATTCCTACATCGAGGAGACGGGTTGTCTGCAAAACACACGCTCTGCAGCATCGTTTTATACCAAGCTTGATCGACAAACTTTGTTCTCCGGCCCGACAAGATCGCAGGCCGGCACCCACATCATCCCACCAGCTCCCAGTTTGTGTTTGCACTCCAGTGAAACTCAGGAAAAGCCTGCTCTTCCTCTCTCTTGTACTCGTGTCAGTCAAGCTCTCGGTGTCATGTCAGAGCTCACAAAAAAGAAAGCCGGGATGGGCCTGATAGAGTGCAGCTCGGACTTCGAAACGGCTTGGAAAGCTGTAGATCCAGCACACAGCCGTGAGCAAACCAACCCCTATGCAGTGGCCAACAGCGATTTAACAAGCACACATGCACAAACTGCACCTTATACAAAACAGACCTCGTTTAATAAAACCGGAACATCAAACAGTGAAAATAAGAGTTTGAGCTCCTCTCCTGCCATTCTGCATCTTCCTCTCCATTGCCAAACCCAGATCTGTGGCAGAGCATCATGGGAAACTAACGGCGCAAACCAGGAATCTTTTTTAAGTGGTGACCCTGCAGAGATAACGGCAGACCTAAAGGAAGACAGTCCCACTGCAGAGGAAAGAAACGGAATGGTTGTCATCCGGAGCACAGACAGAGCAGTATTTTCTGATCGAATGGACACGAGGATGAACTCAGACAGTTCTCAGCCTTTCCCTTCTTCCCTTTGCCCCAGCAGTACTAATAAACAGGGTTTATTTTCAGGAGTCCCTCTGAGCCTCTCTGAAGTCAATTATACAAATAAAATATCTTCAAGTAAAGGAAAAAAGGACGCAGAGCTTTCCTGCGAGGTACGGAGTCCTGGAGAAAAAAAAGCAGGAGTTAAAGAGAGATCTCGTGTAGGCTGGTTATCTTCTGATCCTCTTGGAGCAACACCCACAAGGATGAGAGAGGACCAGGATGCTTTCCTCAAACCAGAGGGACCAGAAGGGCAGGACCAGGTTATTGAGGTGGACGGCTGGTGCCACCTGCCTCGGTTCCCCGTCAAGACCTCCAGACCTGCAGATAAGACCATGCAGAGCTGCTGGGGGCTTCCAGAAGCAGAGGTGCGTGTGTGGGGGGCACAGATACTTCTGGCCCTGGAGAGTCTGCATCAGCAAGGCATCCTGTGTCGGGATCTCAACCCGAGAAATATTCTTCTCACCGGCAATGGTGAGTGAGTAAAATCACAGTGAAAGGACACATGAAGATACTTCTGAGCTAACTCGGCGTAATGTTTTCACAGGAAAGGTGTGTTTGACATTTTTCAGCCAGTGGAGTGAAGTTCAGTCGGAGATCAACTCCAAAGCCATGGAACAGATGTACTGTGCTCCAGGTAAACGCACACCATGGCCAGCTCCTCGGTCTCATACGCCATCTACTGGCAATATACACACAGTTCAAGTACTTAGCCTTACAAGGGCTTAGAAGCATAAAAAAGCAAATTTTCATGAAATGTTTGGTATGAACAGAACTTAATTATTTTATTGCATGTCGACAGAAATTGGAGGAGTATCCAGAGTTACCGAAGCTTGTGACTGGTGGAGTCTTGGGGCTTTGCTTTTTGAACTTCTAACAGGAATCGTAAGCTGAAATATTTACAAGCATAATCTCAATCTAACAGTGAGGTTTGCATCATTCCTACAAAATATGAAGGTTAATTGTTTTAATTCTCCTCCAGCCACTGTGGCAGCTTCATCCTGCAGGAATCCACTCCCACACCCAGCTCATCATCCCGGACCACCTGAGCGCTGCTGCTGCATCTCTGCTTACTGAGGTGACATTTAAAGCTTTAACTCCTGCAGTGCTTCTGTTCTAATCAGTAAAATTCAGATTGTAATCAAATCTTAATGTTGGACTCTGAACGATTCCAACTCCACAGCTGCTTCAGTTCGATGCCGGCTACCGCTTGGGATCTGGAGGTGGAGGAGTAAGCGACATCAAGTGTCATCCCTTCTTCGGTGGAGTTTCCTGGAAGGCTTTGACCTGCTAGTAGAAGTGGCAGCTCTACATCTCATTCATTTATGTAACACTGGACTTGAAATAAAAAAAAAAAATTCTACTGAGGCCCAGAATGGATGTAGCACAGATTTGAATTGCATTTTGTGCTTCCCAAAGAAAAAGGACTAAATAAAAGTGGTGAATTATGTCCCATAGATGATATGGAACAAAAAACCCATCACTTCTAACTTGCAGTAAGTGGCATATTGGAATGAATGCATATTAGGTAGCTAATTTTTATATATAAACTTCACGGTTATTACAGTGCATGCCATCTGAGCCCAATCTAAAATTTGTGATTATCGTCTAACAATTATTGTATACAACTACAAGCAATAAATTGTTGTATTTTCCTTTTATATCTACAGTATGAAATATAACATCTTACTATAAAATGTTTTAGACTTTTGGTCACTATTAACAGGTTTAATTAAACTGGAACAGATTGTTTTTATTTCAGAAAATATAAGCTTCTTTTTGCATATAACTGCTCATGCTGAATGCACTGTAGCAGAAAAGGGGAGTTTCAAGACCTTGGAAACACTTTTCAGGCTCATTTATATGTGATGCAGTCAAAAGGCTCAATCAAGATAATCTAAAAAAAGCTTTATTGTCATATTCCACCAGCTGATAAAAGTAGCCTGTTAGATATTCATATATTTTGTCACCTTCACCTGTTCCATTAGGGAGGTGTCTGAGTGACTGCACCACAAAAGCCACATCCAAAACACACAACCAGACTTAATGACCAATAAGCAATTGGACTAAACTCCAAGTCCACATCATGGAGTCAGTTTGGATTATATAAAAACAGAAACCAGATCACAAAGATGTATGGCACAAAAAAAATGCCAAATACACTAAAGCTGCAAGGGTTTTAGAAGAAGATAAATTCAGATTATAACTAACACAAATTTGATCAAATCCCGTTTTGAGCATTTTGACCCTTGTTTATTACTAAAGATATAGTTTACTGTCAATCTGAAAGAAAAAAAGCATCCAAACAATAACTACAGTTGGGTAATGACAGTTTTATTGTTTAAAACTTTTTTCTTAAATAGACTTTCTTACACAGCAAAAACGTTTTTTTTTTCTCATGCCAATATTCTGTGAACTAGATGGCATAACATCTCTGTGGATTTCTTCACTTTGGAGATCTTAAAACAGTGTTTACCTCTTTCTAGCCCAATATGTGCTCATTGTTCTTCTCTCAACCAAAGTAATAAAATCAAATTAAGCACTTTTTTATTTGAACTTGCCTGTCATCTCACAATAAGATAGATGGCAGGCAAATGTATTCAATTATATATAGAAAATGACATATGGCGAACAAGTAAGTATTTTCTTTTTTGATCTAAAGACCAGCACCAGCAACCCGCAACCCCGACATTTCTCCACAAAAGCCCCAAACCTTTTACCACTGCCAGTCTCATAAATGTCCATTGCACAACCCAACTGTTCACCACAAATTCGTTTTTCCTATTTAACCAATACAACAATACAATAACTGTAGTTATAGTAATGTTCATCAGGTGAGGACAGCCAGTTTGTGTGGGGTGGTTTGTTTGGTTGGGCCTGGAGTTGGTGAGGGTTCACATATCGAGGAGCAGAACCCTGGGGTCTTCCACTACTGACTTGATCTTGCGCAGGAAAGTGACAGCCTCTCTCCCGTCGATCAGACGATGATCATATGTCAGTGCGACATACATCATTGGACGGATTTCCACCTAGAAAAAGTCAAATTTTAATATATATTAAACGGAACAAGAAAGCAAAGGTTTGCTTAAAGTGAAACCTCTTAAAGCAAAACACAAGCTTGTTTTGACCAGAGGTACTGTACCGTACCATTTTATTTTTACCTCATCTACAGTTAACTTTAACTCATGTTAATAAGTAGTGATATATTATTATTAAAATGCAATTACAACTACACAGTTTGCATCAACCAGCTTGAGAATTAAGGCCTTATCCTTATAATATGTTTGGCCTGATTTTATTTGTTAGGGGTGTTATTTGACTAGATGCCTGATATAAAATAATGTGCCAAACTAGCTGTGGTTTTCAGATCACTGAACACAGTAAAAACTGGCAACACCAGACGCAAGCTTGCATTTGCAGCAGACACATCTTGGGTTCCGCATATACCAAAGTGTGAAGACACATACCTTGCCACCGACTGCAACAGGCCTGTCAAAGATCCCATGCATGCCTAAAATAGCAGACTGCGGTGGGTTGATTATAGGGGTGCCAAACATGGACCCAAACACGCCACCATTGCTGATGGTGAAGGTGCCTCCATCCATGTCCTCAACAGCAAGCTCATTCTTACGAGCCTGTGAACACATTATAATCCAAATCACATAATGAGGAAATTTCACACAAAAAGTTAAAAACAAAAACGTCTTTCATATAATGCAATATGAAATATTACCTTTTCTCCCAACAAATTTATTGCCTTCTCAATATCTGTAAAATTCATTCCCTCAACATTGCGTATTACAGGAACCACCAAACCCTGCAAGAAAAGTGGCATTAATGAATATTCTGCCTTTTATTGAAAACACACAAGCGCTCTCCTTTTTACTACTCTTACCTTTGGCGTGGCTACAGCCACACTGATGTCAACATAATCCCTGTACACGATCTCTTTGGTTGTGTCATCAATTACTGGAAACAGAAAATAACTGCTGTTAAAGGAGACATGTTTGTATTCATTGAATAGTAAAACATCGTGGCATTTGCTACCAAGATCATGTTCTTTTCTTGTACACCGCTCTCTGTCACATTCAAGTAAAAAGCTGTGGCGAGAAAAACCCACAGACCATTATAGATCTCTAAAAGGCAGCAACACCGACTACCCCCTTTCGGTGTGGTCAATCTAAATAGGTCACGGTAGTCTAGAGGAAATAAATAAGTTGGTTTTGAGGTTGGGCAATCATTGATACTGAAACTTAAATCCTTTTCTTCACCACAAACACTTGTTATGACTTGATACTAAACATGCAAAGACAGATGAACTGAGGTTTCTAAGCATCTAAAATGCTAATTTCATACCTGCATTGACAGCAGGTTGATCAACTAGAGCGTAAGCAGCAGCTTTCACAAATGCAGACATGAAGCCCAGCTTGATGTTATGTTTTTTGAGAAAGGCGTCTTTGTAAACTTTCCTCATCTCAGAGATGTTGCTGCAAGAAAACAGACAAACACAAAATGGGAGAGATTGGTTTACAATCTGAAAACAAGTAGGATTAAATATAAAAGGGTAAAAATGATCTACTTCAGAGGGTGTTACAGCAGTAGAGAAAGCTTACTAATCACTGGTTAAGAATTACTTGTTTTATTTCTTCCTCCAGGCATTTGTAAACCCTTTAGAGATGAATTACAAAGTTACAGTATTTTCTGCATATTTTCCAAATTACACAAAATATTATACATTTAACAGCTAAGAAAAAGAGCCATGAGCAGTTCAGTGAAGTTAGCTACTTGGATGTTGTACAAAAAGATGCTTCACAGCAAGCAATCTATGTTTCCTGTAAGTGAAAGACTAACTTATGACTTATAATCCATAAAAATGGTTTAAAATATTATATATTTTTTAATATAAGTGATAAGTATGTAAAAGTTTTTCAGAGAAAAGCAAACATTTGTTTGCTATAAAAAATAATACTGCTACAGACAGTGTTGAATAAAGCTATTGAAACAGGTCTGCTAATTGTTTCACTATTGCTCATTTTTCTTTTGTATCTCTCTTTTTAATTGTTTGTTTTCCTGTCTCTAACCCTGTTGTAGCTCTAGGGTTTCTCCGCTAACATAATTAGCCCCTCCCAAGACACAGACTCTCCGAGAAAGGAGAGAAGAAGCGATAAAAATCTTCACTTTCTAGAGCCTGTAAATCTTATTGGGCTGTCATAAAAGCCCATATCGGTTGAGGCAGCTCTTCCACTCAGAGCGCAGGTCTCTGTGGGCCTCTGCAGATGCTCCAGCCTCCTGTTCTGACTAGTTCCTTCGGCTCCAGATGAGCCCTAGCCTGGGAAGTCTTCCTCCAGACCATCAATGTCAATCCAATTAGGATACATAGAAAACCCTGAATAGCCGAAAGCTGACACCACACATTTGCGGGGAAAAGAAATCCTCAAAGTGTCCTCTTCAGCACAGGGGGGCAAGTGAGTACAATAACATATCCTTGTAAATTAATAAAAGCTGTTTTAACAATTCTTATCTTCGTTTTAGAGGGAATTATGACCAAATATTTACATTCCAGTGTTTAAGAGGCTATCGGGTTTCAGAAAGCTTTTCCTATTGGGCAGATTCCAATCTATAACCATTTGTGGAAGTGTTGTTTCTGCTTTTAACGGTGATTATATGTATGGTATGTACAATGAAAATCTGTTTATACTGTGTCTACGCAGGCACACCACTAAAAAAAATCATATTTTTGCACATGTGGAAAAATCTGAACAGAAAGAGTGTTTTTCTTCTTCACTTGATTCCATTTATAATTACTTACGCAGAAGAGCAGGTTGCACAAATATAAACTAAAATAGCATTTTGGGTTTAATAATGTAGGTCAGTTAATTGAGGATTTCCTACCTCATGTCGACCTCATTAAACGTAGTCAGCATAGCGCAGGTGTTTTGAGCTTCTTTCAGTCTCTGGGCAATTCTCAGCCTCATGCGGTTCATCTTAACCTAAAACAACTCGGTTATTAGTTTCAATAAACATGTCCAAACTCCCTTTCAACGCCACTATAGCATTAACCAAATCTTAGTCAACATATGCAAATAAAGTCATACAAACTGTCTTTACCCTGCTCTCTGTCCTTGCTGCTTTAGCCCCTGCCTCTGCGTAGACCGCTGGTGCAGTTGGTGCAGCAGTGGGCTTGATGGCTGAAACTATGAGAAAGACAGGGAGGAAAGAAGCAGTCAGTAAATCTAACCGGGGAAATATAGGTGATCTGCTCAAAAATGCTGTCCACACAACGGCCAACAGTGATTAATCATGTAAACTGGAGGTTGTGGAAACATATGTCACACAAATCAGCCTAATGGTGGCTAACCTGGTTTGGTGTCCATAGCATGTGCTGGCACAGGTGGCACAGGGGGCATGGCAGTGGGAATGGGGCCCACACTTGAAGGAGGGGGAGGTGGAGGGGGGGCAGCAGAAGGTGGCGGAGGGGCTGCAGCAGCTGGAGCCTCAGCTTTTGGAGCTTCTGCAGCTTTGGGAGTGCCAGCTAAAAGATGCAGACATGAACAGTGAAAACTTAACAGACTTAAAAGGGGACACTTCAAGCCTTTGTTTTGTAAAATTTCAGTCAACCGCACCTCCTTTTCTAAGCTTGAAAAGAGGAGTTCCTCCTTCAACCTTTCCTCCATCTGGAACCAAGAGCTCCTCAATCACTCCAGCGGCAGGAGAGGGAACTTGGACTGAGGTCTAAACAAATAGAAAAAATAAAATAAAATAAATTTCAGAAATAAAAAGGAAAAGTGTAATCTCACCAATGATCACATGAATATTTTGTCTTACCTTATCAGTCTCAATTTCACACACCACCTCATCCTCAGAGACAGAGTCTCCAACAGCTGTAAAGAAAAAACCTATGTTTCAGCATCAGGGTGACGTCTGAATTTAAAACCATCTATGTTTATTAATAGAAGGGGTTACCTTTCTCCCACCTTACATCCCCCTCTGTGACAGACTCTGCAAATGCAGGGGTCTTGATTGTGACAACTTCATCTCCTGAAGATTAAAGTCAAACAGAGAACACATGAGTGTTTTCACTTTACATTCAAACAATCATATATAGGAACAAACGAAGCAGGGTAAAACATACTATAAGCTGAAGATGTCCTGAAGTACTGGATTTGGAAGACACTGGATCGCGGATCATATTTTCTGGGGATAAAAGAAACAAACATCAATTTAAAACCCAACCCTCTCGTGACATATCAGCGATATGATTCTGACAATTATCTCTTTTTTGAGGGAGTGTGTACTTACACATCTTTGTTAAAAGTGATAGGATGACTAGCTGATAGAGCTATAAAAGCAAGGACAAGAGAACCATTAATACAACTGCTTGAAAATGGGAAGAGCTTATGCTTCAGCAGTAAGCACACATACCTGCTGAGGCCCGACGAGCTAACACGTTATTACCCTGTTCAAAGGAAAAGTGATGTCTTACAAAACATCTGCAACTTAAATATGATAATTATACATGTGCACGAATGGCTTAGTTTTACAGAGGAATCCTGTCATGGTTGCAAGAAATCACAATTCAAGTTTTTTCACCTTATAAAAATCTAACACTGATGCCTATTAGTTGTAATTGGACAGTGATTGATGCCAGTCGGGCAGGAAAAACTGTTGTCGGTCAATAGTTACTACCACCAAAACTTTGACCTTTGACACGATCAATACGTCTACTGGATCAAAAATGGGGTAAAGTTGCTCAGTAATAGAACTTGACCAGTACATGCACAATAATAGTTTTAACTGTAGAAGATAAATAAATAAAATCAGCGTTAAGGTTCAGTTATCTACTAATAGTCACGTACTAGCATAGCAACAATACTAAAATGGTCAACTGGCTTTATAGGCAAAGTTAATCATGTAACTAATTAAACTTGCATTAAAAATGAAATTCCCACTCAATATCTCCACAATCTTAGCTATCTCCGTACTGTCTGTTATTCATTAAGATATGACCTCAGCATAATGACTGCTAAGAGCAGCTAGCTAGCTTAACCATACTTTCAGTTTTGAGTGGTTAGCTTGATTTTGGAGCTGCATACATATTTGTGTACAAGTGCATTGACTTTACGTTAAGATTAGTTACTTTCTGCTACGGTTAAACATTTTCAATATTAACGTGAAACCTTAACAGAGACTGCAGCATTGACTCGTGGAGGGAAGTGTCATACTGTCCTTGGCTCGCAATGTTACGGCCTGACCGTGGCCTATAGCGGCGAGTTGGCTAATGCTAACGTTAGCTCCGTTGAAGCCGACCCCACAGAAGCTGTAAGTTCTTGTGTAAAACGAGGCAACAAGAAGTTTTGTCTCTTATGCAATGTCTGGTTCATTTATTGCCTACCTGACGGATGGCAGAGAGGGAACGGCCAAAATTCCTGGTGAGACACCGGGAATGGGATAACATGGTCGCTGTGTGACAGCAGCCTGTCAGCGGAAGGGAAACCGGTCACACCAACAAGATAGGATGGACAAGCGCAAGAAGAGAGGAAGTAGTGCGGGATAAACCAAGTTCTCCTAGACGAGGGGTGAGGGGGAGTCAAAAAGACTAAAGTAAAAATGATGGACAGGAAGGGATTTCATGCAGGAGAAGAGTTAACAGAATCAGATTACAAAATAAGAAAATAATTACTGAACACATTTACTTTTTAATTCAGGTATTGTGACTATTGCTGCCATTTCTTCATGTTGAAAGTCTACCGTACTCTTTTTGGATCAAGAGTGCTTCACAGTTAGTGATCAAAAGCAAGGACCTGCGTGTGTGTGTTCTTTTTTTACTTAAAAGCAACAGTGTACAATATAAACTGCATCTCGTGAACTCGTGAAAATACACCCAAGAACTGTTTGCAGCACCACTATTGAGTTTGAGCATCTTTAAATTCCTGCAATGAAACAAGCACTTATTTGCCCTTAAAAAGGTTTTGAAATATTTAAAGAGAAAAACTAAATATTGATTTTGAAAGAATCCTCAAGAATCAAGAGTGTAGTTAAGTTTCCTGAATAAGGTGGTTTGTTATAAGAGGAAATAAATAAAAGAATAAAAATAGTGAATAGATTAGGTTAAGAAATGCTTCTTTTTTAAACAAGTGCAATGGCATTTTATGGTAACAATAAAAAGAAATACAAAATGAAAAAAAAGTAAAAAGTTTCAGGGGAAAAACAAAACTTATCAAAGAGGACCTTTTTACATGAAGGCTCCTCTTGGCAAAACATTATTGTCCAGTACAGCACAGCAGCCAGACCGTCATTCTGCTTGCTACAATGCAGGACAAGACAAAGAAAAAAACAAGTATTTTTAGTCAGTAATTGATTACATTACAAAGTAATAGGACCCAGCACTGTAAACTGGCCTACACAGTGGGGGTTCATTCTTTACACTCTTTAGACAGAAACAGCTTAACTTCGTTCCTTTGGTAAACCAAAAAAATATATTTTCCAATAGATGAGACATCTTGGAAAACCAGAAGAAGTTAAAACACTTTCTTCTAGGAAGTGGATATCTATCTATCTATCTATCTATCTATCTATCTATCTATCTATCTATCTATCTATCTATCTATCTATCTATCTAT
>JBBDHI010000021.1:9293570-9304601 GCA_037177115.1 Craterocephalus stercusmuscarum
TTCACACATTTATCATCATACACACACACACACACACATACATGTCTGCAGTTCATTTAAACATTCATGAAAGGATTACAAAATGCAGTTTTTTAAATAAAGAAATAAATAAAAAGAATGAAGAGGAACATAGAGCACTTTTGACGTTTCAGCCACTGTGTGAGTTTATGATGTCAGCATCCAAAACCAAACATTTAATTGAAAAAACCTGTTAGGCATCCAAGCACCAATTACATCAGAAATGATAACATTAAGGAAATTAAAACAATGGTCGGACTGGTTGATGACAAAGACTGGAGACAATAAACCTCACTAATCTTTTAATAGACATTTCTTTTCAATTAGATCAGTCTTCTTCAGTAAATTGATTTACATTCTCAACTCAATTAAAATGCCTCTGATTAAACCAAAGTGCTTTTCTCAAATTAATTTGTTGTGTGACATTTTCTGAACAAGACTTGGTAACCTCCGACATAATGAAAGAAAACAAATAAAAAAGCCTTCAGTTGTTTAACCGCCTCCGGCTGACAAGGCTTCAACTTAAACAGCGCGATATGAAATTATGTTCTGTATTAGAAAGTCTCCGATAAAACAGCATTTTCTTTGTAATGAAGATGAAATGAAAAGTAAAAAAGGCAACGGGACGTGATCAAATTAAAAAAGATGCTCTTTTACATGTCTGACCTTTCGGAAATTCACAGTTACATATAAAACACTTTTTAAGAGTATTCTTCTAGTCTAGTGCTGAAAGAGGCAAAACAAAGAAAATCAAAGCTTTTTTTTTCTTGAGGGAGCACTTATTTACAGAAGAGTAACAGCATCATCTAGTGAATCTTTGCAGTAGTACACACAGATCAGCTTGCCTGGCTTCAGCTCTGATACTAAGATTAAACATGACGCAAATGTATTATTTAAATTCATTATAGAAATTGCACAACCCATTAAAAAAAACAAAAAACTAAATCTGCCCTAAAACTTTTGAGATTTGAGACGAATGAGCGTGCAGCATCAGATTCTGTCATGTCCACAAACCCCCACAAAGTGGTGCACTTTTCCATGTGTGGAAACTTAAAGTCTGCAGAGGACACAGGACAGTTAACATTGATATGGGGCATAAAATGTTACGCACTTAAATGTTTTTGGGGGAAAATGATATTATTATTACATGTTAGGTTGCTTGCAAAACCCAACTCATGTGTGTGGCTTACTGTAATATTAATGGATAAAACAACGAGCTGTTGTCTCCCTGGGGGGATCTTGGAATGACAAAGGCAGGATCAAACACCCTTGAGCAAGAGATACAAGCTGAGGGACTGGGGGCACTGGGACGGTCCCTCTGGTTAATCTCCTGCTCATAGATACGGGCTTTTTAGCGGCTTTGCTCTGGGAGGGCGCTCGGAGCGAAAGGGACTGTAACTTGAGATTGGAGGCCGCTGACTTTAGGCTGCCCTTCAGACAACCACTTCTTAGTGTAGTTTGGTGTGATCACCAGTAAATCTTTATTAATTTTAATTGGAGCCCCCATTTAAAAGAGCAATTAAAGCGGATTAATCGAGCCCATCCCGTATAATGTCTTCTGTTAATTAGTTTGTCAGCACTGTTTTAATATCGCTTAATGACTTCATATTTCAGGGATGACATTAAAGGGATGCTGAAGGAAAAGAAATGGCCTTATCACAAAGCACTGCTTTAATGGGAGATGTCCCCGTGCCAGCGGGGCAAGGTCAGGCCTGGGGCCGCTGGGGAGGAAGAGGCTTTGGGGTGCCACCAAGACAGCCACCTCCAGGGAAACAATGTCTCACACACACACACACACACACACATCACCGCACAGCAGGTGTTACATGATTTACACAGAGTATTTAAAGAATGGATGTTTGACCTCTTTCGTTCACGTGAAAATGATCGTGGTGGATAATAAAAACTTTTTGGTAAGTCATATCCATATGTTGTTGTTTTTTTTACTGAGAGGGAAAGACAGAATGAAAGGTTTTTTAGATTATTTTCTGCCCTTCTGGTTGCTTTCCATGTCTTGGGCTTGGCTTCTTTTCTATGTCTGTTTCAGTTTCTGGGCTGTCTGAAACTTCTGGGCTGTCTGAAACCTGTCTGTGGCCATTTTTATTTCAGTAAAAATAACTTCCTTTTTAATCCATTAGATTTTTGTAATGAAAAAAAGCCTTTGAGGATGTCAACGTATTCTTTAAAATATCTTTGACTTAAGAAATGCACAGGGGACAAATGTTGGATTTTGTATTCTCACCTTATTTATGTTCCCTGTGTTTTTTTTTTCATGACAGTGGTATAACTGAAACTCAACAGTGTGCTGCAGCCAACCGAGACACTGACCGACAGGGTGATGTATCCCTTTCCATCTCCGCTGTGCCCAGCACTGACTTATGTATATGACTGTGATTCACAAAGGGGGATGGTTTTTTTATTAGTAAGGTCAAAAAGCCATGTGAAATAAGGACATATATGAGATTAAAAAAAGAATAAAATGTTAATAATTTGATCTTTACCAGATCTTAACGTGAGCTAAATGCAACCTCAGATGACGAACAGCAAATTAAATATTACATTGTTTTTTTCTCAATAATAAGTTAGAAAAATTGCTGAAGTTTGTTACTAAGGAAATGCACTTGACTAAATGGCTGTTTGTAAGTGTGAGCATCTCTATAAAAGAAGTAATTGTGGCAGGAGTTGTGCTAGTTGTGGAACATTCAGCTGTGTTTTGCTGTGAAAAAAAGAAATCAATATTGGCCATAGAGAAGAAATTTGTTGTCTGTCCAATGCTTAAAAAAATCTGGAAATATCCAAGACCTACATCTCAGATGTACAGTCAGAAAAAATTATATAGATTTCTTTGGAAGGTTCGACAGGAAAAAGTCACTTTTTAAAAAAAAAAATGCAAAGATTATATTTCATTTTTATTTCAATTTTTTTATTTGTCACAGACCATGTACTGTACATTAAAAACACTAAACTCAGACTGGCTGCTGATTTAGACTTGTTCTGTAGGCACAGGACTCGGACATCTTGCAGTCATTTCAATTAAACTCAATTCAGTTTTATTTTTATAGCAGTGATTCACAACGTCATCTCGGGGCACTTCCAGTACAATCAGTTTGAGCCAATCTGTCATAACCAGTCTGTATTTATAAAAGCCAATTAATAACAAATAGCCTTGCTAAGAAAAGCAGCAAATTCGATCAAATCATGACTTCGATCCAGTCTCCCGTCCTAAACTTGCTAGAGGTGACAGTGGAAAAGGAAAAACTCCTTTTAAACAGGAAGAAAAACCTCCAGCAGAACGTGGCTCAGGGAGGGCGTTGGGATGGAGAGGGCAGAAAGAACAGACAGCACAGCCTTAATCCAGGGAGATCTGCTGAGAGAGGAGGAATATGTTAATGATGCCAATACTGTCACCGGTTTACACATAGAAAAGCAGTAGAAGCAAAGAGATGAAGAGGAACAGCCCAGTGCATCATCACCCTCAGCAAGGCTATAGCAGCAAGAGACTCTGGGAATCACAAGCAGACCTGCAGCCGGAGAGTGAAATGCCCTGTTGGGAATATATGGAACTCAGACAACAAGCTCAGTGTTACTGAGTTTAGAAGGAGGAAATTCAGAGTCATACAGGTCTTTATGTCTTTACACACCTTCATGTCAACTATGAGCTCCTCTATATATCAAAGTATTTTCGAGTTGAATGCTAGATTATCTGTCTGACAGCTTAAGGAAGTAAGTAGCAACCTGACAAGGATCACAGGTATCTCATCTACACCAGTACAGCTGAAAAAGAAAATAATCAAGGTGTTGCAGATAAAATCCTCACTTTAATATGACTGAAATGCTGCGGTGGGACCTTAAGCGAGCTGTGCTTGAGAATTCTCATTGACCTCAATGAACTGCAGCTGCTTAATCATACTTAGAAAAGGTAAACATCAACAAAATGATTGTAATAAAAGTCTTTGTTTGTGAGGCACCAGATGTTTAACAGACACTAGAACACGTACACATTGGTCCTGCTTCTCCTCCTTATGAGTCAGAAATCTAATATTTTGGAGCACTACCACACATATTGCCCCCACATACACCCTGCAATGCTCCTCTCTCAGTGACACCCAGCCTAGGATGGTCAGGGAGCAAGAAGTTGCTAAAAACCAATGGCACATCTTCCTTATTGCAGCCCTGGCTGGCATGCATCCCTGCTAATTTGAGAGTGCCCTCGCACCTCCACTCTCCTCAGCAGATTCATAAATCTCATTCCCATTATCCCGCTAATTAGCCAGGATTACAGGAGCATGTAATGCCCCCGCTTCCCAATAGATTGATTGGAGGACGGTCTCTTTGTTTTGAAATCACTTCCTGATTGATGTACAGAGCCCTAGTTTGCAATTGTAATGGCCCAGATGTTAACAATCAAATGCGTTTCCGCTCCAGGAAGTAACAGTCTGTCATGGAAGAGGAGGCAGCCGAGCGTGTAACGACACATCACAGGAGTGTGGGGAAGGAGGGACTGCAGAGGAGGGGATGGAGGGATGAGAGGGGGAGTAGGTGTGGGAGCCCTGGCTTAAATTGCTGCTGAGAGAGGGCATAATGTCCATGCCCATCCTGACTGAAAGCTCTGTACTTTTAGTGGGTTTTGCGGTAGATAATTAGATGTAATGGCCTTCGTGGTGCTTGATCACGCATTAATTTAAGTGTTTTTCGAGTATAGGGTATCCCAGATTTCTTGAACTGCGCGTCTTCAACATACCTCTTATCAGTTTGACAGGTTTATAAAAGACTTTCTGAGGATTTGCTAAAGTTTGAACTGGAATGGTATCTTTTAGCTCAATACCTTTTCCAAGCATCACTGCTGAACATATCATCAATGCTGGATTTCATGTTCCCCACTGTGCCACGGAGATCTTCTCTGAAAGCAGTAGAGGGCACTATTGTCTAACCAAACCAGCTCCTTCGCTTTCTTCATCCCCTTTTTCTTACCCTTCACCAATAAATCACTTTCTTGGATAGTTAATGGATATAGAAGCAGATCATGAGTGAGCTATCTGCGGGGCGATAATTTAAGTGAAGATCCCCACACTGATTGCAGTGAAAGGTTATTTATTTCAACAATAATGCGGGACACAAAGGGAGAATCTGGGCAAGATTACCAGCTAGGGTACGCTAGAGTGCTCATCTCCAATGGAGCAGCGTGTAAATTGGGTTCACTTTCCCCAATGAAAATACAGACTGCAGTTTATTTCAATTTTATGCACATGGAAGGCTATGCTTCCCTCTCAAGGGTGGCTGGGGACTCAGAGATGGCTGTGCATATGAGCGAAGGGTGGGTTTAGACCTTGAAAAATGCCCTATTTGTCCCTGAGTTTCTGGAAGGCTAAACTACTGAGGTATGGTCCCCCATCCACCAGCTCCCACTCTCCTCTAATTAAAAAGCAAAATGACAATAAGGCACTGGTCAGAGCATGGTGGCCTGAATAACAGGCAGAATAAGCACATGCTCCTAAAAGGGACTGTGGTAAACTGTATGTGTGTGTCTTACTGTGTTTGTCCATAAGTGTGTGTATGTTTGCATGTGTGTTGTGTACACAGTTGATTCTGGGCACTATTGATTAACTTGGTGGCCGCAAAAGTCAGCTCGGCACAGATACTCCAGCTCTCCTCTCATGCGGAAAAATGCATGATTAAGGCCCAACTGACATGTCTAAAAAGTCCTGGAGAGAAAATAGGAAATGGCTCCATATGTTGCCCCATGTGGTCACAGCATTCAGAAAGTATGGCACCGATCACCATGTGGATCCTGCGACACGTCCAATCGCCTCCAAACACTGAAAACAATGCCAGCAAACACATACCGCTGCAGAGCACAGAAAACCTAAAAGCTGCAGAATATGTGATACATATAGTTTTACAAGTCTGTCATCCAGCTATGTTGTCAGGCAAGATATGCATCAGACATGGATCCAAAGCTGTTTGAGATATAACCATTGAGTAAAGGATGGGGGCCCTTGAGCTGCATGATAAGCACTGTCACTGAGACATAACATATGTATCAGTGCAATGCTTTGTTTAATGCTCCAGTGGGCTTTGGCTGACTTTACCTGGGGTGGCAGGTGAATTCCCCTGCTCTGTACCGAAGCAAAAGGATCAAAGCAGGATGTCAGATGTGACACAGCGAATGAGCAGCCAAAAGAGACATAGTAAAGGGGCTTCTTTCGGGCTCAAATGTTTGGAGTCTCCAGGGTGGATTTCTATCCCCAGATGGATCAAGTGATCGTCGGATTCCCTCCTCAGGAAGCTAAGCAGCCCTTTAAACGCGGCCGTCTCTCCAGATGGGTGGATCACAGGTCAAATCCTCCCAGACAACTGAGTAGGGACATTGGGGTGGCTGTTCCCAAGGGGGCAACATGGGACAAGAGGGAACCTGCCTGAGACTGGCAGCTGCAGAACTCCCTCCTGGCCTAACACACCCGAGGGTGTACCTGCTGCTATGCTTGTGCCCCGGTGGCATGTGACAAATGGTGACACGCTTCTGCTCTCCTGCTTTGTTAGATTGGTGGCCCTGATTGAAAGCGAAGCAGCAGGCATCCCTCAGATCCATATGTCTGCAGAGAAATGGATAGAAAGGAATGCAAAAAGGGGGCAGGCTCATCTGCAGCCTCATTGGACGTTCAGACAAATGAAAATAAAGTGATATCATTCCAGCATATAAACGCATGCAATTTCCTGCAATAATGGGGGTAGTGGAGATGATCATATGCGCTGCCATCTTTTTATTTACATATGGATGAGTCCATTTTTGTTTTTATGCACACTACTCTCTTCATTAAAATGTGCAGCTCAAGTCATTCAAAGAGGGATCATATTTCATAGAGGAATAAGGAGAGTTCCAAAGGATTTTGAAGAAATAAAACAAGAAAGAAGACAACTGAGCCAGTCCTACCTCTGAAGTTCCAGCAGCCTTTATTAAAAGTGCAGCATGATTGATAACCTGTCAGTCATCGGAATAATAACGACCAATCCCGTCCCTCACAGCCAGCTCTGCTTCCCGCCCTCATCCTTTATGCCCCTATCACCTCCAACACATCCACTTGCCATTGAAAACCTGTAATTGAATGAGTTTTTGTCATTATTGTGATTAATCATATTAATTTAAACTAATTAAGAGATGGTTTGAAGTTATGACAATTAGATTAATGAAATTAGTTTTAACTTTTTTTTCACCCAACCTAATAAAAAAGGGAAAATCAGAACAGGACTGTTATGAAACAGTTGGCAATCTGGATTTTGGGACTAATTGAATGTCTGATTTTATTAATGATGAAATTTATAAAAGTCCTTGAGGGGGAAATTAACGCAGAATCAGCTGCTAAGAGTGGAAAATTAATTAAAATTCCTGGAGATATTCCTGTCATTAAAGGCAAAGGCCTTGTTAACCCTGGTCCTTCTGTGAATATCTTTCTGTGTACATGTTGGGGCTCACCACAATGACTGGATATATGGGACATATGTGTTTTTTATGGATGACAAATAAACCTTAAAAATCATTACTGGGTTTTGTTGCTTGAGGTCTTTCTATTTTATCAGGTTTTTTTCCCCTCGAAGAGTTTCTCACAATGAAGGTAAAAACCAGTTTATAATTAAAAACTGTAAAATAATTTCCTGAGCACGGCAGGAATAGAAACCAGTGTGCAACAAAGAGCTACATCCCAGTCATCAAAATCATATGCAGGTCTTTTTCAAGTCCAGCAAAGAAAATTGAGCTGTAGTACTAGTAGGCTATTCGACTTTTATAATTGACACTGCAAACATTTTTTAAAAGAATAAACAAAGAAGACAACACAAGACTCTTTCTATTGTTATTTAGTTTACTGTAGCATCTTAGTCCATTTTAGCTTTGGCAATAAGCTGGCCCACTTCTTTTGTTTATCACAGATGAATTTAATTTAATAAAGTTTTGCACACAAGTTGCGCTAATATCTGGTTTAAAACACACCACACTCTCTCTCTGTCTCTCTCTCGCTCTCACACACACACACACACACGCACACACACTGGTATGTGATAAGAAGAAAAAGCTGGAAAAACTTTGTATACTTATTTTATATGGTTGCTGATTATAGTATAACATTTACAGTATATATGTAGATTGACCAATTAACTTACAATGCATGTTTTTGCACTACAGAACATGCAAATTCCACTTATATTAAAGACTACGGCCAAGTTTCAAACCAACTTTTTGCTATGGGTAATCACGCAACCACACCACAGTGTCATTCTGCAAAGAGATTTAATCAAAGTGTCGCACATGCATAAATTTCAAACTGTTGGGCGCAACAAATGCTACCAATTCTGCTGTGATGTTAGCATTTAGCTTATATTTCTGTCTCTACAGCCTTTAATGGCTGTAGACTTGGTTCTGTTTCATACATTTAAACTGTGTATATTTGTAAATAAATGTGTGGCAGTGACATGCCAAACAAAATCACACAAAAAGTTAAATGAAGATAAATAATGATATGCCTTCAAATAAGGATTTAGATTTTCCACTTTTGCAAAATTGGTCCATGTGAACACACTTCTCTTGTAACCATGGGTTCACTCTATATAGAAGGTAATTTTACGTTTAATTATAGCAATGTTCATTAATTACATACTATGCCCTTAGCCAAGAAAAAGCGTCACACAAAAGCTAAAAAAAAATTAGCCGCTATCGCTAACTAAGCTAGCCGGACGTGAAATCGGGTATAGTCCCTTTAACTGTAAAATATGATCATACCATGAAAAAAAAAAAAGACTTGTCAGCTGCCCAATATGAAAAGAAATGTCCCTGCTTAGAAAACACTTTAATTTTATGCTATAATAACCACTGTGTTTAAAACTGTTGTCAAAAATGTTGAAGATTGGATAAAATCTTGTTGTTAACACAATGATGCCAAACAGTCCTTGTAAGTTTCTGCTGGAAAACAGCATGTTCGGGAGAAGAGCTCATAAGTAAGATTTGTTTTTTGCATTTGTATGATATCCACTCACCTACCAAACACCTGCTTCCTTCCACATCACTTTCAAAATCCCCCCCTCTGGTCTCAACATGATGACACAGGTTACCTCAATTTCTTTTCTCTTTGCCTCCATATTGCATTAATAAGTCAGATTTGAAGCCAGCCTTTCGTGCAATACCCCTGATAGCTACTACTGTAGCACTGACTGCAAGCAGACTCCCATTTCAAACATGCAAAGCTCTGTCATGAAATACTAAAGCAATCTCATTGTGATGTTTGATTATCTAAACTCAAGTCCTTTAAAATTGTGTTCTTGGTCCTTCCAAACATAGTCTTCTTGGGCTCTTAAAGAAACAAATAAACATGATAACAGCTGAATACTGAGCTTGTAGCTGCAGCAGTTTGCAAACCGTTGGGTTTCATTATGTGTCCTGGTAGCTAAATCCATCTTTTACATATACTCTATCAAAATTCATATGTTAAATTTTGCATGTTAGAGAGATTATTTCATGCCATGATGTCTTGGGTTTGACTCCTAAGGCTTTCACTGTCAGAACATCGTAAGATAACCAGCGAAAATATTACATTATTTCCCACATTAACACATCATTTCCAATAGTATGGAAACATGCAAGTTATGATACAAATTGCTGTAAGTTCTCAACTAATGGTTATCAATAAAAACATGACTGCCACATTTCTGCACCAAATACTTTCAGTACTTTGGAATTTGCAAGGAAATAGCTACATTTGGCTTCTTTTTTTTCGGCACAGAAATTAAATAAGAAAGTTAATTTCTATGTGAGTCAAACAACAGCTTTTTGGGTCTATTCCAAGTAATCCCCATCCTGTTGCTTGGACGGAGGTAGTGATTGACACGCAGGTCAACCCTTGCCACTCCGGGTGCAGTGGGGGTCTGACACTTGTGTTGCATGGGCTCTGCACGCTCCTTCAGCTCTGCATATTCACTAGCCTGTCTCCCTCTCTGCAGGCCAATTCATAATTAACAGCTGTTGGCTTGTCAAGAGTGGCCCTGGCCGCGGCTCACACACATATATTTATATTCACTGTGAAGACCCCTTGCCATGGATGGATTTCAGAGGCCATGAACCCATCCTCTTTCCCCAAATGATGGACACTCACCTGAAAGCTCAAACACATACTCAGTCAACCTGCTCACACCACCCCACCTCCCTCTTCTCCCCCATCTTTCTACCGTTGCATCCTTCTCCATTTGGTTTCTCTCTCCTCTTCTCCCCCTCCTGCTCAGCACCTTCTGCCTCCATGTCAGGAAGTTTTACATTAAGTCCAGTCCGTCTGGCCTGCGAGGTGGCAATATGAAAATGAAGTGTGGCCACGGCTGGCCCTTTGCTATGTGTGTTTGTCATACCTGCTTAGCTGAAGTCGAAATGTAAATATAGACCGCGGGAGATCTCAGCTGCGATAGGCTGCTTGAAATTCTAATAAACAAGTAGCTGTCCACTTGTAATAAATGATGCCCATAAAAAAGGGTGATTCCTGAGCAGATAAAGATGAAAAGTAATTGTTTGTGCTCACACAAAATTAATCAGATCAAAACAGGGGCAATCATTTTAAAGAGACACCAGACCCATAAAAAAGGCAAAGCTGTGATAAAGTATTGGCTATCAGGCATGCAGTCTGGAGGTTAGCATTACAATAATATGGAGGGCCAGTATTCATGTGGCTGGAGATAGGATTATTGCATATATTCAAAGAGGAGGAAATGTTTATGGTACATGCGAGAGGTTCACAAAGACATTCATGATACAAGGTCATGAGCAATGAACAGTTTCATGATGGGAATATCATCAAACCGATGAAAAAAATCGAACATTTTACAAAAGAAACCCATTTCATGGCGCAAATATTTAGGTAGTATTTTAAGTAATTGATTAAGAAGGATTCGTTACTCACATAAATCTATTAAAGGGAACATATCATGGAAAATCCACTTTTTTAAGCCCTTACATACCTGTTTTTGTCTTTTCCAAGCGGTCCG
>JBBDHI010000021.1:9321769-9333364 GCA_037177115.1 Craterocephalus stercusmuscarum
GAGAGAGACAGGAATTGTATTAAGCAAGTAGGTAAAAGGAGCTGTTGACAATACAAACTATTTTTAATGTAGGTCAAATAGCACAATCCTAAACTGATGGAAAATCATACAAATGATATAGATTAACATTATGGAAGGCAACTTTATTTGTCTGGCACATTTCAAGTGCAGGAAAATTTAAGAAAAAAGCAAAAAGAAAGGTGTTTAACCCTGATTTAAAACTGCTGAGAGTTTCAGCAAACCTGCGGGTTTCTGGTGTGTTCCACAAGTGAGGGGCATAAAAAGTGCTCATTAAATATTAATATCAGCATTTAAGTTTTTTTTAAGCACATATGAGACACTGGAAAATCCCCCCACAGCAAAAATAATTGGAGAAGTCAGTGGTTGTTCCCATTTCTGTTTGTTGAGTTTATTTCCGTTTGTTTTCCTTTGTTTGTGCTTTGTTTTCATGTGTTGCGTTTTGTGATATCTCTATTAGGCATCTAATCAATCTCTTTTTTCGATTGTTTTAAAAGTGGAGCAAACTAAAATGAAACAAATAATTGAGGCATTTGAAAATCGTCTGAACATCTTCACATGGAGGTTTTCTTGAAGCAATGAATCGTGGGACGTGTTTGGCCGCTAACAAAGGATCCACAGTTTGTATTTGCGTCTTTATTATTGATGAAAGCCTGTTGTTTGAGATGAAGCTGTGGGTTAACAGAGGGCCTGGTGGGTGCCAGTTTTAAGCCGTCATTACTAAAACAAAGCAGCCTCTCGCTGCTTATCAGCTCTGCATCGACTCCCTTAGCAGCCCCTGTTGCCTGACCAATCCAGCGTATCGACACTCATTGACTGGGACTTGAAGAAGAACGGGATGGTGAACTTGTCTAACATGGATCAGGGTCAGGGCAAGGGACAGGGGCTGGGGATGTTTGTGTGTGAGACCCCCCACATTCCCTCTCGCGGATCCAATACCGCTGCGTTTGCTCCAAATCAATGAGCTGGGCTGAAAACGAGGCCAGATGTCGGAGCGATTGATTCCAACTGTTATGATGCTCATTCACTGATGTGTTTAGAGTTGCATTTGTTTTATTTTTTATTCTCACCATTTTCCCTTTTAATGTTGCCTAAAAAAAAACTGAAATCTGTAAACTGCACATGTATGTGAGGGCCTCTTTAATGTGTCGGTCAAGCAACCCGCCTGAACTGTGAGCCACCCATCATCCAGTTTTTCCTCCTTTCCTCATTTTCTCTTCCTTCCCAAGGTCAATATCCTCAACAATTAGTCCGAGGAGGAGGAGGAGGAGGATTTGAAGCATGGTCGCACCCTCTACAAATGCCCCCTCAAGGGCTTTGAGGGGCAGCAACGGTATGTCAGAGTAAAGTGAAAAGTGTACCCATTCCCTCTTTATGTCGCCATTTGCTTCCCTCATTAGGACCATTCAGAAGCACTTAGAGGCCCCCTGCACATTCACACATCGCTGTGGTCAGGTGTAACCTCTCCTTGATGCACCTTTCCCAATTAAATCATTAAAAGCCCATGTGTGGAGGGGGGAGAGAGAGAAGCAGACGGGAAGCAGCTGAGGAGACGCTTGTATCCATAAATATTTATAGTGCGATCATATTAATGATGTATTGATTGGTCCCATTCACTGTGGCACAGAGACAAGATCCAGTCTTACCGGCCACTGGTCAGTCTTGTGGGAGTCCCCTCCTCCACACTGCTAATCGGATGATCCATGGTAACAAGGTATGACTGTGTCCTTACACATCCTCCTCTTTTTCTCTCATTCTCCGAGAGGCAGAGACGCCTGCTGGCCTGTCAAGCCTCAAAGGAAGAGAAAACAAGAACAGGGCGGTCATCAGGGAGCAAGAAGAGTGTGAAAATACAGCAAGGTGAAGCAAGTACAAATGTTGAGCTCAGAGAAACCGGTCCCCCGTGGGTCCATGTGCTGTGTTACAGAGGAGAAAAAAAAGAGAGACAGAATCATTACATCCAGTTCAGGATGTGCTGTTTGTTCTCGCAGTGGGCTCGCCCTCTTCTTCTTCTCTTTACACCAATGAACTTGTGAATATTTCGGCGGAATACACAGTGACTTGACGTCATTTTGAATTCCAAATATCTGAGGTGGTTTCGCCGCTTGTTTTGTCTCTGCAGCTGTCTCCGTCCATCCAGCAGCCCACACGCGCTCAGAACGGAGAGATGTTCTGCTGCAAAATGAAAGTACAAGAGGCCTGAGATTTTCTTGATGTCTCAGCTGCCTGAAAACAAAGAGCACACGGCTCCATTTTTGATTCAAGTGAGTGATTTGCATAGAAAAGTTCATAAGCATGGGACATAAGGATACGGTCATAAAAAGAGGGCAATAAAAATTTTAACTATGACAGAATATTAAAAGTGGCAGTAAATCGAAGACAGGCTGCAGAATGACCCTTATAGAGCGACTTCCTCGGTTGGGACTGCTTATCTCGGTGTGTGAGAGGGGCACTCACTGTACACAGAGAATAAAACATCCCCTGCCGACCCCTGACAGATATGGTTGTCTCTCACACTTTCATCCTGCTGGATAGTTAAGATTTAAGATAATGACACAACGACTTTCACGTTGATGCCGACATTGAATCTTTTTAAGAGGCCTCCCGCTGCCGAGCTGGGACGGCCTGTCAGCCACTGGCAGTGAAAGAGTTGAATGTCTTGCGCATACTCGTTTCCCGATGTCAAGAAGAAATTGTTCGTAACATCGGCCCCTCACACTTGTCTCAACTCATTTATTTCAGCCAAGGTCTGCGGATATAAATAAAAGGAAATGTTACTGGAGCATTTAAACTCGGCACCAGCCTTGAGACCAGTAATGTAACCACATATCATCAAAACTGCTGAATCTCCCTTTGTCACCACACATGACATGCAATTCCTCCAAAACATATTCATGTTTGTTGCCATTCATACAAATAAATAATCACAGAAAGCCAGGACAGTCCTTTAAAGCTGACCTCTATACAGCAACGCTGGGCGTCCATCAGATTTATCCGGCGGCGACTGAAAATAGAGCTTTGATATTATTTACCACCCTCAAGTGTTTTCTCTAACCTGCAGGAGCAGAAGTAACAAGCTTTAAGGATTTTCATCATGAATGCAGTTCAACAGGTGGTCCATAGATGGAGCTCTTCTCATTACAATATGCATTAAATTCCATGACAAAGCCATCCTGGGGTAACAGTGCCGTCCTTCATTCTGCAGCCGCATCCAAAAAGCTGAGCTGCTCCGCAGGATTTTCCTCTAAGCAAACGGCCACGCTGCCTACTTCAGGAAGGAACACTGGCCAAATCAGACTTTTTTTGTCTATGTGTGCTTTGTAGTTGTGTTTCTCTGCCTTACTTAACACACAGGACCCCTTGTGAGTGAGTGTCAAGCCACAAACCACCTTGTCCCCGGAGCAGTGTGACTTAATTGAGCTATCCAGGGAAAATCTAATTACAATAATGCACAGAGGATTGTGCGATATTCCCTCTGCCCCTGCTGTAACACCTATCCCTCGCTCTCACGCACGCTCACGTGCACACAGATAAAACGGGAGGGAGGGCGGGAGAAGACGCAGATATTCACAAACTGCAACAACCATAAAACATTTCACAGGAGATGTTTTAATCACGATTCATGGGCCAGTAAACTTTTAAATAGCAGTCAGTCAGATGGGAGGACGAAACAATGGCAATGTCACATGACCAAAGAGGGATACATTCTTTTTGGGGTCAAAAAAAGTTTCTTGTGTATTTCAAATATTTTTTAAAAGCCATTTAGTTGTTCCTGGCAGGTGATACGGAAGAACAAGATTTGAATAAAAATGCATTGAATTTGCTCATCTGATGTCACACTGTGCAGCTGGGCAATGATCATAGCCATAATACTATAGAGAGTTATATGGCAAACCCATCGCCATTCAAATGCGGCTATATGCAGCATTTGTCCAAGAGAAAAGCTACAGAGCACATTCATGCTCAGTGGCTGCTTTAATTATACTGAAAAGTGTCCTTAAAGGGCTTGCAGGTGTGTAAGCACTACACCCCACCCCCCTCGCCTGTTTTAATTCATCTGTATGTGCTGTAAAATTACTGAGAAAAGAAACAAATTCACACTCAAAAAATGTGTGAACATTTGCCCGATATTTTTTTTTTACCACAAGCTTGGAAAGCAGATGTGATTTGTGTATATTTTCTTGATATGTCAATATGTGTGAATGAGGTCTGTTTGTGATTGAGAGCAAGGTCAAAGGGACAGTGGTGGGGGGGGGGCACTGGCGAACTAAGAGGGGGTTTCTGGCATGCCCAAGGCCATACCCACGCAGACGGACACCATATTGAAATTAGCAAATGGACTGCATAGTGTCGCTTGCTGCCCCATTTGCAGTCCCCTCTTCTCCGGGAGATATACAGATGCACCGGGTGGAGGGACATGACCGCCGCAATGGGGCGACTAACCTCCCCCCTGTGCTAAAATGAAATGGGTCGAGTCTTATTTATTTACAGCATGTTTTGCACTCATCGCATAACACTGTAAATTACCTGCATGGTCAAGGCTCCTTTCTCCGGCAAGGAGAAAAAAAGGACATAAAACATGTGATCTATTTGATATTTAATTCAGGAATCACATATGATCCGTCAATTTCCATATATCACACTTTATGAGTCATATTTTAAATACAAAATCACGTTTATGAATATAAATGTGTGAATTACGAGCGGTCATATGCATTATATGGTGTACAACATGTCTATAGGCCCCGCCAATATTTATGAGATTTCTATAGAACATCTCATATGAGGATAAGGGATGGGCGATTTCCGTGCTGAGGTCTTACGAGGTTGATCATGTATCTATTTCTCACCTCACATGCGCTCCCATTGAGGACGCTGACTGCTTGACTCCCTGTTCATCTCCTCCTGAAGTGACACAAGGGAGATAATAAGGATGACTGTAATGTAAAATATGATGCAGCAAATTTTATAACACGAAATGTAATTTATCCGTATAGAACACACCTGGTTTGTTTGATACAAAGAGACCCTGACACTCACTTGAATTAAATTTTATAGCATGTAGTGAAGAGAGTAGATTCAATGTGTGTGTGTGTGTGTGTGTGACTGAGTATGTGTGTTTACAGAGAGAGAAAGAATTCCATCAGGGGGAACTCACCAGGGACCAGACCTGGTCTTTGGCTCAAAAAAAAGGCAGAGGCCTCCTCCATTATGGGAAACAAGTGCATTTGTTTTAAGGCCAGTGGAGATTTCTAACCTTTGCTTGACACGCAGAAAAGGTCAGGCCCATCCGTGGCTCCCCACTGGGGTTTAGCCTGAGCATTTCCTCCCAGGTTCCTGGAACCTAGGAAACCCTCAGTACCGTGATTTCCAGGTTAAAGCGACAGGAAAAGTGCACATGGGCAATTTGATAAATGTTTTTATTCATAATAGCTTAAGAATATCTAGTTGTATTTTTTAAAAAAAAGACATGAATAAATCCTTTCATCCAGTGAGTGTCCTAAAAACACAGATTAATCACACCTGCACACTCACATGAAGCAAATGTCTTAATACAACTGAAAACACAGGCCTGAAACACAGTAATAACACTATAATTGTGTTAAATGCCTGTGAAGTGAGCACACCGCACCCTGTGTTAGTTTTTCTCCAATTGATGGACGTATTCATGCTTATCAGTGTTCCTTATCTCCCTTCATTATTTCCAAACCAGTGGGTAAATTGGAAAAGCCCATAAGAACGTGTGAATACATGGCAGAGGCAATAAAACAGTAAGGGGGAAAAGCCTACTCTCCCCACACACACATCTCACAACAGTGTTTTAGTTGGATGGAAGGAGATACATTCGCCTGATAGTTGGAAATATTTCTGCTCCCCTCCAGCTTCATATCAGTGAGCAGCACAGATAAAGATACAGTAGGGTAAATAAATCTCAAATGAGGGAATAAAACCCTTCACATGCAGTTATCTGGGTGTGTATATGTGGGTTTCTTTTTCTCACCGTTTATTACATATGCTCTTTCATAGTGTTCCTATAGTGTCCAAGAGTTGAAGAGCACGTGCATCCTGATTTTAGTTATTTTCTCTGCCACATTCGCGGGTCAGCCCGGGTCTCATCCTAACTCGTCATGTGTGTCATCTTTCTCTGCATCCCTTGGGAGTCGCTCCTGAGGGATTCTGTGGTTTTGCTTAATTTCTGCTGCTGTTTAAACAGTGAGCCTTGCTTCTGTTGTGCACAGTCTGACACACCCGAACTGTAGTTTGGTCCAGAAATGGACATTTCACTTTAGGATTTCCCTTTCTGCCCCAGGTTTTTGTCCGTTACCCGCAGCAAATGAAGACGACTCGGTTGTATTAACTTTCTTTATATGATTGCATAATGGACGGATGAAAAAATTGTAACCAGAGTAATTTGACAAACTGGGACAAAGGTCTGCTGATGGCTATTAGGTTTTTGAGGACGGCAGCTCATCCATGCATTAAGTGGCGCAGGAGTGTAACCTGATAAATGCACTTAAAACAGTGAAGATGGACAATGAGAGGGCGAAATCTCAGATGGCCCGGCCTGTGTGCCTGCTAGGCACTTTGACAGCCTATTGATCAGTCTTGGGTAGGGTCAGAGGTGTGGGAATGCATGGCTCAGATACTGCTAGTGGGACAGGTACAGCACAGCAGTAACCAGGATCTATTAGGAAATAGATCTACTCTTGAGCCCATTACATTGTCCTTTGTTGAAGATCAGACGTGCTGTTGACTGCTGGCATTCAGAGAGTCTTCTGCCGAAACAGGGGGTGGGTTCTTCTCCAATATAAAACACAACAACAATATAACAAACTGTCTGCCTTCTCAAATTGATGTGACGTAACGTTTCTGTCTGGGGCATTAATAGCTCCGGTTGTGAAAATGCCCAGTTCCTGTTATTGAATAGTAATAGGCTTGTCGGCCGGTGCCTCCAATTTCACAAATGGAGCAATAAATACACATAACAGAATCAGTGGAACAATAAGAAGGCCTATAAAAAATGGTTGTGCCTCAAAAACAAGGAGGGAAGAGCAAGCAGCTGAAGGGACGGATAGAGAAGGGGGGGGTCAAAGTAAAATTTGTCAAAAGAAAGATGGAAAGTGTGTGCATGTGTGTTTCAGTGAAGCAGAGGGAGAAAGATGGTGGCCCACTCTTCATTTCTGTGCCACAAGCTCTCCTGGGCATTTACGTGCTCCGTTTTCAACCTAAGTGTAATTTGAGCTGTGGGTTGATACAAAGTGTATGCAGCAGCTCTGTTCAAACCCAATCATTCACCCTGACGTGTAATCCTTTCCCTCACCATCATCAACGTTGCTTTGGGAATAATGAAACACACTTAAGCAATACACAGCAGTCATACAGCTGTGAGAGGGGCCGCATCTTGATGAGATGCCTCGTAACTCTAATGAAAGATGTTTTGACCTGTCAATGGCGGTAAATGATTGCCTTGCTACTGTATCTGTGAGAAACTTATTGATGGCCATATCTGGTCCAGCCGGATGATTTGCATGAGAAACAAGCAGCGCTTTGCTTTTTAAAAACACAGCCCTCGGCTGTGCATCACGGCGCTCCAGATGCCATTCGTGTTGGGTTTTCAGATTTGCTTTTCTCTTTCCTTTCGTCCTCAGTTCGTCTCCTTTCTCGTCTTGTGATGCCATTGTTTCCTCATAGAGGATTATTACAATTAATTGCTTGGCAGGACATTATTTCAAAAAGGGAAATTGGCTCTTATAATTATATAGAGATGGGAATACTTTAACTCCCTGGAATATCAGCTTCCTGAAATAATGGAACTTCAGTCCCCCCCTCACTTCCCCCCACTGTCATCAGTGTTAGCGTGTCTGTCTGCCTGTTTCCTGTGACGGATCCATTTTCAACAGTCCCCGGCCCTGCAGTGGCTGTGGTTGATTGCTGGATGGTTGGGTGGCCTGGGTGAATCTCTCGGTGGCTTACCTCACTCGCTGCCACCAATCTCTGGTCTTCTGGGAGCTCCGATCTTCTCTTTGTTTCTGAATTCTCGCTCGGTGTGCATGTGAAAGGCCAATATCAGTATGGGTATTTACACCAAGCAGAGAAAGGGCTCCAGTGGGTTAATAGCTAACTAGACTCACTATACTGGAGGTACTTTAAACACAGTGAGGAATTAATGTGTGGATGTCTCACTAGCCTCAAAGAGCTGCTAGTCTTTTTGAAGTTAGTAGTTAAAACACAAAAGAATCAGAGTTCAGTGAGTATTTAATTAATTGATCCTTTACCTTTTTGAAAATCAAAACAGAAGTTACACAGATATTGGTGATTCAACGCTCAGAGATATCAATGTACACCATTGCCAAATGATATATTTCACACCATAAATACTTGTAACACAGACGCAGGCAGTCAGATACCTGCCTCTGTCTGCAACTCGTCATCAAGGGACCAATTCTGACACATTGATGTTCATATAAACACATACCTGCTTAGGAACCAAAATGGGAGTCACACCCACTGATGGCCAAGTTGTATGGTCAACATGAAGCATGCTTTACCTTTACAAACAGATCTGTGAAGAATGGATGAGAGAAGATCTGCGACTACTATTACAAATGTTTTTGGCAGGAGCCCCAAAGAGGAGACTTTTGTTTTTCCCTCAGAGGAATAAAAACAATGGATGGCTCAGGTATGTCACAATGTGAGAATAATATAGAGCAGAAAGTGTTGATTCAGAGAAATATTGACAATATGTTAATGAGGTAGTAGTCAGCAGGGCGCTGCATACTTTTATTTTCAATGGTATTACGGCAACCTACTGTATCGATGCTGATATTTACAGTACACATGTAGACATGTAGATACAGCTTGTAATGTAAGACATGACGCCTTTTACTTAACACAGTGTCATATTGCAGGAAAAAAAGAAAAAAAAAGATTAAAATGTTTGTGATTCTTTTTAGCTGATCATCTTGGGCCTCTACAAAATTCTATTCATAAATATTTGCAAAATCTTTCTAATTTAACCTGCGCTTTTATTGAAAGGAGAGCAAATTTATGATAGTTTTCATATATAAGATACATTATTCTGATTAGAGGGGTTTAGAATATGTCACTTTATAGCATACAAAGTCTTCCAAATCCAAGTAAAAGCATGCTTTTAGCATGGTTTCAGTCAGAATTGGTCCCTGTTGTATTGCACAACAGTAAAACAGCTAATGCCTTCCTCTAAAGTGGAGCTTGTTAACTGGATAGTGGCTAGTTCAAGTTGGGGAATGGGAGGATGAATAGCAGAGGGTAGTCATCCTCCATTAAGTGGCCAATCAGGCTGTTGTATTAAAAAGGCATGCCGGCTGCTGGAACACTGCTACCCTTTGATTTCACAAGCATGGCGGCAACTCGACTCTATGCAATGTCAGGGATTCCTTTGATCACAGTATCATATTGTTGTGACAGAGCCAAAATTTATCACATCACATAAAAACCCTACAGCAGTATAAGCCTTCCTCTTCAACACATCCTCTGACGGGGAAAGCAGCGGCGCGGTTCTGTTGGACGGTACTAGAGTTTTACTCGCACTCAGCATAATGAACCTAAACATGGGGAGAAGGCAGGAGTAAGATCTCTCTCCCACCAGAGATCCCACCTTGTACAGTCACACTGGTAGGTTGCCGTTACTCTTTTAGGCATGCTGACACTTTGTTTCTTGCATAGCTATTCACATATGCATCCCAAATTCTCCTCACAGATGCCTGCTCGCCTCCTGGCCTGGTAGGAAGGGTTTTACGCTGCACAGGCTACCGTGTCAACATGAGGTCAAGAAGTGTTCCATGTGCTTACTGTACTCCTGGCACAAGCTGCGCAGACAACAGTCTCCTGCTGGGTAAAAATAAACCCAGTGTGAAGTGCCACCACTCCTGCTCTGCACCTGCCATTTACCTCCGTTTAGTTGAGGCCCTGTAAATGCAAGCGCAGCTATTAAAAGACAGGAGGTGGCTAAAATGGTGAGAGCAGATGCTGGACACCTTGCTCCCTGTGTGTGGGATGACTCTGCCACAGGCTTAAAGTGGCCCGAAATAGAGCAGTTGACATATAGACCTCTGATTGTTTGAACAAGGGATCTTGCGGACTTGTGCCACTCGGCATAAATCCTTTGAAACTGTCACACCGAAACCCGCTGATTATCTTTCACCCAGGCTGAATCAGGTCATCTATTTGCATGTTCAAGCGGCAATTTCCACACGCTCAACCAATGACCAAATCTGGGTTTTCCGTGCAGCACCAACATGGAACACTTCAGGAGAGGACAAACACAAGTGCGAAACGGGTACAGCGGTGCGTCCCACTTGGTGGGACTGAGATACTTACAGGCATGGTCTTTAAGCAACAGCAGCATTGAAAAGCACATGAAAGATAGGAACTTAACCCAGGTTCCCAATAGCTCCCTTTATTGCTGAGTTACTACAGAGTAAAATGGTCGACTATTTTACCCGTCTATGCTAGTTTGGTTAAACATGGGACCAGCAAGTCTTCCAGTCTGAGACAGATCCACACAGATCACACTGCTTACTGCTTTGGAGAGGTATATCCAAGGACATTTAAACTTATTAGAGTTCACATTTAGGGAACAACTTTTGTCGTTTAGCTTTTTTTTTTTTTTTTTTTTTTGCTGGAGGAGGGTAAGAGAAAATGGCCACCAAGTTAACCAGACTTTGAACTGTACACTCAGCCTTCCAAATAATAAATATTTACATGTACTGGTCAAGTCCAGGCAAAAACACGATGGTGAGATGAGTGAGTCTGCAGACACCTCCACTGGTTGTTGACACCTATGCATTCCTCAGAACAGAATTTTTAGGAACTTTTAGTTTCCTGAAAAAAGGAAAACGAAAAAAAATCTTTATCTTGTTATCAAGATCTGGCAACTACTTGTTCTGAAGATGCTGAGGGGCAGAAAGGTCCTTCTTCATAAACAGCATGATCACTGACAATTAACAAAAACAAAAAAAAAATATTACTGTACATTGTATTTCTTATATACTTTAAATTAATCTGCATCATTTTTATATTTATACTAATAACCAAGTTTTGCATTTGTTTTTTTTCTTTGTTTTTTATCCCTCTTTTTTTTAATTTAGTGTCCCAGGGTTTCAGGAAGAGGTCCATTTCTGTCCTGCGCACTCGATGGGCATCTCCCTCTACTGTGAACCCACAGCCTTGGTTCGAGTCACTCTCCGTTTCCTTAATGCAGGCTTCCGCTGATGCCGCAGCCAATCAGCCCTCCTCCAATCAGACCTTGGCTTCCAGCATTTCCAAGAAGAGTTTGTGCATGGGGACCTTGCCCTGCACCTTGATGCTGTAAAAGTGCTGCACAGCCTTAGTGGCCGTCTGCCTCAGCAGGGGCAGGGTCATGAGCAGTTTGCCAGCCCGTCGCGGGTCCTCTTGATGCTGGCTGCTCTCGTAGTCCTGCAGGGCCTCGTGCAGAGCGTCCTGTAGCTTCTGGACTGCCTCCATGTCCTCTATGTGCATGGAGTCTGCTGGGACAAGAGCACAAGGCAAGGCATGATGGATTTTTTACATTTATAA
>JBBDHI010000021.1:9335939-9353386 GCA_037177115.1 Craterocephalus stercusmuscarum
AAAAACTCTCTATTCATGAACAGGAATTAGTAGATATTTTAAGAACATAAGAATATTAATCTCTTGAATTAAATAAGGGTATTATCAATGAAATTCCTAATTTTAATTTGTCAGTGCAACTATTAGCAAATATGATTAATTAGAAGAGTGAAAGATATTCCTACTACTGATCATGAATAGAGAGTTTTTTGTGCAAACAAATAGGGAAAAACATCTACTTTGATTAAACATTGGTTTATGTTGACTTAGTGCAGAAGACAACCCACCTGAGTTGGCGAGGGCGATGGCTTTAAGGGTTACAAACTCCTCCTTCTCTACTTTGAGCTTCTTGTACTTGCGGACCAGCTGCAGGATGGAGACGTAGAGGTCGAGCAGGCCTGTCAGCCGCGAGTGCTCCTCGTCCATGATGTAGTCCTCCGCGTACACCAGCTCGTCCTCATACGGCAACGAGCGGAAAACAATGCTGAGGATGAGGATCTCCATCCAGGCGCTCTGCAGTAGGCTCATCTGGTCTCCCAAAGAGAGAGTTGAGAAGCCTGGATGTGAAGAAAGGGAAACTATGTGAGGACAACTGCACGGTGAAAAAAACATAAACAGGGTCAGATATTTACACATCTAAAAAAAGGCACTTGAACCTGTTTGATGATTCAAGAAAAAGTGAAGCATTTCAGAGTAGAAAGGAAACCAGAATCATGCGCTTAATTTTAAATGCACAGCGGAAGGTCTTCTTTGAAGCTCATGTCAGAGTACTTGAGTGGGCTTTACTGTAAGTGAGGACAGTAAATCGGTGCAAAGGTCTGGAATACACAAAGCCATGCGGTTACCCCTCGTATCCTGTCACTCTTCTATTGGTGTTAGGGGGATTAGCACTGAGACACACTCTCATTGGAAGGGTTGAGGACACTACATGCACCGTGTAACAGGAGGAGGTGAGGAGCGGACAGACACACATGGACGTGCACAGATACGCAAAAGTGTCAACCGAGAAAACAAAAACACACATGTGTACATCGGGATCATGACACCCACGTGCATGCACATAAATCCATACACATAAAAGTACACAGAGTACCGCGGGGAAGGGGGTCACGCGGTTCAAACTGAGCCTGAAGACCTGCATAAACCCAGGGTCTCATTCTGCAGCGGCGGCTGGGCGAGCAGCTCTATGTGCTTAGAATAGAACATGAAATAAAACAAACTACCAGACCCCTCACAGATGAGCTGGGAGAAATTCAAACAAATTCTAGAGTTAAGCAAAAAAGAGAGAAAGAGAATGAAGAGCATCCAGATAGCCATCTGATGCCTTTTTCCTTCATAATACCCCTTAGCTGTCAATAAACTGCACGCACTGCCCCACACTCTCCCCTCCATCTCCTGCTTCCCCTCCCCCTGTGCACCGCGTCCCTGCAGGCACTTCATTCTGACAGCATATTAGGCTCTTCAGCTCCGCCCCTGATTAATATGATTGCTTTTAAAAGTTTGCCGCTGCCACGTTAGCTGCCATTGTGCGATTAAGAGGCGATAGATTACAGTATTGACCAGGGTTGCTCGCTGCACCTACATCCAACGCTCCCTCTTAAATATAAATGATCTTAGGGAGGGTGCAGCCACCAGCCTGATGTTTATCTCCGTCCTGCCAGGACACCGCAAACACTCGCGCGCACACACAGATACAGCTCGGGAAGAAGAAGAGACAAAACGAGGAAGCGTGAGAGAAAGCGAAAAAGGAAAACAGGGTGGAGGGAGACAGACAGACCGAAGAGGCGGGGAGAGCAGTACCCGAGTGTTCAATTTCCCTTATCGTGGCGATGACCACGGCAAGAGAGGAGCTGGAGGATACATTAATTAACAGATTGTGATCAGAATGTGAGGGCCTTCACATTTTGAAGGGGAATCAATAGTCTGCAGAAAAGAGTGCTAACTGAAAGGTGCGAGTGCCCGGGTAGACTGGTCAGACCCCAAATTAGACCCAACAAAGCAAAGTGCTGTAAGCACTCATAACAGTTGTCTATTATCAGTGAAGGCAATGAGGCACATTTCATAAAGGCCTGTGCCATTACGCTTATCCAGACAGCGTCTTAAAACACTTTGTTGTGTTATTTCCCTGTCTGCATACGTAGCCATTATGTCGGACAGAATGTGGACTGGCCGGAGAGAAATTGTCATGCAAGCATGGACGTGGTGTTGATTGCTGCATCAGGTTGGCATCCCAATCACAGCCGAGGCTTTATGTAGCCTTTTAATGCCAAGGAGGACTGAAGCGGAACTAAAGTGCTGCTCCCCGATATGACAGCTCGCGTGAAGGCCTTGTTCAGGGCTTGCTGAAGTGGCTTTAAAGTTGCTCTGATACAACAGACGCCTCTCAGCCATATGCAGACATGCAGCCCAGCAGCCTACAATTACCTTTGACGCTAAAAGTCCTTGAATTTAATCCAGTGTTGTGAGATGGAGAGGTAGTGTTTTTCCTCTGCTCCATCCCCTCTCTTCAAAGCCTAAATTATCGCTCCAAATGGGATCTCGTGTCGTTGCCTCGCCTTTTTCCACTCAATTTAATCGAGTAATGAAGTGACTTCCCGACTCCGCAGGTCATGCGGCTCTCCGGCCGCCACACTCTGAAGGTGGCCCGGTTAAGTGCCGTCAGAGTGGGTGATTTCCTCTAATGAAATATCAATATTTACATCTTCATTTCCAGCCCACTGCCTTGGCCGGGTTTGACCAAACATGACACAATATTGACCAAATCAGCGCAGCCGGTCTGTGCGCTTGAAGGGACGTTTCCACTCCACTGCTGAGACGCAGCAGCAGGTTTTTGTCTTAAAAGTCTTTTTTTAGTGAGGATGCAAATAAAAACATTGTGGATGTGGATTTTTTCTTCATTCACTTTTACGGAAGGATCACATGATTTTCACTTTGCAATTTCCCTGGCATCCTGGGTAATATCCTCCATGAGCATTGTTGAAATTCAGATCAATCTAGACCAAACGGTAAAATAAATACAGATGGCAAAGGTACGGCACTACATCACTGCATCAGCACATCATCATTAAGAGCTCAAAAGGTGAAAACAAGTGCGCTAAAGACCGACAACAGAAGCAAAACCATCATCTCTTCCTTTATCTTCCCAAAAGCCCTCAGCGGTGAGCAGGAGGGGGCAGCCCAAACCCACAGACTGCTGCCTCAAACCCCTCATAGAGATTAATCAAAGCACTGTTTCATCTGCCTGAGCACAGGACAGTCCAAAATGAAATGCTGGAGATTTCTGTTGAGCTGGAGTTCATATTCTATTAATTTATTATTGTTTCCCTCTCCCCGAGGGCCATTAGCGCGAGTAATAAAAAGAGATGTAATTACGAGGCACGGCGGTCCCCTCCAGCTGCAGCCCCCTCGTAACTCACCCTCAATCAGACAACAGAGCAGACAGAGAGAGGGAGAGAAAAGGGAAAAAGATGGCAAGAGGGAGAAGCAGAGAAATGGGGATAAAAGAGAAGAGGAGATATGGGCCAGAAAGGAGGGAGATAAGGAAGAAAGAGAGCAAAAAAAAAAAAAGGACCAGAGCATGAGGGGGGGGAAGGAAGCTGGAGATAGAAAAAGGAAAGAGAGTAATTCTGGCTGGACAGAGGCTGATCTATCATGGCCAGCTATCAGAAGGACAAGCAGGCCCTGAAGACTTCTGCCCAGCGGCAATCTCACCTCAGCCAAGTCAAGCGCTCTCTGGGCTCAAGTTGAAGCAAAACTGCCCCTAACAGGACCCCAGAGGTGCAGCGCGCTTCTCTCCCTCAACCTTTTACTGGGGTGAATGATCACACTGCCATAAGCTTATTTGATATCAAAGTCTTTTTTTTGTAAAGACAAAAAGATATGCACCTTTGATTTTAACAGATCTTTCTAATTTGGAAGTAAAGCGCCTCGTATGCACAGCGAGCAGTCCTGAGCAGCTTCACACGACGGGGGTGTATGTGCAGCCTCGTATGCGCCAATCTGTGTGTGCAACTCACACACAGCTGCAGACCATGATTCTTTCTGAATTTACATGACAGCATCAGGAGGATCCAATCAATAGCAGCTTGGTAATAAATTGCTGCGCTTGACATAAATAATTTGACCTGAAATTCAGCCACATGTACAACACAAACAGCTCAGTTTGCTGCGAGCTTTCCCCGGACGCTGATTTGATGACAAATGCTGTTTTATATTGAACGAAAACATGTCAATACAAACTAAATTGTCTTGCTGAAGAAGAGGTTGATGATTGAAAATGAATCGCTCTAGTGCTCACTTTCAAAAGAGTCCCCTATCTGCCTTCTTTCGACCTGATAACCAGCCTATTATCCTATTCTAAGTAGCTTGGAAATGGGCGATTTGACCAGCCGCCTGTGAACATTATGAGGCTGAGGAACCTTAAATACAGTAATCCCCTTGTTTTAATCTGCACCCAATGACCTCCTGACCCGATCAGAGAAGTCTTTAGCCTTCCCAAGGGTCCCACTGACCAATACTGACTTTACATATCTCTGTTTAGCACTTAAGACCAGGACGAATCAGGCTTTAATCATCACCATAATTACACATAATTTATCTTCGCTGCCATCAAGTAACATTGCTTAATGAGGGATGGCGCTCTGCTGATGATCACTTAAAGGCACATCAGCATATATAATCGCGTGCATTTCACATAAAATAGACCCAAACTCCTCACAGATGCTGCAGTTTTAACATTTTTACAGAATTTATACAGATTCAACCAGATAACAAAAAATATAATCGCAATTCTGGATGTATTCTCTCATGTGTCACAATAACAAAACAGCCCTCCCTCAGCTGGCCCGCTAGATGTCCCATCCTTGGCCGTGTGCACCTCTGATGGCCTGTCTGCCTCCGATATACACCCATCTCAATCTCCCCGCAGCTTTTCCGCCTTCTTCCCACTCTCCCGCCTGGGTTCAGGCCTCAGCATCCACCTGATTGCTCAATCTATCTTTATCTCCCTTGTTGAAGCCTACGTCAGAAGGTAAATTGAATATACTAAGAGCTGTCTGTTGGTGTCTATATTTAATAAAGTGCACTGATGAGGTGCTGATTTATTGCTGGGCAGTATTCACACTCTATTACAAGGAGATTATGCAGCTTGAGTGGGATCAGGCTGGCAACACAGTAAGTAGATTTCACAATTTAATGGCAAAGAGAAAACAGGAGCCCGGAGGGGGCTGGAGGAGGATAGGTGATTATGGTGGAGGGCTGAGCTGACACAAACACGACAACATACACGAGGCGCGATCTCCTTTCAACATCACTGCCTCCATGCTAACAACTAACACGCCAGCCCCTTGTCTGTCAAACGAAAGGCTGATGAGCCGGAATTCAATAACACACAGATGATGAATATTCCCCAAACACCAGCAATGAACAAAACAATGCAAACAAGCCTGAGTCATTAGCTTCTGTTAGCCTCAATCTCATACAAAAGATGGAAAAGCATCATGTTTGGATGCTCAAAGAAAAAAGTGGCAAATTAATTCTTAAACGTCGCTATTGAGAATAGCCAAACTGATGTTTTTAATTCATTCTGTAATGTAATTGTTATTATATGGTGGTTTATTTGAGTAAGAATGTTTTATTCCAAAGATGAACAGCAGTAGGAGGAGACAATTCCCTGCTGGAATAACTCAACCTGGAAGCAGGGATGGTATTTGGAAAACAACAAAAAGGGAGCTCCTCTAGTATAAACGGTGTGCATGGTGGTGGGGCAAGATGTGGGATTCCACCCTATCATACTCTAAGAAGTGTCAAGGTGGTGAACAGGTTCTGGTACACTGAAGCTGTCAGCATATTTCCTCCTTATAACTCCTGGACATGGTGGAATTCAGCTTTACATGATGGAAAGGAACCAGAAGGGGTGGACAGTGGACCGCTATGTGTGTCAAAGTTTGTTATCACCTTAGGAGCAACAAGCCATCTGTCAGCATCCCTGTAACATTGCTCCTTATGACCCTGCACCCCATATGCGACAACTGAGTTAGACTGTGCATCGTGGTGCTATTTGCAGCGGCGGCACTAGTGTCCAAAAGCTCATCTGTGATTATCAATTAATCAAGGAAAATTCTGAACAAGGCTGTAATCTACTTATGTCATGCTGACCTTATCAGTTAGGTCAAAAATGTTGCTTTTTTTCTTCTTAATTATTTTTTATAACCTGTAACTGTAGAACAAACTAACACCTGAAAGGCACTTCATACATGTAAACTCCCCTTTTCACAGCTGAGAAAGCAAAGCTGACATTGGACCCTGTAAGGCAAAGGTATCATCTACTCAAATGATATAGCTTTGTCATCCTCTAGTCGCCCTCCCATTAACACTCCATAGAGCCACTCTTTTTCACATTATGCCACTTTTGAAACACACTTTCAAATGTTAACTGAGAACAGAAGAAATTAAAAATCAATTGGTAGAATCTAAGTGCCAATTTTGTGACCTTTAAATTGTTGCATTAGGACTTTAGTTATTGGCCCATCTGTCAGTGGCCTAATCAATGTGGTCTACTTCATAATGAACTGTTAATCTTTTTTAATTCCACTGCCTGAAGCCACAACAATCTATCAGAATACAATCAGCAGTTTTTTTCCACTTTTCCTTTCTTGTCCTGTAGTGGACAGAGGGGGAAAGCAGAGCGGGAGCTGAGCGTGGTAGGCTGCCCTGGGGTACCGCTGGTGCATGGAGTGTTAGTGCATGAAGTCTCGCTCAACCAGTGAACCGTCTCTGATCAGGTTCAGTCATGTACAACTCAATTATGCAGCCATTTCATGGCCAGAGGACACCCACTGTCCTAATACAAACGTCACCACAGGGACAGACACAGACCAAACACTTAAATGGAGTGGAGGTCTTTTTCCCCTTTAAACTGTCATTTAATCTGAAAAGAACATGTCTGACTTTCGGATGAAAAAAGAATTAAAAACCGAAGGAATATGAAACAGATGTATTAGTGTGACTGTGTAGGCCTATGTGTTTACACTGAAGCAGATCAGAGTAATCTTCTTAAGGGCTATCATCTCGCAGGTACAGCAGATTATTCAGTGCAGCTTTTAAGTTGCAGGTACCTGCTTTAAGTTAGAAACGAGACTTTGGGTTTGCAGCCTCAAGCATTTGACTGAAATGATTATTAATGACATGACAGTTGGAATAACAAGCTTTTTTGACACATTTTAAGGGCAAATCCCATAATCACTACAAAGCTATCCAAGAACAATAAGCATATGTATAATCTGATTAAAAGTGTTCACCATGACACATAAAATCCCAGTTAGTGAGCACATATCAACGCTGATGCATTTCAGGATGAAAGACAAAACCTTAAATTATCTAATGTTGATAAAGTGCAGTTTAAAAGATGAGATTTAATTGGGGGGGGAATCATAAATGTGTGGTGTGCAAACTCTTTTATCCTTCCTTCTCTAAAGAATAGCACTTCCGTGCTGGCACAGTTTACACTCAGGGGATTGTTGAGTCTGTGGTAGTCTGGTGTAATTTTTGGGTCACAATGATGGGAGTGTGCTATCGGGTCAGCTATGATCCAGTCCTGAGTAAGCTCTTTGGCTAAACTCTCAGGCTGCTGACCATGCATGGCCTGTAGGGAGTGATCGAAACAGTTTAGATGCGTAAGGGACCGGGGCTGAGAGAATATCCATCTCTAATCTCCTTACTAACAGATCTGTACCTGATTAATACCCCTCCTTCTGAGAAGTACTCTAATACCTTTCCACTACAGAAAAAAATAAAATAAAAAAGGTCAACTCAGGCCCACCTGTCATTATTGAAAATAAACTTGAATCTTGAGTTATCCTCTGAGCGAACTGAAAGAATAAAGTAAGCGCACATTTATTTGTATGTGCGCTTCACTGACCAGTGCTGCGTGATGATGACAGCTGTGCGTCTGTCCAAATCATGCTGATGGGTGGAGAAAGATACAGAGTTGACGCAGAGGGACACGCGCGTTTCCTTTGTTACTCCTTCGTGCCTACAGCATCATAATGCTGTAGACTTATAGGGGTCAAGCGCAAGATCAAGCAGAATCTGCCTGGTTTGCAAAAAACCAGCAGCTAAACAACATGTTCTCTGTCAAAATCAGAAGAAAAGTCTTGAAGGAAGCAAAATCTCTGCTGACGTGAGGCAGTGCGCTCTCAGTGGTGTGGTATCCTTAATTCAACAGCCTTTTATAACCCAACACCTCGTCTATCACAATATCTATGGGGCAAGGAAGAAACATGATTATGCCCATCAATAATTCAATGGATACGTGTGTGTGCTTGCTGTTGTGTGCATTCATGTGTGCATGTGTGTGTCTTTGTGTGACATGACATCATATTTGATTGGGCAGCTCCCCAACTTTGCTTTAAATCTCTCAAATGGTTATATACCCTACATTGGCAATGTGTCTATGTCCCAGTGAATTATACCGACTCACATCCTGCCTGACGTTGCCCCCCTCCCCTCTGTGTGTTTATCTATTTTCATATTGTGTGTGAAAAACGACAAAGGAAGACTTTAAATTAGGACGGGGCAGGAGGAGAAATGTTTTTTTCTACCTGGGATGTGTTTAGCCCAGCCGATGATGACCACCAGCTCCCGGTCAGCCAGGTCGCACAGCGTGGTGAGAGCCTTGATGTCACTCTCCGGCATGGTGGGGTCAGGCATGGCATAGATCTTCTCAGGCTCTGCTACCAACAGGTGAGACACTATCTTTGTGACTGAGGGCGGAAGAAGAAGGTGTGGGATGTCAAAGAAAAGCAGAGGTTAGAGGTCAGATCGCTGCAAAAGCTCAGGGAGCCACAGAGATTTGCAGCACAGATAAAAAAAAATGATAATATGATGAACACACAAGTGTGGTGGTCTTTTTATGAGGGAAAAAATAACATCTAAAGCTTGGAGTTACAAACGTGAAATGCAGTTGTGAATAAAAATGAAAGAAACTTGTGTCCTCCAGCGTTCTTTCACCGTTCAATATCGGTCATCTGCTCAGAGACTTAACATAATTCGGCTCTGACCGGAACAATGCATGGCCTATATTTCTGCCCAATGAACTCTAAACTGTCCAAACATGGGAGAGACAGACAGGGGGATGCGATTCTGGCCTAGAATTTTGTCACAGTTTTACCTGCATGCTGGCCTGGCAGAGGGGAGGGGCGGCGGAAGAGGGGGACAATGGGAAAGTGATAGAGCAGTACTCACGAGGCTTTTTGGTGGGAGGGGGGAGCGTCAAACCCAGGTAAGGGTTGTTTTCTGTGTCCAGCCTCCGCTTGTACTTCTGTCTGCCCCCTCGCACACGATCCAGACGAACTCCTGAGAGAAAAAAGACAGGAGGGACATTTAAAGGAAGTCAAACACAGGGAAGATAAAAGATTTGCGGTAAAATATTGTATTCGTCACACTAAAACGAGTGTCCACAATTGAATATCATCTAAAGGATTATTTGTGAGCAATATAATGTTATCAACTGATTTGTATATAAGCAGCAGAAAAGAAGCATTATGACTGTGAGCGCATATCCAGTGTTTATTTTTTTTGTGGATGTGTCAAAGGCACGGCTGTCTGCCCATATGTGGTCCATGCCTGGCTGGTCTACTGTGACACGGCTGAGCCCAGAGCCGGTCTAAACATATGAATATTTAACGCAGGGTCAATGATCTCACAGACTGGCCCTCTAATTATTTAGCTTTTGGAGTGAGGCAGACTGCATACTAATTAGCTGCCAGCTACCTGCCTCGTTGCTCGTGTGTGTGTGTGTATGTGTGTGTGTGTGTGTGAGCTCAGGTGTGCGCTCGTCATTGTCCAGGAACAGAATCTAAACAAGCCTAAAAGCAAAGACACAACCACACATACAGTAACATACAAAGAGTCCACCGTCATACTGCAGATAGATAACTTGGTATTGCTTTCCCATAAAAGACCCCTATTTCACCCCTTTCACTGGAGGAGCACGGAGGCCTTATCACCCCCAACCACACCTAGGGGTCCAGGTTCCACCCTGATACTGTAAATGTCAAGCCAGCCTCATCATAACATAAGTTATTTATTATCTCATTATTTGATAAGAATGCTTCCATTTGGATGTCTTTTCTATTCTATTAATTTTCAGCATTGTTAATATATTTCATCTACGCTGTTCTGTTCTTTTGATACCACTGAGAAGGTATTTGGTCATTTAATGCATCTACATGCAAACATTTTTATCCTGCGTCCTCATTGCATCCCATTGCAAACGCGCAAATTAAATCTTATTCCTGTCGAGAGGGTGAATCCCTTCAATCTGTATAACTAATGCAACCCCCTCAAAGAAATTTAATGCTAAAAGCTGAATGAGAAAAGGCTCAATGAAATGCTTGCGGTGGAGGAGGAGTTAATTTGTCAGCCTCCTGCGTCCTCTGAGCGAACAACACCCGCAGCCAGAGCACTTCCTTGATGATTTCATCACTTTATAACAGGGAGGACGGTGTCAAACCTGGGCATTGTGTGGCCACTGCAAATGAGCCTAATACAATTTGCCCATCAGCAAGTGCTCTTGGAGAGGATGAGTTTGGATGCGTCCCATGCACAGCGATCGGAGGTCGCTCGGTGAACAGAGGGGAAAGGAAAATCAGATGATGTAAGATAGCGGCGGTGGCCTTCATTTAGCAGAAAGGAATTCAGCAGCAGATTTATGCAAAAGATCTTCTAGATTTTAACTACTTATCCTACAAAGCTGTACCACCCCCCCCTCTCGATGAACGCGGGGGGGGAGGGGGGTTGCAGTAAAGTGTATTATCATGTAACTGTAGAATAGAGATTTCTTCTACTTATATAAATTATTTGATTCCCTAGAAACCCAAATCTGATTAGGATTGTCTTTCAATTTCCTGACACTGACAACCTACTAACCTAATTACCCCATATTCCCAACAGACTCTCATCCTTCCCAGCTAGAACCAGGGAACTACTTGTGCATACACACACACGTACACACACGCGTATGCAGATACAATCAAATATAATTCTTACGTCCATCATATGAAGAAAGAGATTATGGTGCTCTTTATCAGGTATCTGCTTGAGTTCAAGTGCTTCAGAACTTTCCACTTCAGCTTAGTGTTATTAATGTGGCCATGGAAAATTCCTCTCATTGTCAAATGCAATGTCACTACTTTCTACAGTTTCTTCCGGCTCTCCCGCCGAGCCCGGCGTCTGTCAGGTGGCCGCGCCTCCACTTGCCATGCACCTCTCTGTGGCTGTACAGTATAAGCCGGCGATGGAAGGTAGATGGGTGCCTCTTTTAATTAGAACAGTCCTGGCCATAATTAACAGATGCTGACAGGAATTAGAGCTTGGCACTAACCTGTCTCATTTTACTGTCCGACAGGGCCAGAGAGAGGCAGAGAGGAAGGGAGTGTGATTATGAGCAGTCAGACAGGTTCATTCGCTCATGCTGTCGGGCACCACAGCTTGGTCTTTATAGGGGGGCTTTTGTGAGGTTCATTTGTCCCTTTGGTGGCACCCGATGCTTAAAGTGGTGGGACTCTGCCCCGTCTGATGTTTCCCCACTCAGAGTAAACAGTAGGTGTGTAATAAAAGTGGACAGAGACATGCATATCACCTCTTCCACTGTTTTATGGGCCGCTACACTGTGCGGCGAGGGTAGCAGCGGGTCAGGTCGGGTATCATCTCTTCAAAGAAGGGTGCTCTGGGAGGGGGTTTTTGGCCAAGGCGGCTGGCATTTGCACACGGATTAGCGCAGGCCTCGAGGTGGGGGCTAGGGCCAGCTGACCTAGGGCTCTTCTTTCTCTCCAAAAACAATAATAATCCCCCCTCCAAGCACACTCCTACAAAAGGGCCTGTCTTCACTCACTTTGTGTGACCAGCCGTGGTAGGGGCCCTTATTTTGAGTCTCTCACCTGTTCTGGGTGTCTCTCTCTGGGGAAAGTGTCAGGATGTCTGGGATGGTTGGCAATGCCAAGGGGAGCTTAGGCTGACCCTATTTTAGCTGGGAAAATCAGCGGGCCACATGGCAAGGCATGGTGAACCTTGCCTTTCAAGGAAGCCGCCCCGCTAAACTGCCGTCAGCACTATTTCAAAGGGCCCCCAATTGCCAGCTTTGCATGCTTGCAAGTGTGGCGCAGCATTTTTAATCATGACTGGTGATGAGCGAGGGTAGCGGAAAAATTGTCACGCATCGCCCTCCTCTTCATCTCCTGACCCCAAAGCTACACACCCTCGTCACATACTCCATTTACAGGTTAGCTACGATATATCTATGCTAAGCTAACATCCTCACATCATCCTCGTACCAATTATTGCAAAGACTAATCGGCCCCTAAACCCAGATTTCAGTTTTTAATTACAGCCTTGTATATCTCAGACAAGACTTGGCAAAAAATAAGTAAATAATTTCTCACTTTATTGCTGCAACAACGACTCAGAAGCAGATTGTTTTGAATTTAACACAATATGCAGAATTTCAGGGAATGCATATGTTTATACTACGTAGCAATGCCACAGTAGTTTTTCTTTGCATGCTAGGAATACAAAAAGTGTATTATATTATGGATCCTATATCAATGCAGTCACAGTCTATGTCTTTGTTCAGCAAAAAAAAAAAAAGAAAACCCTATCCTCACATTTTTCTCTTATAGGAAGATATAATACTTTGTACCTTTACACCTTTACAGGTGAACACAATAGAACAAAAAGCTATTGTTTTTGATCACTGCACCTCATAAATATATAAATAGAGACACATTCGTGCACTTAAGAGAGTCTGGGAATCCATGCATGAGGCATCGGTGTTCGAGTGAGTCAGAGAGAAAGGAAGTCGGTACAAAGAGCAACTGCCACTGAATGATGTCAATGTAATCTCTCAATACTATCTTGTCTTCTCCCTTGCTCTAAGCTCTGATCTGTTTCCATTGATCAGAGGAAAAACCTGTTGCCCCTGACATTTGATTCTTCTATTGATCACTTCCTCCTTTATACAGTCAAAGGAAAGTGCAGCGACTCAACACAGGGTTTAGGCAGGTCTCCTGTAATTCCTGTAATCAGACGGCTGATCTTTAGCACGCCATTTTCTTTAAACCTTCTAGTAACACACTTTTAGATAAAAAAAAAAAAAAATGTCCCAGCAGTGGCTTCTGTGGTCCTCCAGTATACGTCAACATTATATGATTTTTGCTTCTGAGAGCTAAACAGAGTTAAAAACCTTTCATTTCCTTAAAAGATGTTTGTTATTGTTTCAGGAGATGGCTTTAAGATTATGTTTCTTTGGGGGGCAGTGCTGTACTTTGTTGGAGCTGTAAAGTTATAATTAGGGGATTTTCCACCGAGACACAATGTGACCTTTCTGCAGTAATGAAAGTAAGCGGCATCCTCAGTCACATGAACAGCGGCCATCTCCACATCCTGAAGCCGAGCATGGCGTTGAGCCGACGGCTTCGTGGAGCTTACAGCGGACGCCGACCACATGTTTCTCTTTCCATTTAGTTTTGGCGACGCTTTAAATTGCAAAGCCCCAAGAAAGCGCTAACGCAAAAAAATACTTCACATCTCTCTGTAAATAATGACTCATGTCTTTTATAATTCTGACTGTGACTAAAATCAGTCATTTGAGAGGGATTTATAATAGCACAAGCAAGACTCCAATCAAACTGCGACAATAGCTGCGGCGTGGTGATGATTACTGTGTGAAGGGGGAGAGTCATATTCATTCTGGGAATGTGCTGAACACACAGAAGAATGCATTAGAACCTAAGGCTTAGCCGAAGTCTGCATATTTGAGTTTTACACTCTTTTTACTTTGACCTGACACTGGTCATTCATTTATAGCCACGGCCACATATTTTTGTAGTCTCTTATTCTCCAGGATGATATATTGGCATAAATTTTTCATCAGATAGTAATGCGATTACTCTGTCTTTCTGGCACTGAGGCTTTATCGGACTGCAGGCAGTCCAGGGGATTCTGTTACTATGTGGGGATCCATGCAGGCTATGACTCTGGCTTCAGGTGGTGACTGGATATATATGCGTCTATAAATCCTCCCCTCCAATGGGAGAACAATGAGAAGAATAAAAGGGGACTATCTACACAGAGTTTGACAGATCACTTGAAAGTGGAAGTTTTTACTAAATTTCACTCGTCGGTTTTTCTACTTCTGTGAAGGACAGTTTAACTTTGCGCGCCATGAATCCTACTCCACCCACACACTCATAGGCACTTAAAGTAAGCAAAAAAAATCTAAATACTAAACAATGACGCTATCATTTCATGCAGGAGCCAGTTATCTTTTATTATTCATCCGTCTGGCCTTCCTGTAGGAACCGCAGAGTTAGATAGAGATAGAAAAGAGCGAATCAGGTGAGGATGCATCCACTAATGCAGTAGTGTGAGAGAGAGCAGAAAGATAGAAGCAGCTGAAGCTCAGCGTCTCCTGAGGGTTCAGTCAGTGGCAATAGGAACGGGGGGGCGGCCAGACAAATCCATCTGAAGCATGTTTAATTGTCACTGAATTCCCTGCTGGCGTGACTTTAAAAAACCATCCACAGGAAGAGAGCCGAGATGTTCGGAAAACATTTAGTGGATCAATATGCCAGGGAGAGCTGAGACTGTGGCGAGTGTGTGCTCAGGGACCCCGCATGAGCCTTTCCAAGTGGAATACTGTTACATTTCTATTACTCAGACAGCAGGATCAACCTATTCAGCATATTTCTGTCCCCAGCTCAACTGCACATTATTTACTGCTCTGTAGGTAGAGAGAGGACAAGGGGCTTGTTGGAAAAACAAATAAAATAACGAGAGTTAACAAAACGACTATCACAAAAGCGAGTGTGTGATGCTGGAATTCTGTATGTGTATATGTGGGTGTAAGAATAATAAAAATGTTCTTACTCTTCTTACCTTCTTTGAGCATCCCCACTTTGAGGCATTTCATGAAGCGACAAGCCTGACATGATTTGCGTCTCCGTTTCGTGATCTCACATTCATTTGTGGCAGGACAGCTGTATTCTATGTTACCTGAGGAGAAATATAAAAAGAAAATGTTTAACACCGACTGCATGTCAAAAATTGGGCACGATGTGACTGACAAGTACTTCTCTACGCAAAAACGTAAGTTCAACAATTGCTGTGTGTTCAGTCATCAGATGGTCAATATTAAATCACCTTTTTCCAAATTTACATCAGTGCAGTTCTTATTTATAAGGATCCCAACAGAATCTATTTCTACAGTGGGTGCAGGTGGCTCTGGTGCCATCCAGTGACTTCTAGCAAAGGGGAGTCCCAGAACGAGAAGAAATGGGGGTACAGCTACAACGGTCCTTAAGGGCCGTTTTAAAGATGCCGCTCTGGTCCAACATTAAATTGGCCTCATTAATTCTGTGCATGTCCCCTCCAGGCCCCGGACGCAGGCCATGTCCCCCTGTGCTCACAGGGGCCAGCCACCGCCTCAATAGCTGCCTTGAGAGCCAGACGCACTGGCCCAGACCACTTTACATAATACTCCTGCAGACTCAAACCTGTTGTTACCACTGTTGCCATTGTTGACTATTTACATAGTGTACAGGCAAGAGGACTTATGCATTATTCAACTGCAGCGTCTGATTCCAGGACGGAGCAATGAAAGAGTTTCATTGCTGCACAATAAAGGACCCTGTTCTGCTCTACTCTAGCATTAGCAATAGAAAGCACGGCAATATGTGAGGCAGACCCTCCGCTTCTTCCCCACTCCCTACATTTTACTGTATTCAATACAGGGTTTCAGTATAATGGTTGCTTCCAGCCCAGGAATTTGAATCATCCTCGTCTGGAGTGGGCTTTCAGCTGGAAAGCTTTTGACATTGATATGGTTCTGAATTTTTCTTTTGACCTGCTGCTTATGTATTTTCAGCAAACAGGTGAAAACGAAGTCAAAATTTGACTTAATCATTATCACTTCAAAAACACTTTATTCTTCATCTACTTAAACACATGTAGGTAAACATGTTTGTGAGTTTTCTCTAAATGTGAAATCCCTTTTCATCTGTTTCTTCAGTTTGTTTAGGCAGACAAATATCCCTGCATACACATTATGACTGCACGCAGCGTCCTGTAGCTTCTGCACAGCTCGGAACATTTGCATTTCTGTCAGAAAGCTGTGTGATATTCCGCCGGTGTTCTTCCACTACCTTCTCTAACACCCTTTGACAACTTATGCAATTATGTTAACATTATTGGACAGATCAAGTGGAGGGTCCCAAGATGTTATAAATAATTAGAAATTCCTCCTTATATCTGGGTTAGAAATCATTATGTTAATTCTCATCATCTCTTTGGGATTGGTGTAAATAAAGGTGTGAGAGAGGCGGCTGATGAGCTCTGATTGCCTTTCTTCTGTGTTTTCTCTGTTGTCATAGCAGAACAGACCATAATAATCCTATTCATTTCCCACAAGAAGGGAAGAGGCAATCATCGCCACCCTGCAGGACTCAGTGCTTCAGGATCTGTTTTGTTTGTCCATCCGTTTTACAAGAACCAATCAGCAATTTTCATGCGAAGCTTTGTGCAAATTTAAAATAAATCTGGATTCTGATTGAAAACACAAGGAAGACTATTTAAACGCAACTTTATGCGAGACTCCAGCAAAATGCCACCATGCATGAATGCTGTGTTGCAGTTTTGTTTGCATAGCCAAACTCAACTCAGTGTGAGAGCGCTCTGCTTACAGGATTATTATCCCCCCTCCTCCTCCTCCTCCTCCTCTTCCTCTTCTTTTTCAGGGGTGACAGGGACACGTGCAGAGACCACACCTGGTGGCTGACTTTGTTGGCCCTTTGATGCCACACTCTCCAACAACAAAAACAAACATACGTTCCCACACTGTCCACCTGTCCTGACAGGCTGCATATTCATTTGATGTTCTGTCAGGGGGAGCTTCTCATAGCTCAATGAAGAGTGAAGGGTGGATTATCTAATTCTTCATCTGTACATTTTGGTTTATATTTAGAGCAGGGAGGGTTTTGGTATCAGTGCACATACGGACGTTGAAGTCCCAGGGGCCAACATGACAATACACCATCTTCTCTGGCCCTATTGATGTCTGCATGGATAAAACTGAAAACCCTCACGATTTAGGGATCTAATTCATTACGCAAATATTAAGAAAGAGTAGCTTTTAGACTACTGTTAACATGTGCCATGAGTCTCAAACTTATATTTGACTCAGTGCCAGTAATAACAGCTTATTGTGAGTTTTACAGTAATAACTGATGTTGAAGATTTTTCCCCATCAGAGATGCTTGTAATTCCAGGGTTTCTATTACATTCAGAAAATATTAAATGTGAAATAAATTAATAAATACGAAATGCTAAATAAGTCCTTTTAACTCATTGGCTGCCAATGACATCTTTTGACTTCTTTTCAAGTCCGTTTGTTCACTGCCAAAGACTCGAAAATA
>JBBDHI010000021.1:9455383-9482416 GCA_037177115.1 Craterocephalus stercusmuscarum
GTCTCACTTTGGGATTTTTCATCCATAGAAAAGATGCTGATTACTGTAGAAATAAACTTCTCAGCTGTCGTGGCAGAAATTTTACTGAAGCTAACTCAGTTTCCTGGTTTAAAACACTGTAGCAGAGTGTTCCCTTTGACTCTGACATGGTTTTAAACAAAAGTTAACCAAGTATCAGCCGATGAACTGAAGGCTGTCTGGCACGTTTCTTCCTATGTTTCTGTGTAGCATCGGGTGCATTTGGTGGTGTGATGGGGGGGGGGCTTGACTTGATTGCGGTCAATGAAAGCAGGGCCCGACAGAAAAAGTTTGGGAACCACTGTCTTAAATCAGACAGCCTGTATAATCCAATCTGATATCCAGAGAGTTGACATGGCCTTAAACTCAGCTCACCTCCCAGTGACACCATGCTCATCTGAGAGCTACCGTCTCAACCCCAGAGCTCTTTCAGTCCACAATCATCTCCCTCACAAGAAGTGATGTTTACGTTGTAGCTGTTCTGATGTGATTGAATTCACTGCACCCAGACAGTGAGAGGTCATCGTTTGCCTCGCTGCAGCGTCGGGATGTACTGTAGACGTTGAGAGACACGGAGAGAATAAAGGAGGAGAGGAGAGCAGCAGGATGAGGCAGAAGAGAGGTCACTTTGAGAATCTGGATGCGAGCACATGGCAAACAGCGTCTCTGGATCTCTACCTCGCTCTAATCCCCTCTCTGATCTACCAGCGAATGAGCCAATCATTTGAGGCCCGCTGCAACCCATGATCACTGGGCCCAAATCTGAGCCCTCGGCCCATCCACAGTCCACCTCAGACAGCACCGGCTGGCTGCCAGCGGAGGAGTGGCAGGCTTAGCTTTCTCTAGAGAGACAGCTAGAGGTTGTCTCTACATGGATGGGCACTTCGCAGCTCGGCGGGGGCAGGAGGAAGGGGCAACATAGCAGCTGCTCAGGGCATATGGGCAGAATTCATTAAGTCTGGCCAAACAAGCCAATTGTGGAGGCGGCAAAAAGGGAAGGAAAAAAAACTGCATTTGTATGTCTGATAGAGGATGTGAGTGCACTCACTGAATTTGAGTACTGGACTCAAATTCTCAAAAGAGAACACACACACACACACACAAATACTGAACACAAATACCTTTGTGATGGCTTCATCCAGAGGTATTACACTTGATGAAGTTGATTCATGGCATACTGAATGAAAAAATCTGGATCTATTTGTGATGGGCAGTGATTGAGCTGTTAGATGCGTACATTTTGTGTCCTTGAGGACTTTGCCGAGCATCTCCAAATGCCACGAGACTGATCTTTGCCTCAGAAATAAACCTAATCACAATCTGTAAATGTTACAGCTGTTTCTCTAATAGAGGTGGTCAGACATTGGAGGCCTGCATTTATATTCACACACATGAACCAAAGGCAAAACTGCATGCTGATACATGAGTTCAGCACACGTGGAACACTGACACCATCATTTATATATTAAACCCAGATATGACTGCAGCATATTAAAACAAAGGTGATTTTAAAAGAAAGACATTTATGTTCTGTTTTTTGTCTTCATTCTGTACTTTCATGTTGTGAAGAATTTGTTCATCACTTTAAGGAGCAAAGCTGTCTTCTTCCTGACTTACATCTGTTCCTCTTAATTCAGTAAAAGGTATAATGTATGCTAATCCCCCAGGTGTCAATAGGAACTCTGTTCAATGCATTTGAGATAATAGTGAAGAAGGGGTTGCTCCTATCGAAGAGCTGCAAGATAAAGTCAATGGCACAGTCAATAACAATAAGGTTGTAGGCTTTAATGAGGAATGTTAATTTGAACACAATCAACTGGATTTCAGCTTAGCTGATTATCAACCTTGGACTTGTATGTCGGTTTTGATAATGTTCCCCGTACAAAGAGGACATTTTTATCTGAAACTGCTATTGCCAGAGGAGCTTTTCAGATAAAAGCCCTTTGGCTCTTTAAGTTAAAAACTAACAAAACAAAACACAAGACATTTAAACAAGTAAACGAAGACACGGTGAGACAACTCTGCGGTGTTTCCAGCACAGGCAACATTGTTCAGAAAGTTCTAGAAATGCTCTGCATGCATTTATAAAAATAAATTCTTAGTAACAAATTGTAATTGTAGTTAAGAAAAACAAATCACTGTCCCTTCTGTCCCAGCTCCTCATTTTCTCCTTGGTCCCATTCCATCAGCAGCTCTGAGGACACCTCTGTAAACAGATGATCCCAGTCCCAGGTCACATCATCCTGCGGAGCAAAAAAAAGGATGATCAGAGGGAGAAAAGACGAAAAAGAGAAGCAAACAGAGACATACCGAGGAGGAGAGTGCCAGGAACAGAGGGAGCACAGGGAACGGGGGAAGGGGAGCAGAGGGTGTTAATGTACACATCATAAATCTTGATTACCTGGGAGGCAAGAGTGGCATCGTCCCCCTGGTGCTCTACGAACAGCTGGATAGGTCTTTATTGGGAACTCACAAGCTATATTTACTAAAAAACTCACTCACCTCCTTCACCTCCTGCTCTGGCGCTAAAACCTTGGTGAGGAGCTTCAAGTCAATCTCTCCGTCCTGAGGAGAGATGCAGTTACATTCTCTTAGCTTGCACAGACAGGTGATGCTGTCACAAAACTAAATGGACCACATTGAAGAAAAGTTACAGAGATGAATGAAAACAAACTCGTGACTTACAAGAGTTTGGAAAGCAGAATAATGCTTCAGATCATTGTCCAGATCTCCGTAGGTCATCACTCGGTTCACCTGGACGCTGAGAGAGAGACAAAAAGCCACAACAGTTGAGAAAAATAGGCTTTTGACAAATAAAAAACATGCTTCAGTCAAAAAAACGTGTCACAGAAAGGAATTGTGCTTTCATGTCACATGCAAAGCAAATCTGGGAAGTGGCCTTGGATAAGTTTGAAGTTTGTTCAAAATCACGCTACAAGACTTCAAGCAAAGACCACAGAGAGCAGGAGATGGTTGCCAAGTGTTAAACGCTTCAAATTGAAACCCAGCTGCTTATCTGTGGGTTGGAATTAAGTGGGGGGGCTCTCAAAGTGGCCGGGGCCTAGCAGTGCATGCCAGTCCTACTTACTGCACATTACACGCTACATTGCCCCTGCAATGAGTTCAATGTGGATATTATCTCGCACAGAGAGCAAGCCCCAACCTAATAACCTCCACCACTGTCATAGCCGTGCGACATAGTCGACACATGTCGGCGTGTCTCTCACTGCCCTGTAAATCAAAGGGCCCGGTTAGTAAGGACCCTGGTAACTCAGTTGCATAAATCACACCAAACTGTTATTTCTCCATTTCAGGCGCATAAGGAAAGGCACTCTGTAACGGCAGAGACAAGCGCCATCACATTCAGCAGAGCGGGCTCCTCATCCAGAGTCCTGTGCGTGGTCAGAGGTTAGCTGCCCCTCATCTGTCTAAGGAACATGCTTCATGTGTGTTTGAATCTAGGCTTATAAAACCAAGCTGTTATGACTTTAAGGACGTCGCTACCTTGGTGGAACAGCTACTTGCATTGTGAGATCTTCCTCCTGTACTTCGTCCAGGTCTGGAATCACTGGAATATCTAAAAACAAAGAGAACAGAACATCAGCATGGCTGACAGAGATGGAAGTATTTGTGAGATCATATGTGTGTGGCACTTCCTTCCTTTCCTCTTGCCGCCTACATCCTCGGCAGAGCTGCCCTGTCACAATAGCCATGCGGCCATGAATATTCAAGAGGCAAAGCGGCATCTCATCCTGCTGTGAGGGAGGTGCTGGCCAGGGGCTCCCCAGAAAGCACCCCCTGCTACCTTAGCATTTGGGCCCTGTCAGCGCCGCCCACCCCCAGGACCTGCAGTGGCCGGCAGGCCGACCTCCATGTCCACTCTGCCACTCCGACTGGGGCGGCATCCAGCCATGTGCAAGAGTATTTGCTTACGGGCCCATCTGTGTGGGGTCGGAAGTCACAGTGCGGCCTGGCAGGGGCTGCGGTGCCAGGAGCCGCCAGCCCGCTGCTCAAACAGTGGGAACCCGCTTTAATTGGCAAAACGCAACAGGACAGAGGATGGCTTCACTCCCAAGAAGGACAGGGCAAACTTTCAGAGCATTTTTCAGATTGACATGTGAAGGCACTGAAATAAGAGAGGGGTAATAACAGATGCTAGGAACCGGTTGGGAATACATACCGGTTGATCATAAACAGACGAACACAGAAGTACTGAATGAGTTTTTATAAAACTGCTTGACCATTGTAAAAACAGAACAATCAGAGTGATATGCAAGTTTAAGTGAGTAAGAAAAACACTGACTGGTACAGGGGTCTGGGGTGCCCTTGCTTCAGGTTTAAGTGCCTCTCCTGAGGAATATTTTCTGGTAGGAAAGCAATGTTACACACCCTTATTAGCTCTACAGCAGTGTTGACTGTGAAAGAGACAGAGAAGGAAGAGTGGATGCAAGTGAGAGAAGAACCAACAGATAGAGAGAGAAAAAGACAGAACTGGACTGCATGAAGAGGGTTGTCAGTAATCTCTAACCACAGTACTGCACCCTGAGGGGAAAGTCAATAGAGGAGCTAAATAGAGGTGAGGAGATGGAAGTCTGAATCTGATGTGAGGAAATATCTTGGCATCTATGTCACCGTTCCATCAAAAATAACCCCTGAAAATAAACTCAGTTTGAAAAGCATCGATCTTGGGTGGAACGGGGAGGTTTTTTTTTTTTTTTTTTGTTACTTAAGAAATAATTTTTCAGATGGAAGAAGGATTTTAACAACTAGGTCAAAACAAATCCTGTCAAGTTCAGCTTAAAAATCAAAGGCCCACCTTCTGCTGATAACTTATTTCTTTCTCTTTTTTAATTAAACCAAATTAAAAATGCTACGCTCGTTTTGCTGCTGACAAGATTCATCTGTGTTTCTGATATCCAAATAAATGCGGGCGCGGGTATTTCATATTCATGAGGCCCCGGTGACACTTTGTCCTCTCATTTACAAAGCACAGCGTTCAGCAGAATCCGTCCCCCCTGGACTCCCAATCAAATTTAATGGTCTTAGTGCAATGACATCAAAAAGCTTTGCCATCCAGCTCTGCAAACAGCTTCCTGGGCTGTCTATGTGTCCACACACTCCCTTTTTCACTTCAGCCGTTAATGCACTATTAACGCGCTGTATGAGAGTTCAATGTGAAGCACAGAGGCATATGCTGTCTATATGCAAAGTCTATTATTAAGTGAAAAGAGGAACAACACTTTTAAATGGGTTTCAAATTCAACCTATTACAGGAGGTCAAGCAGGCCATAAAAGCAGCTGAAAACAACTTGGTGTTTTCTCCCAACGCAGAGGGCAACTCCATCAGAAGCTGTCTCTCCTCAGCGAAGCACACATTACCCACGCCGACTTCCTGCGCTCAGCTGGACATGTATCAAGGTGGCTTTTGTCTGGCAGCGAGCAGGCCGCGCGTATCCTTATTACACACCCGCGTCCAGCTTCCTCGCTGAAGCATGTAAATATCAAAAGGGGGTAATTTGCTGTGAACGTAGACATACTCCCGGCGGGCGCGTGCCAGTCAGTGACTTTGAAGAACATGGCGTCTCTCCCACGTCGCAGGGGTCCAGTCAAAAGATTACCCAGGCACAGATCCCTTTGAAAGGCTCATAGGACAATATTCAACACATCACAGAGTAAGAGCAAGACATGAAAAAGATGAGTGTGTTTGTGATACTGGCGCTATTTTAGGTGACCGGCAGGGAGCTGAGGGGGCAGCCGATAGGGAGCTGGGAGCAGGGGACTGGGCAAGCCTCCTCTCTGTGCTTGTAGCCAGTGGACATAAGGGATAAGGGTAGGGGACATAATCAAGATTGCAGGGGCTATCTCACTAACCCTCAGCACTGTAATTTCCAATGCCTCTGCCTCCAGCTCTGTATTAAGAGGTCTCCCTTCACAGAGTAATAATCTTTCCAGAGGCATTAACTGCACAAGAACCAAACCACTGTTCTCTTCATTCAACTGGCTATTTTCAGCCAGCATGTTGACAATATGTGTAAGTGGATGTATTAAAAAAACAAACGCAGTGTTAGGAAACATTTACTGAACTATTATGTCTGTAAGTCAACCCTATTTATTAGTACATTCTCATAGCATTTTTTTATGCATTAATAATTTTACTTTAAAATCTTCAACTTATCAAAACAGAGGCTCTCATATATTTCCAATATGCAGGATATGAAAAAGTTTGGGAACAACTATGCAATTTATTTTGTTCAGCACTAACATGACATGCATTTACTGAAGAACCAATAAAAACCAAACAGTGCACACTTAAAGGTCTTTATTTTACTTATATGGCCTGATACATCAGGCTGCTTTAGACTAGAAAAAAGAACAATTACATTCAACTACACCTTGGTGAAATTTCCCCATCACTGTTTATAGTGTGCAGGCTTAAGGCCAAAGGTCACTCAGTAAACGCAGCAGTGTTACCACTACATCTGTATTTAACAGAAACCCTCTGACATTCGGTGGCATGTTTGTGACAAACCGTGTCACTCTTGGTGGTCTGTAGATTGTCCCAATCCAGCCACAATGCTCTCTGTCAGGTCCAGATTAGATTATCCTACATTTTAAGTGGGTTATTTTCATCCAGTATAAATGATGAGAAACAATGTAAAATTAAATATTTTAATCAAATATCTAGTTTTTACTAGAGAACAATTACAAAAAAAACAAGGATTTCAGATTGTCAGTGAAAAAGTGTCAGATAATTACTGGCAAGATTTTTAGAAAAGCCAAACAGAATCTTTCTGCAAATTTCTGCTGGTAACATCCGTCATTCTTTCATTGCTGGTTGTATGTTCTTTAAAGTTTGAAAGAGGATTTTCTAAATGGAAGATCTTTCCTTTCAATGAATTTTAGTTTCAAACTTATGCCAGGGCAAGTAAAGCAGTGTGTTTTTTCCCAAGCAACAGAATTCTTTTTCTCTGTTAGATGCTCACTTCAGGATGACACCTCACTGAATTACTTAAAACATTTGTTAGTTTTATGACACTACTTTCAACTTTTTTTCTCTAAAATACTTACTCTAATAAATTCTGATTCCACCATTTCTTAGATAAAAATGACCACTTGGATCAAAGCAGTTCCACTGCATAACAACCCTGTACCTGGCGTCATTGTTTGTAGGGCGGCCTTACCTTGCAGCCCTTGTTTCACTAGCAAATAAACAAGCTGAATCACTGCTTCTCCAAAGGGGGGCACTCCTTTCTTTTGCTCATAGAACACTGTCCCTGAAACACCTGGGTTTATCTTTGAAAGTTTTTTTCTGGGTGAGCCTCTTGAAGTGATGAGGCCCTTGTTTTCTTTTCCTTATGGAGCCCCTCTTTGTTCAGTGAACAGCGCTTAGATAGGCACTCTTTAGATGTCTCATGTGCCACCAACCCTCATATCAACCCTTACACAATCCCTTCATTTACAGCTGTTTATAAAAATATTCAAAATAATCTGCTAATAATTCTGACCAGCTCCTCATTAATGGCACATTTTCACTTCTGCCCACCCACTCAGTGGTCAAAGATGGTCTTCGAAAACATGAGTCCATGCAGAGAGAAATATGGGTTCAGCATCAGTGAAAAGCAATGATCTGACCGCCTGCTTATCTGCTCTACTTTCAGAGGATAAATGTACAGGAGGAGGCACTGGAGGGCTCCTCTTTGCCCGTCAGGAGAAACAAAGAGTAGAGGACTGCGAGGGTGCTCTTACCTCCTTCATCATCCGATCCCTGGGGAGTTTGTGGTCGTAGGCGACGGCTGTAGAAACAGGAAGCGTGAGAGTATGAATTTCAAAACTCATCCTGACAGTGAGGTCATTGCAGGGAGTCGGAGAACTGACTCCAAGATTTTTCTTTGATGATATCCTTGTTTTTGCTGGGGAATCGTTTTTTTTTTTTTTTTTATAATTTTCTCCAGTGAGTCAAACTTTCCAACAGCAGCTTCACAGCCACTGCTAGAAGCTGTTGTGTTGTAAGAGTGAGCTTTCTGTCAGCCTTAGACAAGATCACCTCCACAGATACTTCAAAAACAAACCCAGCTGGAGCCATACTTCGAATTAGTATCACTGAGACAACTGTGATACAAATAGAACATAAGGGATTTTTCTGCTCTCTGTCTCAATACAGCCATTCAGGCACCAAGCTCCAGCTGTGATGATGAGCAAAACATGCATGACTACCGACTCTACCTGCCTGTCCTCGTGGTAATGTCTATTCTAGGCACAGATTGGTGTGTGGGAGGGTGAGAAACTGAATTACAGGAAGACAGCCACAAAGGTTACAGGAACTCAGTTGCACTGTTTTTTTAATCATGGTAATAGATCTTGGAAAACAAGGGTTTGTTGGGACAACATGAAAGCAGAGCACTATTTTCAGAACATTGACAACAAGAAAAAATATTAAAAATCAGTAGCATTTGTTTTAATTCACATCCACAAAAATACATCAGATGTAATAAAACAGTTTGTTTCTGAGGTAACTTACTCTTCCAGGTCCTCAGCTGCGGGTCTTCTTGAGGATCTGCACATCAGTAGAAAGAACAGTTTTTACAACAGAAGAACAGTTTGCTTCTGTTTTCTGTTTCACAAGAATTGTAATCTTAAAACTCCCTCACAGAAACATCTTCAGCTGTATATGAATGTAAAAATTCTGAAAAATCCAGGTTTTTGCAGTTTATGATGGTTTGGTCAATTTTTCAGCGTGCGTCCAGCTGGTTTATGCAACTATCTCTACTTACACTCCACTCCTTGAGGAGAACATGCCAAATATAAATATTTTTTCATACAGGTGGCTAAATAGCTCTTTTTTATATATCTTTAATTGGTATATTAGACATTTGCCTTGCCTTAACAAGTACAAATCTTTTTAAAATAAGCAAAATAATTCTGCTGGCTCTCCTGGTTAAGTAGTGCCCCCTCCTGGTGACTCAACCAGAGTTGCAAGTCATTTGCTATGGTACGATTGGTATGAGTATTTGACACTATGTGAACTACAGAGCCCAGGCAGAAAGCATAAACAGGCTCACATAAGGCCTAAAATAGAATATATATTCAACTCAAAACAAAGTGCTTAACACAATGTTGCAATGTAGGAATGATGCAGGCAACAAATGTGGAAATAATAATAAATCTAAGCACTTGTATCATAACTCTGGTCTATATTTTTATACCATAAAAATGTTTTTCCTTCCCATCCAAAGGGAATTTAAAGGGATACTTTTCAAGTAGATATAATTTTCTCTTTTAACACTACTGTATATAAACAACTTTTCCATTCAAGCTAACAAACTAATCAGGGCAGGCTCAAAGGAAAATGACAAAATGATATTTAATGTGATGACGCAGGTCTTATATAAATATGTGGATATTGCTGGAATGTCCTTTGGCCATTGTTAGATGCATCCATGAATGGACCTGAGTCCAACCAGGCAGGGCACACATGAGCCGAAGGAGCCTACCTGCCTGCCCTTGGACTGTGTCCTGTCTTGGGGGTGGGGGTGGCGACACTTAAGACACATTACAGGCCCCTTGATTAAGACTCATGTAAGGCAAAGCCATAGACATGGTAAAACTGTCTGTAAAAAGTTGTTAGGGATAAAATATATTGTGACAACCTGGTTCCAAAGGTTCATCAATAAACTGACAGATCATTTAGTGTCAATTAGAAGTGATAGATCGACAAATCCCGGGATTTCTGCGCTGGGATTAGTGGGAGGAGGGCGGTGGTGATTGAGCATGAGGGGTGACATTGAAAGGAAAAGTCCTTGCCAGTTCCAGGGGGGACCATTACTTACTTTGTTTTAGAGAGGATCAATGCACGTGCAAACCCCTTTTACACCTCCTGTATTTCAATCACTTTAAGACTGGGAATCAAGCGGGGTTACGCAAAAGCAGAGATGCAACATGCTGACCTTCGGTGTAGAAGGAAAGATCTACTGAGTTTGCCATTTTCCCTGCTCGCACTAACGGTGCAGTAAACCACATAAATAAGCACAACTTTACTCCGCCTTTTCACTTCAATGCATCCTCTGTGCTCTCGTCTCCTGTGAGACTTTGGAAAAAGAGAAAAGTGTCAGGAGGAAGAAGAAATTGCTCCCCAGTATATTAAAATGTCTCATGTTCACTCATGTACAGTATTAAGATTTACATTTGTTAGTTGTAGATCAAAGCTTCTGGCAAACACCTTCCATCTGTTCCAAATATTTCATGAATTCTCCATGTTATGCTCCCTGTGTAAAGAGCAGCCTGCAGTAGCAAGGGGTGATTGAGTGGCTTGAACCCCTGTGATGAAGTGGCTAGCTGACTAACAGTGCCCTCCTGTGGCTGATGCATTAACCATGTCAATTACCGCCTTGCTCACAGATGAAGACGAATGGAGAGTTGCCTGCTCAGACAGGCTCCCTCTAACCTTGTTGATTCACAGCCCGAGTGCCAAATATGCACTGATAAATAAGCTCATTCAACAGCATGAGAGTTCATTAATAACACATAACACAAGCTTGCAGTCCCCGCTTTCAATGTTGCCACAGGCAATGGGGGGAAAAGGTGACGATACGTACTTGGCAGAACCAGACCCGGAGCTTTCCTCGGCCCAGCCACCCTGCCGCCTGGCTGGTTTAGGAGGAGGGTCCTGGAGGAAAAAAGAATTTTAATAGAAAACGTATCCACTGACTAACATAGATGATGGGGGAAAAAACTATTTGGAAAGCATTTTACACAGACACTAGGCTTAAATCTTAGTAAATAAAGCACAAAAATAGCATGATTAAGCTGTAAATGTCATCATCTTTATTGGGGTTTTGTGTGGTATAAATCCATCCTCGAATTAGTGATGAATAGACTATATTTTGTGCTTTATATCAGCAAAGGCTACATAAAAGAGACACAGGAGCAGTCTTAACAAGGTTCATTCGAGGACTCTTTTGTTCACAGAGGGAAAAAAAGACCCCAAAAGTAAAAGAGGAAGTCCAAAAAAGAAGTTTGATTGATTTTCAAAAGGAATATAGACCATCTGAACCAAAGTCAACTCCCACCTTTCTTCTCTGATTCAAGCTGCAAGCATCTAAAAAGTTCTCATCTAGTAAACATGCCAAGTGTATGCAGTAAAGTCACCTACAATCATCTCTAGATTAAAGTATTATCTATCTGTGGTAGTGGAGCATATGGAGCATAGTGTGGGAACAAAGTCTGACCCTAAAATAGACTCAGAGGGGGGAAAAGAAAACACCCACTGCTTCTATTTCTTTGATTCTGAAAATAGCTAAGTGAATGCGTATTTTGATCCGGAGACTGAGACCCTGAGAGCGGCACTTGAATGAATGAATTCCTCGCCATGCTAAGGGTGGAGACAAGACAAATGAATTGGAAAAAAGAGGCACAACATTTCTCATTACTAAATTGGGTCTGCAGAGGACAGAGTGTTCATGACGAATTTCTTTCATTTATGATGAAAGAAGAAATAATCTTTCATGGCTGGTTCCTTTATAGATGCCATTTATAAATTTGAATGTCACCATTAAGCAGGGCGAAGGGAGGGGGGGTGCCCACTCTGCTCTATTGTATATTACCATTAATCGAGAAAGCTGAGGCTGAACGAGTTCCTTCAACTTTATGCAATTAGCAACTGTCTCTCTAATAAGAGCAGAAGTTACAATGAAAGCCGAGGTTTTTTTAAGCAAGATCACAGAATTTCTTCAAGTGGTGTTGAATCTGACCGATGTTTTCAATGGGATGGGTATGATTAATCGATGACTGATTAATCGATCGTTACGGTTTTAATTAATTACATTATCTTTTAATTGATTAATCCAATGCATCTTTAAACTGGTGCTGAAGTTGTATGTGAGTGCATATTTTCCAGTGTAATCAGTGAATGAATCCATTTTAGCTGTGATACGAGTTGTTCTTCTTATAATGAAAATCTAAATAAGAAAACACATCAGGTTTTATCTACTTTCGCTTTATTTAAATATAGGCTATAAATATAGAATTTTAGTGTAGAAATATTAATGATTAATTGATAATCGATCGTTAATTCTCCTGATAATAGATTGAGATAATTTCATCAAATGCCCATTCTTATATTTCAATATTTGGTGTTTCTGAAAATGAAAATTCTCATTAGAGACAGGATAATAAGGTCAGTATCCTTGCAAAGAAATAAACGTATCCTCTGGTATTTATTTTATTTGACAAAACGGAGAGGACCATAAGTGTCCTGAGAAAAAAAAAACAAGTCTCTGCCTGGAATTCTTCATGACCAAATATGAAGCTCATAGATGTAGTAAAATAGTTAGGGCGGTTAACGCAATTAGCTTAGCCTTCATAGTTTCTAATTCAGGATCCTCTGATGGTCTCTAGGGCAAAGCACTTGTGGTGGCCAGAACTTATGAGTCCATAAAAGCTTCTAAGTCAAAATGTCAAGAATTTCACCAATCAGTGGCGTATTTAAAGAAGAGGAGGAAAGGGTTCATAAACAAAGACGGCAAAAAAAAGAAGGAAAAAAAGGCCAATCACGGCATGATGGAAAAATGTATTGCATGTGCACAGCAGGTCAGAGAGGGCGCGAGAATACTGGTTCATACATTAGGGAAGTTGGCCTAATTTGGGAAGATTCCCCTAAAGCAAGAGCATTGCTGGAATATTTGACTTTGAGGATGTTGGCTGGTTCGAAGTTTGGCAAAACAGCAGATGTGACCAATTCCATAAATGCCAATGATAGCAAAGTGATGTTATCATATTTCAACTGCTGCTTTTCCATTGACTGATATATTGACTGCCTAATAAATGGAAAATATGCAGTATTATAGAGACTTTTATAAACATTTAGGTTAAGTCATGGGGAATAAAATTAGACAATTTACAAGTACACAACTAAGGGGTTTTACAATCTAAACTTCAAAAGGATTGTAGAGTTTGCAAAGCAATGCTTCAAATACTTAATGGAAGCACTTAAAACCCAACACACACACACACACACACACACACACACGTACTGTATATAAGCGAATAATGAAAACTGACTATGTGTTTTATAATCCAGTGAAGTACAAAAATGGCAAGTTGCACTCCATGTTTTCACGTGTATCAACTGTGTGCGTTGGACATAAAGAAACTAACCAGCTAAAATGAAGCAAACTAGTTTGATAACTTAGGAACAAACAAAATATGTACAACAACAGTGTAATGTTGTTCAAGCATTAGCAGCGCAAGTCATGCAAAGTCATGCAACCCACCTCATCATCCTGTAATTCATGAATGAGACAAAACCAAAATGCATGTTTATGACAGCTATTGCTATGTGCAGTTTTAATGGGCATCAGACAAGCAATAATCTCAAGATTACATACTTCACCCAATGAAGCGGAGGTGGAAGTCTTCCTTATATGTCGAGTATCTTCAAACGATGATTGGTCTGCTGGAAGACGGGCTCTTCGTCCAGACTTGACAATCTGAGAAAAGCAATTTCTTAGGATGTATTTTTATTCCCTTAATTATTTGTGGCTTTGTTTTACATGCTTCTAATGAGGTAGCCATTTGCACTCAAAACAAAATAGGCCCACTTAAATAGAGCAAAACACAATTGAAATACATTGTGGATAGACTGCTCATTTTGAGTTTGATGCCAACAGCAAAATTCACTCAAGTTCGAGGATGTGTCACTACATGTGCTGTTAAAAAAGTTGAAACAAAAGGTAAAGGCACAACGAAGAAAAAGCCTGTGTCTAATAAATGTTAACTATTCTAAAAGGTAGCACATTTTATTATTACTTAATCTCTGTACACATGGAACAAGTCAGAAAAATAGAAATCGCCAAATTAACTAACATACTTCTGCAATTGGAATTTGTGTTGCACTCACAAATCCAATAGCTTATATCTAGATGCAAAACAAAAATGTGTTCTTGAAACCCTCGAAAGACTAAAAATGCAGTCAGTTTCTATTTAGTCTCTAACAAGCATCACAACTTGTAGGGGTATAATGGCTTGCAGTTATGTTGCTTTACAGTACTTCTAGTCTTGTAAAGTCATTTTGTGCCGTTTTCTGCATATTTGCTGTATTCTCTAGGCAATATTTAAATCCTAATTGTTAGGAACCCCTTATAAAGCACTGCAAAATGATGCTTCTACCAATGAAGAAAATTATAACATATGTAAAATAATTGCTAAGTATTCTTTAAAAAATAAAACATCATATCTAATTCATATTTCCTTAAAAGAATGAACACAGCAAGCATAGAGAATTGCAATAATCTCTCTTCTGAAACAAGGGTAAATATTGTTTTCCTTCAAGACAGCCATGGATGAAAATTGATTGGATGGACCAGGTGTGGCCTCAACAGTAGCTTTTTATTTTTGATTAACATATAATTAAAATATTGTTTTATAGTATATTCATACCAGTTCATTCACTTTTGGACCTGGTTTAAAAAGTTAGCATTCCCATGCTCCCCAAATGCATCTAAACAAAACATCCAAATAGAAATAAAAATCTTAAGCATGGACAACCAAACAATAGTCAAAACCTCACAGGCTATCTGTGCTCTTTGGGGACCGATTTTGGGGTTCAGGGAGCCCAGTTTGCTAACCATTGCAAATACCATTACCCAAGTTTAACACAGCCTGACTATCAACATACATTTCGATATAAAGCATTTAGCTCCGCGTGTGTGTATAATGTGTTAATTTAACAATGAGGGTTTTTTTAAACTCAGTCAAACGTCAACAAACCACAAGATACATGTTAGGAAATTAGCCTAGCATAGCTAAAAGCTAAGCTAATCAACTGGACAGTCAGAGACAAACTTATGCGGTCGTTACTCAAACATGACAAAAAAAAAACAATCTACATTTGTTCGTCAATGCTGCCCTGAATAGCTATGTGAAAAAGTAGCTGGCTAAATCTAAGTTTGACGATAATTTGACGGCTTAATAACCACTAGCTTTGCTGGGCCGTGACAGTTCAAGCTTAACTCATCTAATAGCGTTAAAAAAAAATTTTACTTGTTTTCTTACTGCCTCATGCATAGTTTTAACAAGTAACTTGCCTTTTTTGTCTCTCCTCCATCTTCGAGCTGGAAGTTTTCGTCAATTTCTCTCCTCATTGCTGCACTTCTGTCTGCTTCTTCCGGTATCACAAGCGTTACACAGCAACGCTCTCCATGGTAACACCAATCAGAACAAGAGGGCATGTCCCAGTCAGAACAGAGCTCCATCGTGTTAAATGAGACAAATCCACTCTTTTACCGCTAGATGTCGTTGTCGTTCGTGTTTTCATACACAGTGGAGGCAATAAACAGTAGCAGTGTGCGGAGGTTCAAAGCAACAGGCTGAGCTCCCCGGTGTACCATCAAAACCCCGTTTGTGTAGTTCTGTGTCTGCATTCCATGTCTCCAGTATTAAACTTATTCAGCATGTCATGGATATCGTTAAAAACCACAGCCGTGCGCTTGTAGTTGTCCCCTTCTCTCTGTAATGAAACTGCTTTACCATATTATGCGCATTTAACCCTTCAACAAAAAAGATTTGATTTCAGCCCATTTTCTTTATCAGCACAATTCACGACAGGTCAGAACTCATCGTCCCTGCTCGGGAAATAAAGTTGCCGCCCCTCCCTCAGAAACGTCACAGCTTGTGGGTATAAAGTAAGAGTGAGCGTGAAGAGCTCCTGAGTGTGTTTGAGGCAGGACGACAAGAGGGACTCAGGCGCACACACTCCACAAGCACAAGTGGATGGACAGAGCCCAGTGGATTGGAGAAAATGAACCGCGGCGCAGACATCGGCCCCATCTGAAAAGCAAACAGGGAGAAATGCATGAATGAGATAAGGAGTAATGAAGAGTGTAATTAAGAGTTTTGATGAAGAGTTGAGATTATTTTCCAAAATGACACGGATTTGCGCCTGTGCAAATGCGCATTTTGCAAAGATGACATAGCACTTGAGAAAATGGGATTCCTCCAGGAAAAGAACTTACTCACGACCTGAATGAAAAGATAAAAAAGGGATTTTTTATTAAAATCGGAATTAGATTTTCTTCTTCTTTTACTTGACAAGCATCGGTTGTAAGTGATCGCAGAGTGAAATATGAATCTGGGCAAAGCACTTCTGTTTTTCCTCCTCTCAAACTGTGTGACAGTGACTTTCTCTCTGTCCACTTGCACCACTGTGGACATCGAACACATAAGGAAAAAGCGAGTGGAGGCGGTTCGGGGACAGATTCTTAGTAAACTCCGAATGACTAGTCCGCCTCAGACAACAGGTCCAAGCCAAGTACCATCAGATATATTAGCCTTTTACAACAGCACCAAGAAACTCATTGAGGAGTTGGGAAGAACCCGGCAGCAGAGTTGCGGACAGGATAACACAGAAACTGAGTACTACGCCAAAGAGATTCACAAGATCGACATGATCACTGGTCTATATGAAAACAGTGAGTATTCTATTTATTGTGGTATTTGTTTATTTTCAAAGCCACCGTATTCTTGCTGATGCAGGTTAAAAAAAGTGTTGGCAGTGGCACAATGGACTATTGATTCAGCCTGTGCCATTCAGCAAAAAGGCCAAACATAAGCCAAAATCTCGGATTCCTTTAAATATAGGCTATATGCAAATAAAACAGAGGCATATGTGGTCCCTGGCTATATCAGCATAAAAGGTAGAAACCAAGTTCACTGACTGTGTGGCTTTTACGCACAGACGCGCCAGCGAGCACCAAAGTGTCGCGCAAAGCAGAGGGCAAAGTAAACAGTCTAATTGGAATGAGCGCCATTCCACATACATACCTCACGGTAAAGCCATGGGAACTCCAGTCTAAGTCTGACACATTCCTAAGCGAGGAAAATTCTCAGGCTGTTGAGTTTAGTATTTATTGCCAGCTCTAATACCTCATTTCTATTTTCTGGCCGCGTGTCCCTCAATATTTTTCATCCACTGTTGTTCACCTCTGTTACCCCCACTCCTTCGAGTAGCTGTTATGATCTAACTCCCTTGTTCATCCATATTGGTATTTCCTGTATAAACTATGGCCCATTGATTGTTCCATAAATCAGGAGCAGAAGCACATTGCGGCAGATTCTCCAGAGAGAGGCCGTTTCAAAGTGTGGTAGTTGGATCTTTGCCTGCTCACAGTAAGAGCTCGGCGGGTAAATGGCCTTATACCATTTTGAAATCAACAGGTGTTTATGCTGTGCTGTGACACAGAGCAGAGCTTCAGCATAAGCCCTGAATCAAATCCATTTCATGGGTCCCACAAAGTGCTTCTGACATTCAAAAATACACAGCTCGGGGTTTATCCACTGGTCAGAGGTAGCAGGAGCTCCCAAAACAAACAAGGTCTAAGGAGTGGGATCAGTGATGGCCAGGTGCCCAGGATACATCATACTGTAGGCCATACTGTAGGTGATAAAAGAAGACATGAATCTGACTGACTACTGGCAACGCCGTCTATCTGGTGGTTTATAATCTGAGGAAGATATTACTCAGATTAAAAGGGTGCCAAAAATCCATTAATTAAAATTATTCTTTCCGTTTCCATTATGTAATTTCAAGGAGAGGTGGGGATGTTGCAGTGCAATGTAGGAACATAATGTCTGTCACCTTGATAATTTTGCAGTGTAGTTCATTTTCATTCCTGCTGGATATAATGAGTTTTACATGCACTGCTTCTGGAAGGTGGGAGTGTTTGGGAATGTGGTCAAGTTTTGCTTTTCTTTTCTTTTCTTTTTTTTTCAAGCACAGTTAAGAAGTTAAACAGAAACCTTTCTCTCATTCTTTAATGCACCACTTGCTCCAGACTACCTCGCTCAACACGACTACGGATGGAAATCAATGCATTTGCCATTTATGAGTCGGTGAAGCAGAATTTGGAAATGGCAGGAGTTTAGAGCTGCTGTCAGAAGACCGGTGTGTGAAAGGAGACAGCCATCTTTCAGCTGAGGGTTGACCTGTGGCAGGATGCTGATTTGACCCTGCCTTGCAAATTGAATCATGCCGTTTCAGTGAAATTTCAAGCCAATCATTGACTCACTGTTGGGTCAGTAAAAAATGAGGACCACGCTGAGGACAGCAGGGGATCTGATATATGGGATAGTAGAAAGATGATGTCATCTGAACAAACAGAGACAGAGGTCTTTGGCCTGCTCCCAGAGAAACAGCATCTCTCCAGCTAGCTCCCACACACTCACCATTTTTGCTTCCTCATGTTTAATCAAGTGGGGAAAAAGTTGTTTTTCCTCATAAAGCAGGTCTGCCACATTATCTCATATGCAGCCCCTCAGTTTCCACAGGCGGAATGAAGAAAAAAACATATCCGTTTTCATGCTACAAAGCTGGATTTCTGTACATTAAAACCCAAATTTCTTCATGAGTGGAAATCAGACCTCACCACTGGAGCATTATACAAACAAATCCAAATTCCAGATGCTGAAATTTAAGTGAATAAAAGACTTTAAGCTAGAACTCGAATACATTTCCAAAGAAATCGCTGCTATGCTTTATGAGATCTAGACGCCGCAGCAGCTGGCTAGCACCTGCCGACTTATGCTTCCTATTTCCTTTGTTTACCTCCCGAAAGCTCTGGAGAGACTGACATCACCGAAGTATCTTCCGGGCAAAAGGTCAAAGAGAGGTGATTCCTGAGAGTGTTTATCAAGGAGCTTCTGTATCATGGGTGGATGCGGCTGAGCATGTGTGAGGCTGCGAGGTGTGGCCCACAGCGTCTGGGCGAGGCACTCAGGGTGAAGCTTTGCAGAGGAACTATTCAAATATCTGATCACAATCAGCTTGTCTGTGCAGATTTACAACTACAGCCTGATTTACAGCTAAATGCATCATCACTCAAATTGACTGAGCGATAAAACAAGAAAAAAATCTATTTGGCATCTTTTTGTTTTCATGGTTATTTATGACTTGCGTTTTTAAGAATTTGATCAAATAAAGTCTTGAATAAATAAATTGGCTACTTATCATGCAATCCAAGAGCAGTTACTCTAGTAAATAATGAGGGATAACAGTAGGTTTAACTTGTTTACTTACACAGTATAGAGCGCTCACACTGGCTTCCATTTCTGAGTGGATTTACCAGAAGAAATTAGACCCAGAAGAAGCTTATTGATATAAATCTGTGCGGCCTCAGACAGTATCCGGACGGCCAGTCTGAGGAGCAATAATCTAAAAATGGACAGGGTCAAAAAATTTGTGAAAGTATCTCATTTTAATTATACAAGCAATCCCCTTCGACTCACCAACATGGAACAAATTACCTACGAGACCCTTGGCAAAAATAAGTCGTAATGTAAAATCCACCTAAAACCATTGCAATGGGAAAAATGAGGTCATCCAAAAGGAAACCAAAGACTTGATTAGAATTTCAAATCTCCCCTCGAAGTGGGGCTTTCCACCTTCTGTGGGGGAGACAGAAGAGGAGGAATGGGGGAGACAGAGCAGGGACTGGGGGGAGGAAAATGCTACTGAGGTTCTCCTTATAGGTCGGGTGGAAACACTGGACAGATATCTGGATGGGGATGGGGTCGCCTATAAATAGGGAAAGTTGAAAAAAAAACTGTGTGGAAACACCAGATAATGACTGGGAGGACACTGAAATAGCATTATGGGTCAAATGAAGTACAGATACTTGGAGATGTGCGAGTTCCTTTCGCATGACACGGAAACAACTTCGGAGTTTCCATTTGTCCCGAAGTTGCTCGAGGTGCAAATCGGCTAAAGGTGCAATGCGCCTTTCAACCATCAGCACCTGAGGCTTAGCAATAAAGCTTAAGCTTGAGGTAATAAATTAACCAAGGCTTGGCTGTAAATGACTATTTCCACTTGCCCCATAAAAAGTTTGCTATGTGCTTGTTTTGCTCAGCGCTGCATGTGCTTTGCCTGTTAGAATAATAAACTGCTTCGTGTTATGATGATATAAAAGGGAAAAGCTTCAATCCAGCAGGAAGCTACTCAGATGGCATATAGCTACACATATTAAGGCGTGCAGCAAGTTATTGGTTGTCAAGCAGACTTTTCCGTGGCATGATGGATTCTCCCTCTTGAGTGGTTGCGCAGGTATTTTCTGCTCCAGCACGTGAGCCCGCATGTTCCTGGCTTAGCCGCTGAGCTCCTGGGACACTTGGCTTCTATCTGAGCCCTTGGAGCACCTGTTGGGCTCAAGCGCTGGTGGGGAAAAGAGGAGCGTGCTGCTGTCCCGCTGCAGCCTGCTCTGCTACCACATGGGCCATTTGGTTTTCATTTCATGACTTCAACTTGTTGCTAACTCGTACCACTCAAAGCATAAACAGATGCTGTGTTAAATGACTCCCAAGAACGGAGTAGAAACATTTAAAAAGATACAGCACTTTCATTTTTCTTCAAAGACTGTAGGCTGTGATAACATGTTAATACTGAGATAACAGCTCAAGTATGTTTAAAATGCTAAGAGTGGGATCTTCTCTAAAAACATCCTGAAAGGCCCTGATAAGTCTTTTTTTGTTTTTGTTTGTTTGTTTGTTTTACCTGCAGATGAACTCAGTGACTGCACTAAGAGTTTCACCTCCAGGGTATTCCGCTTCAACGTGTCGTCAGTGGAGAAGAACGCCACCAACTTGTTCCGGGCTGAGTTTCGAGTCCTGCGGATCCCCAACCCCGACGCCAAGAAAAACGAGCAGAGGATTGAGCTCTACCAGGTGTGTGAACTGACCGATGGTTTCCACTGTTAGCTGAGCGCGCGTGAGGGGGGGGGTTATGCGCTCCGCTTCCCTCCAAAGGCCTGAGCAGGTCAGTGAGAAAGATGAAAACATTTATATTAGGGTGTCCAAGCCTCTCTCCTCTTTTCATGTGCTAATCTTTATTCCATGTGCTTATGATCGAATGGATTCTACATCAGGATGAATTTAAGAGCTTGTGCAGCCATCTTTAAGAAACCTCACATTACCATTCGGCAGTTCCTTCTCTCTCAGCTGTTGGCCTCAGAGGAGATGTCCATACATGTTAGCTCCAAAGACTTCACACATGTCTGTGTTTGTGTGTTTATGATCCTTTTTTTGAAGTGTGTGAAGGCATACATCTGGTTGATTTCAGAGTGTGGGGTGGCAAGAATGGCTTTTACCCCCCCCCCCCAACCCTGCTTCCTCATTAATCTCCCGTGAGAGACTAGGAGTAGGTAATGATCAGGTTCCAACATTTCCTGCCAGGGAGACAAGCGTCTCCGGACTGTATGCTGCCTCTGAGGCAAGGCTCTGGCCAGACCTGAATACAGACTGTCAGGCCCTACAGATTGTTTCCAGGGGCCTTGGAGGAGATAGAGGCAGGGTCACCCACCGGTGGGAGTAAATGGAGCCGTTCACTCGCCCCCACACTTTTCAGGCTGGAGCTGATTGGCAGACGGCTGACGCTGGTAGCCCTGTGGCCCCTCGTTCCCGCAGGAAGGCAGATTAGATGCTGACAATGTTCAGGAACCTGGTTATCCATAGTGCTGTAGTGGGGCACATACCCACCACCCAAACACACATTTTCTCACTCCAGATAAACACCTTTGTCCACAGAGGTGCTGCTACAGATATGAACGTCTGAAACCCACTCTGGTATTTTCCTCCATGGTCACTTTCGTGCAGTTGGGATCTTTATGCGAATGCCCGGAGAGGTTTCCTTTTTTTCTAAAAACGGCGTGACACTGAATCTGAGAGGCGAAAGTCAAAGTTGGAATGGCTGATGTGAAAGACGGCCAGTTTCTCATTGGCAAGAGGGTAACATGCAGGCATTAACTTGCAAAATGGGGATATCAACACAGGGAGTCACTTTTTCCATGAAGAGTAGACATTTGGCCCAAGGCATCCTGGAGAGTCTGGCTCAGACAGACAGCCTTGGTTCTGTGTGTAAAAGTGTGCGTATGTGCGCGCGTGTTCGCGTAAAAATAGAGTTTATGCAGCTGGGTCACATTTTCATCCTTCCTTACAGATTATCCAGAAAGACAACCCCAAAAGCAAACAGCGCTACATTGGGGGGAAGATCGTCCTGACCAAGGGGTCGTCTGAGTGGGTTTCCTTTGATGTGACAGAGACAGTGAAGGAGTGGCTGGAACACCGAGGTGAGTGGGACACCTCAGACTTTCCTTACTTCACACTTTATTACATACGCTGCCAAAAGAGGGGGAAAAGAGAAAAAAAGGACAGACTTATTTAAAGATGAAGAATAATGGCCTTAGGGAAAAATGTCACCTCCTTGCATCCTTACGTGCTTGATCTCCCTTCAGAGAGGAATCTTGGCCTGGAGATCAGCGTGCACTGTCCATGCCACACTTTCAAATCCAATGGCGTTATCGATGAGAAAATCAACGAGGTGCTGGATGTCAAGTTCAGAGGTGAGACTACGTTCATTGCATATAGACGCAGCTGTTGTTTTATGCAAACTGTTGATTTTCCAAGAGCTTTTATGATATTGCTCGTCAGTTGGGTTTGATAAAAGATACAAACATTTACATGATTCCTAAGTAGACAGAAAGAACAACAGTAATGGTTAAATATTTTTAGCTACAACCCAACCAATTAGACAAGAGCAGATGTCAAATATGTTGGAAGAATGGGGGAAGAAATGGTCCCAGTGGGAGCTGGTTCAGGCAAGTTTACTGAGTAAGTATAACTGCCTTTGGTACAGACTTTGTGCTTCTTAACTTTACTGATATTTTAAGTGGGCTAGAAAGGGTTTAAGTCACGGAAAGAAAGCTAAACACACAAAAAAAACGTAAATATGCCTCTTTCAACAAAAGTGTCGGAGTCTCAGTCTCGTTGGGGCCTTGGTGTCGCGTGTCTTCACGGCCAGACTGTAGTCGCTGAGTCTGTGCTTGGTCAGGATTTGTCTCTGCTTTTGATCTCTGAGTTTCGAGGCAAAAGGACACCCTGCCATTTCCTTTCCACCGTCAGGAGCCAAATGATTCAGTTTGTTTGACTTGTGTTTGATATGTCTAATAACGAAGATAAGCATCTCAGCTTTGTTGAAAAATTTGGTTTATTCCAAGTAGTTCTATTGAAGTTGTTCTGATTTTTGATCTGATTTGTATTAGCCTCAAGAATGGTGGGTATTCAAGAAACCATATTAAGTTTGCCATACATATTTGATAAGTTTCCAAAATGATTATGATTTTTCTTCATATTTGTCATATAGGTTATGCACATTTGACATTTTTTGTTTGTTTGTTTTATGGATCATTTTCTTAATCAGAAAATTGTGAGACACTGCAGGGTTTGTTTTCTGAGTGTTTCTCCAGCTGAGTGAGCGCTCTCTGAGGATGCATGCATTCGCCTGGTTGAGAAAAGTGACCTTGAGTCAGTCGTCCGCAAGATGTTCATGCAGCAACGATCACTGAGGTGTTTTTGTGAAAATGATGGGTTCCCTTTTCTTAGAGGAAGAGAGAAACACAGAGCATGAGAATACGATTGATCTGGTATCTCACTTAGCACTGGGGCCCCCAAGCCCCCGGTCCTGGGAACAGTCCTGACTGGCCTGGCCACAAGGAATGTGCTGCAACGGCACTCAGACACTTGGCCCCAAATTAAAGAGGGCCGTACACATCCACCAGCATCTCTCCTGAGATATCAACTGCTTTAGCTATCAGGGATAGATTGGATGAGCAGACACAGGCCTGGGATGGAGGGGGGGAGGGTTGTAATGGTGAAGAGTTAGCCAGAAATAAGGGAAATTGTGCCTGCAAATTATTCTTATGTAAAAACTTGGATAGTCGGGTTTTGAAGCAAAGCTATTTTTAAAAATCTTCTAACTTTGTCCCGCAGTTACGGAAACAGCCTATGACGAGAAAAAACAGAAGGACCAGCAGAATCCGCACCTGATCCTCATGATGCTCCCTTCCCACAGACTGGATGCCAACTCCTTCTCCCGTAGGCGCAAGCGGGCACTTGACACCAATTATTGCTTTAAGTAAGGCCCGTTTCCTTGCTTTGGCATGTGTAATGCAATGCTTCGACTATTTCTTCATTGTCATCATAATCTGACCATGGTCCAATTTTAGAAATGTGAGGATTGAACCAGCTCCAATGTTCTCTTGTGTCCAATATTACAGATAAAGGGCTATTATGTCAAATAGTTAGCTGAGGGGGGAAAAAACAAAAAGACATTATTAGCTGCCACATCTAGAAAATATGACAGGAGAGAAGCACACGTGGACATAGAATACATAGAATAAGCTTGTTAATCACCCAGACAAGCATGACAGAAGTATTAGCTGATACAAGTCGGGATCTGCCCCCCTACCAGCAAGCACTACCTCTTACATACTGTCTCCTCAGCTCTCAGTTTCCCTCATCAGCCTGACAGGCAGTGCCGAAGACACCTGGGCTGACTCCAAGAGGGAAAAAAAGGCCACACCTAAGAGTGGAATTTCTGAACTTCTCTCTCATCTTTGATAGAGGCCATAGGAAGGACATATATAACTCTTAAAAATCTGTTATCTAAAAAGCAAGTGTGATTTTCTGCAGGAATTACGAGGAGAACTGCTGTGTGAGACAACTATATATTAATTTCCGGAGGGATTTGGGCTGGAGGTGGATCCATCAACCTGAAGGGTACTACGCTAACTTCTGCTCCGGCCCTTGCCCTTACCTTCGCAGCGCAGACACCACCCACAGCTCGGTGAGACAAAGCGCCAAAAAACCTTTGAATCCAGAACGCGCTTAAATGCGGACTTGCCCATCCTCATTTCCTTTTCTATCTTCTCCCCACATAGATGCTGAGCCTTTACAACACATTGAATCCTGAAGCATCTGCCTCACCCTGCTGCGTTCCTCAGGACTTGGAGCCCCTCACCATCCTCTACTACGTGGGTCGCTCCCCAAAGGTCGAGCAGCTTTCGAACATGGTCGTCAAGTCTTGCAAGTGCAGCTAAACTTCTGGGCTTCAGGCCCCGATGAGAGACGTAGGATGAGGCGGCTCACAGCACTACATGGATGCAGGTGGAATTAAAGTGGGGAGGGTACAATTTCTCCTCCATGAGAAATCATTGGCAGCATTCATCAAGAGTAATCAGACCCCATTTTACCAGCAGCGCTCTCAGACCCATCAGACCTCTCATTGACCCGAAGCATCGCCCCTTTCACGTCAGTGTTTCTCATGTTTGTTTCTTTCTTCCAAATATTCAAGCATGTTCATTACCGCTGTGACGGCTGGTAAATCAAAGCCTGTTTTCACTGAAAGAGGAGCGGAAGAAAAATTGTAATTCTATGACCAACGCTTTCTCAAGGACATAAAATGATTGCAAAGACCATGAGAATGCAGATTAAACTCAGCATGTTTCTAAGAGAGTAAAATCAAATTAACTGTTTGCTGAGAGCGAACGCTTACTCTTCCCCAACACACAGGACACACCCGAGTGTCCGAGCTGGAAGCTGATGCTGTGCATGCCACAGATCCCAACACTGTTTGTTTAAGATTGAATGCTGTTGAATCAAAAAAGACCTTAGGAAGAAGAAAACATGCTGGAATACAACAGTTATTTCCTCTTAGTATTTCCATGGTTATGTTTACCTCTTTAATGCATCAGGATGGTGATTCCAGGGATTGTTTCATTTTAAAGTGAAGCCTTTCTGTTGTATGAGATGATGTATGTCACTAAGTGAACTTAACTAGATCACAAACTGTAAATGTTTTTATTACTCTTGGAAACACTTTTTTTTTTATTAAAAAATGGACATTTGGATGGTTTTGTTGAATTTCCATTATTGTTGGAACTTTTATTGACACATGTTCATTTCAGGCTTGTTCACCACAACTGCTTATGTCCCAAACAATATTGCATTTGCTTGCATGTGTACTGTAAACAATGATGCGCAAAATCAGACTTTAATATATGGTAGAGTCTTGTGAAACAGCATGCACTAGATTGAACGGTAATAAACCCGCAACATGACATGTACTGTATGTTACAAGACTTTAGAAAGATTGTGTCGTGCTGCTTTGAAATCTAAACATGTGCAAATCAGAAGATAATCACCAGTTGAGAAAAGCCATTTGCAATTTTTCAAGGTATTTCAGACAAAGCTATAACACTACTGATAGAATAGAATAAAATATTTTGGTCCCTTGTGCTTTAGACCAGCATGTCTAACCCACAAGCCCTTGCACTCACATACTATAGTCAATTTATGAGGTTGTCCAAAATCTAAGAGGACAAGTTGTGCTCTACTCGTGTGTTTTCCAACCTGCCTCTTAGACATAAAATCATTGAAAAAAAAAAAGATCCTCATAATGATCCCAGCTGATAGGCATGTTGAAGTGGCTGCATCAATGAGTTCAGCAGCGGATGGAGATGAGTGAGGAGCAGCCTTCTTCACCAGGTGTGATGTCGCTGCCACCATCCTGTTGCTGCTGTGGTGCTTCAGGTGTGGAGAGACTGACCCTGGTACCACAGTAGCTGTACTGCCCTCCAGAACAAGGAGCCTAGAACTGATGCCAAATGGACCTGCTGCTCATGCCCTGATGATATCGTTCCTCCCGAGAGAGTTGATGGAGCCAGGTGGGTGTATGTGTGCTATAGGGTGTGGGTGGGAAAACGAAGTCTGTGAAAAGAGAAGCAGTGAAGGGGAGTTATTGAGGCAATGTTTGTTTTGTTGTTGGAGAGCTACTATGCAGACCTGGTAGGAGTAACATTCTCCACACAGAAGCAAGTTTCATTCAATAAACAAGCTTTGACTGAACTCACTATGTGGCCCCAAGTCACAAAATATCTAGTGTTACTGTCCTGTGGTGTCGACTGAACCTTTATTGCATCTCTACATCACTATAATTCCTCTTTATGTTATGCTTTGAACTAAGGTAGAAATACTTTCTGTTGGATACTATACAATAAATGCATTGTAATTATTACCTTCATTACCTAATTTTTACAATAAAAATATTGAATTTGTTCTATCAAAGAGAAAGACTATCAATATCTCAAAAGTCTAAGGTGAAAAAATCCTGGGAATATTGTTGGGATAATCCATGAG
>JBBDHI010000021.1:9485800-9498737 GCA_037177115.1 Craterocephalus stercusmuscarum
AGGATTGCAGTTTTACTTTATATAAACCATAAATGAATGATTTACATGTGAAAAGGAAGGATTTAAAAGCATGATACAATACCTTTAAACATCCTCAGACCTCCTTCTCCTAACCCACATTCTCCAGTTGTTCTGAGGGACACTTTGGTACTCCTAAGCCAGCTAAAAGAGCCAGTCTCTCTATCAGGTCCTGGGTCTATTCAAGAGTCTTCTCCCGATGGGAAATGACTGAAACATTTGGTAGTCATTTTGACCTGATGGCAACTGGCTTGTTTTGTTGTTAAGGTTCAGCGTCTCCACCCTGGTCTCTAACTGGCTAGTTCTTACTGTTTTCACTGGTTAACTTTAAATGAGGAAGGAGGACCAGTGAGTCAATCAGAGGCAGTAAAGCAGCACAGTAAGCACATCATTGCAGATGCTCCAGCAGTTCAACTTCCTAAATTTACAGTTCAGTTCACCCCACTTGAAGTCATGACTCTGAGACTGTAAAAATCCCCCACTTGAGGCAGCAACTTATAGCACTTTACCACTACCACCCCCTGAGCCCAGCGCGACGCCGCTTTCAGGTTTGCAGGTGTTTCTATCAAGATTTTCCCAGACCGAGTAGACACATTTTTAGTTCCTTAGTTCCTGGAGGTTGTGAAAGTTGGGGGCTGCAGGTGCTTAGGCCAAAGATGAGTAATGAGAGTGACTCCTGACTGTCATCTTCAAAACCGAGCTGCTACCATGGACAACAACTTTGGGTTCACTATTAGCAGCAGTATCAGCAACACAACACCATGGTCCAACTTGATTACAAACCGTGTAAACCATGACCTCAATGTCGTCCATTGTGGTCCTGTGTGTGTTGCAAACAAATGACTTCACAATACTTATGAGCCGCCTCGCTACACCGACCACGCCTACAATGAGGGGCCTGAGCTGTAAAGGAGACGATCGAAACCAGGTAGCAGTGTCGGTTGAAATGAAGCAGGACTTAGTAGGGTCTAGTGGAAAAGGGCCATTATTTCCAACCCACAGTGTACCCACTCTATTCTGAATGACAACAATGGACTCACTCATGAAAGTGCTAATTGCCGTCCTGGCTGCATTGCACTTTTTCACTTTTTAAACATTTTTTTCAACTATTGTTCACATTTAGTTTAATAACACACCATATGTTTTCAGTGGGTGGTAAATCTACACCAGGGGTGTCCAAAGTCGGGTTCAAGGCCCGCTGTCCAGCAGGTTTTCCATGTATCCCTGCTTCAACCCACCTGACCCAAATTAAATGGATCCAGCAGCAAATTAAGTTCTGCACAATGACTAATCATTTGAGTCAAGTGTGTTGGAGCAGGGATACATGGAAAACCTGCTGGATTGTGGCCCTCGATGACCGGAGCACAGTGGTTTGGCAAAATCTTGATCCAAGCCCCACATCCAAAGATCAGCATTTATGGTCCCTTCATAGACGTACAAGTTATCTGAGCCATGTGCTCTAATGCACAATCATGTCATCACATATGCTGGCTTTTTAATTTGTGCACTCACTGCAAATAAGTTTGATGGTCTCTTTCCTCTAAGCCCAGGGGACACAGGAAATTTCCAATTAGAATTTACATTTTTGATTAGTCAGACCACAGTGCAGCTATCTGAATCGCATCAGTAAGCTTTTACTTTAATTTGTGGTAAAAATGTCAAATCTTTTTCATAGACAGTAGTTTTTAAAAGTCTTCCTGAGCCCGGGAACAGATTTTTACACCACAATCATAACCGTCTCGGCTGCATCGCTACCAAAGAGATTCTGCCCATTTAACGATGGTTTCTCTGTTTCTCCTCATTCTCTTCTTGTGATATGGCATCCTGTAGATAGATCCTTAAATCCACAAATCCTTAACTTACTTGAAGTTTTATGTTGCAAGGCGTTCATTTTAAGCTGTTTCATCTCTCTTGGATACTATTCTCACATATTACAAGGAACCAACTGCCTCGGCTGTAAAACAATAAGCAATAAAACTTTGCTCTGAGAAATGACAGTAATTTGTGCACATATATTGATTACTCTTACAATGTCGTTATTTTTAGCAGCGTGCAACTGAGCGAGTCGGAGATGGATAAAAATATCCGGTGCTGTTTATCAGCTCTCCATGGGGAATGTCCACTATGCCTGGTTGTAATCACTGACACTGGCCTAGAGGGCATAACTCCCCCCCTGCCTGGGGACTGTAGCAAACTGTGCAGCATATGTAGAACTGCAACATCGAGGCCACCTGTTTTAACGCAGATGGCCTCGTTGACCTCTTACTGGCAGCTTGACACGGATCCACTAGCCGAACCCTCAGAGGACATATGCCTGTTAGGTCAGAGGCAGAGTAGGTGTTAGTGAGGACTGAAAAGGATCCCTCCAGACTTTCATAATCACACTTGTCTTTATAGTCATCTCTGAGCTCAACGTAGAAATAAAACAAAAAGAATACTGCATGTTTCTGACAGCATGTGATTGTCTGAGATGATGAGCCGTTGTCCAACAGGAGAAGAGTAGAGTCGACTTCAAATAGTTGCTCTTTGTGTGCAGCCAGTAGAGGCTCGTGAAGCTAAGTGTTTACTGAGAGCCTCTCGAGAGCTATTGTGACAAGAAGGGGAGAAATTCCTGATCCTTGTCCGGGGTGATGCGATTATCACAACGGCAAAAGTATTGTGGTGATTCCTGTCTATGTTGATCCGTGTGCAGAGCTTGCAGACAGAAAAGGAAAACATTGTACTGTACAAATGAAGTCTGCATGCAAGTTCAATAATGAATACAGCTATAGATTTATCTCACAGGGGTCCACACATAAGTCTGAAGATTGTAGACATGGAACTAAATAACTAATTTTACGTAATCAGACCTCGTAAAGGGTGTTTTCACAGAGAAAACCATTATAAGATGTACTGAAGCATAGAGCAGGAGCAGACATGTCTGTAACGTTATACATTAAAGCTGTTAAGCATTTTTTTTTAGAGGGAACAATAAATAAAGCTTAGCTGGCATTAACCTCTCGCCCCAGAACAGCAGCTTGCCAAAGGAGCATTAATAAGGTAATGAGGGTACACACTGCCTCCTTGTAAGGGACTGCACAGTTGTTCTTTCATACCATTACACAACCACAAATAGAACTGGCCCACTTTAAGCGTGGCATACCTCGACAGGAAGCAGCCCCTTTCATATTGAAAGAAGGGGAGGAGGGGGGGAAAAAACTTGACCTCTGGGTTCTTCACATCACTTTCTTTGTCAACAGTCTCTCACTCTGTCACTTCAAGAGTCAAACATCAGCCAGAAACACTGCAGGTGAGAACTGATTCCCAACTTGCAGAATGTGCAGATGACACATAAGCCCAAAGTTGAACATTTCACACTGTTCACACAGAGCGGAGGCTCTTGTGTAAACACAGTTCATGTGCAGCTTCACTTTCTTTGTGCGATCAGGTAGTTTGTGTGTCTTAATGCTACTCGGAGTGACCAAAAGCGGATAAAGTTTTACCATAAACGCACATTTGGCAGCTTCTGTGTGTATACAGTGTCCTGTGAAAATAAGTACCGCTGCAGCTGATTAATAGGGAGTGAAAGCAGCGGCGAGGCTGACATTAATGGCACCGCTATAATTGTCACCCTATTAGTAATGCCACACGACAGCCGGGGTTTCCGTAGATACAGCTGCGACTAACCGAATCTTACAAACAAAATACCAAACAGGCTCATTTATTTGTGTTACAAATTGCTGCTTTCAAAGCCCTCCACTGAAGTCATACCACTTTTAGTTCTTGCAGCCCCTCAAGCTGGCAGTCATGGTATGTTGATAGAGCGGAGAGAGCCCTGCCCTGCTGAGTATGATACCAACAAGCTGCACGTTTGCTTCAAGGGACTGTGCTGGGTGGGAGCGGAGTTTGGAACCAGAGGCATGGAGAGGGGAGAGTTTGCCATTGTCTATTCAGCTGCACTCGACAGTGAACACTCATGAGACACTTGGACCAGTCACTGGACAACAGTTGACACTTTCAGAGAAAACTTGAGACTTTTTTAAAAACAGGAGAAAATCTTTGAAGTCTAAACAAAACCAAAAGTTAGTAAGGAGCAGATTTAACTGTCAGTGATTATCAGCACGGGAAAACTTGGCAATTCAATGCTGGTAGATTTATAGCAAACAATAGCTTTATAGTTGGCGAGAGGAAGGTGTTTGGAGGGCTGCGTAACCTTGAACTGTTTGAACACACCCAGCACAGTGATTCTATTATAAGTTGGAGGGGCTTGGGCCGAGACAGGGATACATTTCAGATTTGCCTCAATAACAGCGGTATTGAGTTGCCCCTAAAATGAGCGCTGGAAAAACGGGGAAGCAACTTATTACCCCATTCCACCTTCTGCAAACAATCATCTCTTTTCTCCTGGACACAGTTTTACTTTTTACTCTGTCATTCTCTCTTTTCCCATCTCTCTATTCTTTCTTTTTATTGTTTCCATCAGCGCATTTTTGGTCCTGAAGCTTCCGTTTTTCCCACACTCTCCCCTGTCACACTGGTCGACCACAAAAATGCAGGACAGAGGAGAGTGTGAGGGGGCTCTGGAATTCCACATGCAGAGGGTAAACACAGCAACTGCCAGGAAGACACACACACATACACACACACACACAGGAGCAAACACGGCACCTAACCGGCTCACTATTCTATACAACCCGTACGCCATACCCCTGCCATCTTAACTCTTTGCTTGCCAGGTGGAGTCAGGCAAGATGACTGAAGGTAACACGTCAGCAGAGCTGCAGCGCTGCAGTGAACGAGTTAAGTCACATGGAAAAATTAACTTGGATAATTTACTTTGTGCTTAAGTTCAGTGGTGTCTTTTTATTCTTCCACATTAGACAAATGTGCAGAGCCCTTCAGCGGCTGCAGCGGCGCGCTTTAAACAAACAATCAGGTCCGATCACAAAGGTTTGCTGTTCTTGTATAATTTGTACAGATGTTGCCGTAATAAAGTCATAAAATAAGTGAGGGAAATAGCTGGCAGTTGAGCCCTGTTTCACCCCTTTCCTTTTATTTTTCCTTCTGTACTCTTCAGCTTATCTCCAAACCAAACAGGATTTAAATGGAGCTTGGAGCCCGGGCCCTTCCACTGAACCACGTTCTGTTTACCGTTCAGGCAGAAATCAGGCCTGTGATGAGGTTGTTTACTGAACAGGCAGATACACCCCGCGGCCTAAAGACTGAGAGCAGTCTACTCCACACATATTCTAACTCTCATTAGCATTAGCTGTGTCCTCTTGAACTCACTGCTCCTGTGAACCTTGCCTCTCTCCAAGCTGGAGCTAATAAATGCCACACAAGTGTATCTAATGCACTACAAATTGCATGGATTCTTTGTTTACTTACAGTTGTAGACAATTCAGATGGCATTTAGGGTAAATGTACTACTTTACCTGCAAGGCTTTACATGATGAAGACATTTGTTGCTTTTTTCCTAATCCTTTCCTTTTGGATAGCACAAGTCTGAATGTGGCTGTGATTGGGTTGAAAACGGAAGATGGATGAGTTTATGTCAAGCTTGATGCATTGAACTCTTGCTTGTTTTTAGAAACATTACCTAAGAAGCAATGGCCACCATTATTTCAGGGCAATGGAAACTTGAAGCAGCAATCAAAGTAGCCTCCTCTTTAGAAAGCCATCTTCTACCTCAGTTTACCTCTAAAAAGCCCGGAGCTAGCAGCTCAGTAAAAGCAGCTACTGATGTTAAGGGGTCGCAGGGGTCGCACTTTTAATACTTCCACAGGAAGCGTATTTATTGATTGGTCAACAACACAAGGCAAAAAAAAATGCCTCTGTGCAAGGAGCATCGTGAAGAAGCAGGACGTTGACAAAGCAATCCAAATGATGGTATTGACCTCAGCAGAGAAGGAGCTCACAGAGTTCCTTTCAAGCCATCATGATGGTGCAAGGCAATACCTAGACACGGTTATTTTCAACTATATGTAAGTGTTAATTCAACTAAATTAGACAGAGAATATCTGGAAAAACTGTACTAAAACGTACTTTGTAAAGGGTAAAGTTCAATAGTATCTTTTGAGCAAGTTGTTGTTGTCATGCCAAAAAGGTAATGCTGGACCGATAACTGTACTAATGCTGACTGTAATGTGCCTGAGATACAACATATTACAGCTGCTGCTTTAAGTACCTCTGAAACTTATGACGATATGACAAGCTTGCTGTCTAAACCATGACGTGGATCCATACCAGCATCTACTTTCTTTACCCAATTATTCCAGTTCAGGGCTACTGAGCTCAGTGTGAAAGTCTGGCCAGCCATCATCCCTCTGGCAACGTTCAGATTGGTTAAGAGTAGAAGAGAAAGCCTAGAACAAACAATTCAGCTTGTTTCTACTTCAGTAATACAAATGTACTGTCATAGCACTAACTGCATTAAAGGACTCAGCAACTAAATCATTGCCAAGTCATTTCAGCTAAACTTTTAACGACCAGTGAACCCCATGTCTTAAGATATAGATCTGTTCCTCCCTCCATCAACCACTTCTGTCTCTTATATCTCTGTGAAATATACACAAAGCACATGGCACAGCTAGTCTCTGTTTAGCACTAAATCCAGCAGTCCTCTCCCCCTCCTCCATCCTGAACAAAATCAGTTATCATGACTCCTCAGGCCTAATGTGTTTGCAACCACATCAGCACTTCTGCTGCAAAAGCGCCTCCGTGCTGCTCGCTATACTCTCCGGAGAGTCCAGTACGGTGAAATCAAATAGGAAAATTAATCATACTGCTGTGGTATTTTGTTGACGTTATTTCCTCCTATGTGCTAAATGTCCTATGGGAGAGCCTTTCACAATGTAAAATAAAAATGTTGTTGCACTGCCACAAATTTAGTCCTGATGAAGTGCTTGATCTACTATAAATTGGGGAAATTAAGAGACATGAATGAGAATAATGGTGAAAAATATGAATATGCATGCATCATAAATCTTGGTGTTTCAAGTCTGTGTAACAATCCTGTGCAGAAACATGCATACATGCCGGACAGATTCACCCTCATATCAGCGCATCATCACACAGGAGTATGATGGTTCCAGTGACCATGTCTGGTTTAACTCAATTTGTCTCCTTTTTTGTTTACATGGCCAAGCACGAGAGTGAGTAATTACTCAAACCCTGAGGTCAACCATCCACCCGAGTGTTGTTCGTGTTTACAAAGTTCTCCTTTTAGCCTTGCAAGTGATTTAATGACTTCAAATCAGAGCTGTAAAAAACCTAAATGTTCTGAGCCTTTAAAGTGTCAAACACTGGACTATTTGACTAAGCTGCTGCCATGCCCTGGATTAACTACCCTAAGGAAATACAGCAAACACTTTTCAGATGGACAGAATAATGTACAGTCAGAAAGAAGCTATAAAAGCTGCAGTCTGTGTGGTCTGGTGCCATCACAAAAATCCAGCGAGGCAGAGGAAGAGGAGGGAGGAAAGGTTTAGGGGCTCCCACAGCTTTAGGCCAAAGCTTTGGGGAACAGAGGACAAGGTGGTGATGGAGCCAGCCAAGCTGCCACTCCCCTGCTCGGTGCCAATTTGCCACATTCCTCTATTTATAAGCATCAATTACCACAAAAAAGTGGCTGCCTGTTAAATATCAAGAGAAATCACCCCCCCATGGTGCATCTGATAATGAGACCTCACACGGAGCGGAGGCTTGATGCGGCTCACCACTATTTGGGCCAGCTAGCTTCGAACTGCAGTTCCAGAGCCGCCCCCACATCAGCCCCAGCCCACAGACTGCAGGCGAGCACAGGGCTGAAGGTGCACACAGCGGCAGACCCTCCGGCTCCAACAGGTCTGCTCACAGAGAGAACAGCTTGATGCCGCCCCTCAGCATGGGGTCTGAGCCAGATTTACGCATCAGCAAGGAGAAAAATCAAAGACCTCACAGTGAGAGGCTGCTGCAGCGAGGCCAGAGGCTCCTTCTGTACACGAGACCTTACACAGATCAGCTTACAGGCGCTTCAGAAGTCCGCATCATTTCTAACTCAGAGAAGTTGAAGCTGTGGAGTTCTAAATCATAATGAACTTATAAGTTTTGTTAATAGGTTGATGCGACCGGAGCTGGCATAGCGGTGAGTAACCAGGGCTGAGGTGACGGTCTGTTGGTTAAATGGGGCGTAGGCAGACGGAGAGTGTAACACCACTGAGTTTGACTTGAGTTTACTGGAAATGCTGCCCGTGATTACTGAAAAAGCAAAAGAAAAAGGTGATGACATTAATGGGAATTTGGTTTTAATGTGGCCTGTAGATCTGTAAGATTCCCATATCCTGCAGATGTGGGTTTAGAGGCTATAAATGTGCAGGGCACTTGGGATTAAGGAGGTTGCTCCAGAGCCGGATGTGGGAACGGGAGCAGGAGAAGCTCCTGGAGAAGGAATGTGGTGCTGCAGTCTAAAGACCGGGGAAATCTGAGGGAGTGCTGAGATTAGCAGACTGCAGGCGGAGTGTTACCTGCTCTGCCTGCTGGTCTGCAGCCAGCACAGGTGACCGACGCTCTGTGAGCTCCATGTCTGGGTCGCTGCTGACACTCCCTGCGGAGAGCAAAGACTCCGGAGCGCTGGAACCCTCTCTGGCCACAGGCAGAGCTGTTCAAAGGGGGAAAGAAGCCAGAGCTCTGTTATCATCAGTTAGCCATTCCTCAGTTCTGACACACATTTGTTTTCCCACAATGAGCTCTAATCATTCGAAGCTGACCCGCTCTTCACCTCAAATGACTCAGATTTATTTCCCTTCCCTCTTTTTGGTCTTAAAATTCAAACAATTCCTGTTTACCGTGCATGAATGATCAAAAATGAAACACAAACCAGACATGTTAGGAGACAAAATGGACTAAGCACACTTGGAATTTTCACTGTTGCCAGAATCTTGTGGGACATTTTTGTCATAAATGTCTTTCTTAGCACCTCTGACTTCAATTCCTATGGAGACGATTTATTACTATGTGAATAGGGTGTCAGCACTTCATCCAGACCTTTTTTGCAGTGTAAATGAAAGGACAGGAGATAAATGTGTATACCAGGTTGAGATCACAGTTGGTAGCATTAGTTACATAACTGAGCAGTGAATGAACAGAAGTATTGAAATTCACTTACCTTGCTGCAGCAACGAATACACTGTGGATAAGACATCTCTTCTTTTGTTTTTCCAGCATACTTTATCTCCATTTTTTTCTTTTAAGAAGACATTCTTGGTTGTAAGAACAAATCTATTGTGCAATGCTCCATAATATCCAGTCATAAGACTGCAGACCTTCTTGTAACAGCGGGTAAATCTTTCCTAATTGGCAGAACAGGATGCATCTGTAGTTTTGGAGTGATATCTGACTGTTGGGGATGACTATCCTTGTGTCCTGGACAGGATTACTGGAAGCCTTTTTCAGGAAGTGAATCACCAACTTCTGTTCAGATGAATAACAAATTTAAGAAAAAGCATTTTGATCTATTATTGACCCAAATTAATGACTAATCGCGTTGTTTCTTTCAGCTACCCATGTTTTGTCCTTTTGTATTTTAAACAGGGTTCACTTCCTTTAAAAACTGATAGATGCCCTAAGTCTGACACAGTTGAGACTGGTTAGAGTCTGCACTGATTTTCCTGAAACATCTGAGGTCAGTGATGATGATGATGATGATGTGTGCGGCTGTTACAAGCAGACTTTCCAATCAGACTCACTTTTAATGTCCATGTTTTCCTTCGACGTGGCCACAAATGTCTCAAACACATTTCATCTACAGCCATAGTACCCATGAGTGTCAGTTTAATTATAAGGGAAATACAGTTGCATACTATGGAAACAGTATCCCGGGGTATTCAGCTACTTCTGATTATCAGGAAAACATTTAATAATGCTGAAAATGTTACCATTTGGTTGTCTTTGTCTAACCAAGCTGGCATAGTGTTGGCTCTGTTCTCCTCAAGCAGCTGTTGACTGCAGAAAAAAAAAAGCAATCTGGGCCCGTACTTCACTGAACTGGAGAGGGAAAAGATAAAGTAGAACAAAGAAAATACATCAAAAACTGCCAAGATCAAGACAAAATGTCGATAATAAAATGACATCTGCTAAATCCTCAGTTGCTTCATGTCAAGATGGCACGATAAAAAATTATAGTCAGATAGTATCAGACATCAAGAACACACCACAGGATGAAACTGAATGATGGACAAAATGATGTTGGAAGAGTAAAACAGAACTCACTGGAAGGAAAAGTACTTCGGTAAAATCAGTCTGGGTTATACAAGCCCAACTCCCAAAAAATTGGGATCCCTTGTGAAATATCAACAAAAACAGAATGCAATAATTTGCAAATCTCATAAATCCACTATATTCCCAAAACAACACAAACAACATATCATATGTTGAAATGTAGACATTTCATCATTTCATAGAAAATGTGAGCTCATTTCAAATTTGATGGCATTAAGACATCTAAGAAGAAGCTGTTTACCCATGTGTAGCCTCCTCTCTTCCTTTAACAACTTCCTATAAATGTCTGGGGGGTGAGGAGACCAGCTGCGGGAGTTTTAGGAGAGGATTATTATTCCACTCTTGTCCGATGCAGAATTCTAGCTGTGCTGGGGCTTTATTGCTGGATATTTCTCTTCATGATGTGCCAAATATCTCCTATTGGCGGAGGGTCTGGACAGCAGGCAGGCCAGTTCAGCACTTGGACTCCTCTCCTGGGAACCCAGTTGTTGTGATGGAAGCAGTATGTGCTTATGAGCATTGTCTTGCTGATATCTGGAAAGCATTCCTGGATGGAGGCATAAGTTGCTCTGAGACGTTAGCATTGATGGAGCCTTCACAGATGCGGAGGCTGCCATGCTGTGCAGCCTCATCAGAGATGCTGGCTTTTGAATCTCAGTGTCCTATGCACACAGAGATTCCTCCTGATTCTCTGATTTCTTTTCTCTTTAAATGATATCTTACCGAACATGGAGGGATCTTCAGTCTTCACAATTTTACATCAATGAGCAGTTTTCTGAAATTGTCCCACAGACGGATGAACCTCTGCCCATCTTTACATCTGACAGCCTCTGCCTCTCTGAAATGCTCCTTTTATACCCAATAATTTCCCTCTCTTTTTGCCAGGTTACCTTATAGATGTTAAATGCTTCTCCAGTTGTTTTTTAATTCGTGCCAGTTACTTTCCCAGTCCTCTGTTGCCCCGATTTATCATTTCTGAGATGTGTTTCTGCCATCAAATTCAAAATAAACTGATATCTCCCACCAAAAGGTAAAATGTTTCATTTTCAACATCTGATGTTGTTTATGTCCTATTGGGGAATAAAGTATGGGTTTATAAAATTTCCAAATCATTGCATTATGTATGTATTTACATTTTACACAATATCCCAACTGCTTATAGTTTATGCAGGTTTTGAGGTGCTGGTGTGGTTCAACAACTCCCTTTACTCTTGTTCTTTGTCTGCTAAGAAACAGACCTCAAGGTTTAGTTTTTGTTCTTGTGGTCGGGGTGATCGTATACGGCAGGATTGCTGTGAGACAGAGGGAAGGGGAAAATCTGAAGGGGTAAATGAAGCGTTTGAGACAGCATCTTATGAGTCAGTGTCTAGTTTACTGAAAGGCAACATACTGTAGATTAAGGGGTCTATGCCTTCTGGTGTTTCTGGGCTCACATAATGACTGAATGAGTTTTGTATTTACATGGAGCAGGACTTGCATTTGTATCTGTTTATGGGCTGTGTCACCACAATGTTCTGTTTGCTTTCTTTCTCTTTCGTTGTTGTTTCTGTTGGAGTTATTCTGTAATGCAGTTCGAATTTAGATGAAAACAACAAAATAAATAAATAAATAGATTTGTGAATGTTATTTTGAGCTGGATTCCACCCAAACAGAGAACACACAGCTGGACTTGATCCATCTGCTGTCATTTTACCAGAAATAAAAGAGTGCAAACAAAACCCAAGCATGTATCATCGCAGATAAACGCAGCTGAGACACGTCATATCTTGTCCTCCATCGTTATCAAAATGATAAACTGTCGTCACGGCCTAAGATAACCTGGAGTTAGTGCTGTCTGAACATTGTAATTGAAAAAAAATGCTTAAAAAAACTTGTCAAATAAAAACAATGATATGCTGAACTCTAATTTCTTGCCTTTGAACAGTATCAGCAAGTGCTGAGGAATTTCTACAAAGTCAGACTTGTTATTGTAATTCCATCTCAAATTATATTTTCAAGCACACGTTTAAAATCATCAGCAGAGCCGCCTTAGATACACGTATCAGTGCCTACAGCAGTGTTGTTGTCATAAAGGGGGCGCTGATGGCTGCAGCCACATGAGTGTGATAAATCGACATCAAACATTTGCACTAAACCACATAACAAACTTATATTTTGTTGCATTTTGTTTGACATCAGTTAGTAACAGTAACACAATGGCCACACTTTTTTCTAAAATAAGTGTGCCCATTTTAGTTTACACAGATTTGTTATATTTGTTGGAGTTGATTTAACCGTTTCTCGTTTTTGTTCTTGAGTTACTTCAGTCCCTTGGCTAAAGAACAAAGAGGTGGCAAAGACATGGAGCCAGCCTATATGCTGAAACAAAACTGGATCAGACCACACTTCAGTATCATGGGGGGGGGGGGTGTAGTCAGGTTTAGTTACATTTTTCTGTGTCTTTCCCCTTCAATCTGTGCCATTTGACTATCATTTTACTGCTTGGCCCACCACAGGAGCAGAGTGTTGCATGATTCATCGCTTGCAGAAAAGTCTGTAGAGTTGTAAACATCATGTAAACTTGTTACTTGCTTGGTTAAAAAAGTCAGCTCTGTAATCTGCATTACGATGAGACTGTAACTGGTTAATTTAGAAATGGGACTACATAACCCAATATTAATTATTAAATGCTGAAAAAATGTCG